>JAVRXN010000008.1:58059720-58434720 GCA_033556935.1 Timema podura
CGTTGATACAGAGGTTGGAATTTGATTCCTGTATGGGGTGAACCGAGGGTGTTTTAACACGATTTTGGTAGGTAAACTTAAAAAAAAATACAAACCTATTTTTGCTGTTAACATTGATATCATTCTACTGTATTTTGAGTTTTATTTGATAGATATTGATAATATCAATCCAAAATGACAGCAGTATTCACATGACCGGATGTTTGATAACGGGAAATAAGATCTAGTAAATTTTCTAGGTGTCAGATAAGAATCTTCATTTGAAAATTTGACTGTATATACTGACGCTTGTGTTCAATGCACTAATTAAAACGCAACGTAATTTTACTATAATCATTGTACAAAGGGATACCACAATTAATTTACTCATTAAGTTTTAAATTTTTTAAATACGAATGAAGAGAAAGTTTTGTAAAGGCAATCCAGTTTGTTTATATATAAATATTACTTAGAGTTTATAAAATATTTAAACATTTCTGTTGAAATATTATAGCGTTGAGTATTAAAATATCCTATAAGCTTTTGCCGATGTAAATAAATACAAAGAAACCATACTATGAATTTTATTTTAATAATTACATACTTTGATACACATTGGTTGAGCACGTTGTCAAAATGTTAAGTTCATTTAATATGGTTTGCAGGTTACGGGTCTAAGATCAAAACTTAGTAAGGTGTAGTGAGGGAGTTTTTTCCACAAAATATTTCCCATTCTCCATCTACGCAAATACTGGTACATTTAATATAAGCTTTACTACTGTCTTCCCTACCTCACTAGCCCAATAAATATATATGCGTATCACCTAAACAGCTATTCCCATAGTGAAATAATTACATACATAATGTTTTCGAAATCCCGTAGAAATAAATAAATTTTAAAATGTAGGTATTAATTTATTTTATTTTATAATCTTGAATTATTTTTCTAGTTGAACCACTATGGGTGTAAAATGTAATTTCTTAACCTACATGACTAAAACAAATTTATGGTGTTAGAAAACAAGATGCTTAAGACGACATTTGATACAAAATGATATGAGGCTACTCGGGAGTGAAGGAGGTTACATAATGATGAATTAAATACCCTGTACCCAGTACAAGACATTGTTTTGTTAGTCAAGTGTTGTAGATTACAGTAGGAAAGACATGCAAAGTGAATGGAAGACTCTAGAACCTTGTTCAGAGTATTGACTAGCAAACCCAGTGGGAAGAGACATTTGGGAAGATCTAGACTCAGATGGGAGGATAACATTAGAATGGACATCAAAGAGAAAAGGATTAATGAGGTGGACTGTAGAAAACTATCTCAAGATAAGACTAGGTTGTGTAAGAGAGACTGGATAGAACTATCTCAATGTAGGGTTAGGATGTAATGAGGTGGACTGTAGAAAACTATCTCAAGATAAGACTAGGTTGTGTAAGAGGGACTGGATAGAACTATCTCAATGTAGGGTTAGGATGTAATGAGGTAGACTGTATAGAACTAGCGCGAGATAGAGATAGGATGTAATGAGGTGGACTGTAGAAAACTAGTTCAAGATAGAGATAGGATGTAATGAGGTGGACTGTAGAAAACTATCTCAAGATAAGACTAGGTTGTGTAAGAGGGACTGGATAGAACTATCTCAATGTAGGGTTAGGATGTAATGAGGTGGACTGTAGAAAACTAGTTCAAGATAGAGATAGGTTGTAGTGGGTGGACTGGATAGAACTATCTCAAGATAAGACTAGGTTGTATTGAGAGGGACTGGATATAGCTATCTCAATATAGGGTTAGGATGTAATGAGGTAGACTGTATAGAACTAGCGCGAGATAGAGATAGGATGTAATGAGGTGGACTGTAGAAAACTAGTTCAAGATAGAGATAGGTTGTAGTGGGTGGACTGGATAGAACTATCTCAAGATAAGACTAGGTTGTATTGAGAGGGACTGGATATAAGCTATCTCAAATAAGGGTTAGGATGTATTGAGGTAGACTGATAGAACTAGCGCGAGTATAGGATAGGATGTAATGAGGTGGACTGTAGAAAACTAGTTCAAGATAGAGATAGGTTGTAGTGGGTGGACTGGATAGAACTATCTCAAAGATAAGACTAGGTTTGTATTGAGAGGGACTGGATATAGCTATCTCAATATAGGGTTAGGATGTAATGAAGTAGACTGTATAGAACTAGCGCGAGATAGAGATAGGGTGTAATGAGGGGATGGAGAAAACTAGCTCAAGATAAAAATAGGGTGTAATAAGGTGGACGGATATAACTAATTAAAGATAAGGATAGGTGGCGTACTTTAGTCAGTGCGGCGCGATTATTTATTTATGTTAACAAAGTGTAAGACATACTAGACACGATTATAGGTATACTGTATAGTCTTGTAATTAACGTAAATTAAATTTACAAATTTGTACAATTACTCGATCCATATGTAAAATATTTAGCTCTATAGAGATAATTATTCTAAAAATAAAACGAAAATGTACTAATTTGGCTAGGATTAAGAGATAAGCGTGGGTGTATATTTTTAATTGTTCAAATAATGAGAAAATATTTTGATCGTGAATATTTTTGACTTCGAGGTTGTAATAAATCTTTATATTTAATGAGACCCCAAAACAAAAAATAATTGATTTTACAATTCTGTCTGGCCCCATGTTTGTTTGTCTGTCTGCCTTTTCCAGAGACTGGATCTGAAAAGTTTTGATGAATTTTTATCAAACGTGATTTATAGATGTTAAATGTCTATGACCTGAAATTTTTTTTATATGGAACCTAACTATTGACTGTTGACTAATGAGTAATTTTTAAAAATCCCAAATTTTTCGAAAATAGATTTGAATATTTTGTTCAAAATTTATGCATAGGGAGTATTTAAGATGATACATACAGCATTGTATACTTGGTTTTGCGTAAACATTCGTTTAAAGCTAGTTTATTGAGGGGCGATTCTTAAAAATTATTTTAGAATAGCACTAATGATTTTGTTTAAAATTTATATCTGGGGAATGTTTGACAACAAAAAATGTATACAGGTTTTTCGTGGATGAAATTCCTTTAAGTGTAGCTAATGATGACTTTTATTTTATAAATTTGAAATATTTAAAAATTGGCTATAACTATTTGAATCAATATAGGTATCTAGTAAGTTCTTAAAATACAAAAAATGTTATAAATTTTATTTTTCTTAAAAAATTAGCAATTGTTTACTTAAATTAATTTTTAATTTTTTTTTTAATTTACTCAAAATAATATCTGAGGATTATTTTACATGAAAAAGATGATTAGTTTTTCTAAAATAAATTTATATACGGGTAGTTTAATTATGACAAATTTTATAAGATTAAAAATTGTTTGTAAATGGCCTTTAAGATTAGTTAGAATTCAGTCTCTGGGAACTATTTTCCATATTGAATAAGAGAATATATTTGTAACTATACAAATATATAAATAACTTGAAAGTAGTTTACAAAGATTGTACTATTACAATTTTAGATTTTTAAAAATGGCTTAGACAATCTGGCCTAAAATTTATATATGAGAAGTGTTTATTATTAATGAAACCAAAGAATGCTTATTTTTCTTAAAAAGGCATAATTAGGAGTAGTTCACTGAAAACTTATTTTTGAAAATTATATTCCAAACAATAATACTTCAGTTGATAAAATTTGTAAAATTGTATGGTATAATTTATTTTACTAGAAATATAATTTAGGAATTTGAAGTGGTTCGAAAATGAAACAAACAGAAATGGTTTTGGTTTTGGGGGTGTATTTAATAAACAACTTTCCCGGATCAATTTTAAAGTTAGTAATTCAGAATTTAGAGTTTTCTATGCTTGTATGCGAACCCTTAATTTATAATTGAGAAATGATTAAATATTTCCCCTTATTTAATTTCGTTTTCATCTTTTGAGTTTAACAGTCTTTACTTCTGAGGCTACATGCTCGAAATGAATCTACTCTATTTAGATAGAACACGATCAAAGTTACTGACGCCGTGAGGTATATCGAATAGGCAAGCTATCTTACAGTCACGTAGAGCAAGTTGCATTTAAAAGATATTTTAGGAACTACGTGTTTAGTACTCTTTTAAAGTAAGCCTACACTTAATAATATTAATGTTACAAACACTTTATACACATACACACACACAAAGGAACAACTAATATGCAATTCAATTATAGTAGGAAACACTCCTAAATGACGGTTACTGTATCTACGTTTACGAATTGATACGTTAGCTCATGTGATAGGCAGCCGTCACTTTTGATAGATATGAAATAACTTTAGTAAAATAGTGAAATATATCAACGTTGACTGAATTTTTTAGTTATTATTTTTTAAAAGGCATTTACTTGTAAACTGGACTGTATGTAATAAGCACATAGATTTTACACACTGAAAGTTTGTCAAAAATTTACGAAAAAATCATAAAAACTATACAAAATACTAGCTAATAGTTTACTTTTCTTCATATTGCAAATTTGTATTTATCATATATATATATATTATTTTAATCATATTAGTTTTTAACCTCAATATTATGATGGAGTTTCAGGTTTTATGTTTTCACAAACATAAAGTTTCCTGTTTTACATTTATATCTGTCGCTTTTTCTGTCTATATCCGAAGTTACAGCCTAAACGGTTTAATGTACTTCGTTAAAACTTTAAGGCTGTACTTCCTAGGAATTACTTTTAACAGTCGCTACCGTAAATTACGGCTATTCGCGATGGCTGACCTTATTCTTATAATATTAATGGAAGGTATTTTCCTAACGTCTGCTTAACCATGGTGCGAGATTTCAGCCGTAGCTGTCAACAGTCGAACTCGCAGTCGAGTCATAGTCGCAGTTGCTGTAGAGCCGCGTTAAATTGTGCACGTGCGCTATTTTGGTCGACATTCATTCCTAGGTTATCTTTTATTGCAGTCCTTCCAAAACCTTTTAAAACCGCGACCGATTTTAAATTTTTAGAATGACAAAACTTTCGTGACCCACTTAGCTTTAATGGACATACAGGGGAAGGGGAAGGAAGTAGAGGGAATATATTTTACTTTTAGTTTCTCATATTTCTATTTTTATTAACAATTTTATATTCTTTAGTTAAAATCAAACAAAATTTTATACTTAAAAAACTTCCGTACCTAACCAAAGTTCCGCTCGCAAACCACCATTTTGGAACTAATGTTTTAGTGTGATATATAATTTTTATTTTTATTTTGTTGCCACATTTCCACATCTCATTACTTACTAGGGAAATTCGCATGCCACAATACAACTTATATATGTGTATGTATGCCTAAGTTACACATGTGTGGTGGGGATGAGAAAGGCATAATTTAGTGGAAATGTATCAACATTTTCGGAAAGGAGAGTGAGAGGCCGTATAGTATAAAACAACCAAGTAATACAACCTGCCTTGATTTGATCCTCAACCTCATCGCTGGCGGCAAACCAGAATAAATGACCTTGACATTTAAACCATGTGCCACCAATGATGAAATGAAAGGTAGAAGAGATGAAAAGTTACTGAGTTGTAAACCATTTAAGAAAACATTCTAAACAAGTTGAAAGTAAGGAATGAATTTGAATTAGAATTTAAGACTTACAATTTTTTTCACAAAATATGGACTTGCAATGGGGTTCCCCTACATCATGCCTCATGTCAGAAATTTTCCCACAACAATATGACCAAACTATCTACAGTAACTTGAATAATTTGCTCAACATAATTTTTTTTTGCAGATATGTAGACGAAAAAATTCTCTACTTCACTTTAAATCCGTCTCAAGTCTGTTAACCTATAAATTAAATTTTATACTTGCAAACTTTAATACTTATTTAAACTTTAAATGTTGTTTCATTCGATACTGCATATCTTAAAGGCGTTGCATATCAATACTCAATCATTTCATTTCAACCTATTTGTAGATGTTAACCTTTTAACCCAAATTTTATAATTTGAATTCTTAACCTAGTTCTTGAACTTTAACATTGTTTTGTCAAACCTATTTTGTTATCTTTAAGTTTTACAACACTTTTTTTAACGTGTTTTCATGTATTTTAGACTTATAATCACCTTATATATTTCTAAACTGATGATGAATTAATCTATTATACGTGTAATGTTCTTAATTTGACAATATTTTATTACCATAAGTTAACATAATTATAAATTTTGATCTGCAATTTCAAATTATTAATCAATTAGCCCAACAAATTTATTAATCAACTCTTTCTATATATTTTTGTGCAATATATCTAAGTCTTAAATTTTAATTGAGTTGGTAAAGATTTACTTGGTTTTCTATTATCTATACTACAAACCCAACCAAAAACGAACATTTGGACTACTATCTCATTAAATGTAGAAGAATCTGTTAACTTAAACCTACTTATATCAAATGAATTTAAATTCACAACCCAAAACACGTTTTAAACAAGATTTCGCAATTATTTTGTTATAAAACTATTTTTTGATTAATAAACTTTGTCCCCGAACAGGTAGTAAGGCGTTGTGCTAAAAAATGCTTTGGTTCTAAAATAAATATTATTGGAAACCTTTTATAGTATTTTTAACGCTACATAAAAATACTACAATTATGAGAAAACCTTTATAAGCTTCGTCGAAATTGGTGGTCTTGGTTTAAAGTACTCGCATCAGGCAGGACCCGATGATTATGGGCTCAAACCCAACTGGGGCTGACGGATGTTTTTTAGCGATAACAATCCCTATCACAACTTTTTTTTTGGGGGGGGGGGGGGGTACAACCGTCGGTCCCATCTCGATTATGGCATGAAAGAACCCTGGAAGGTAAGGGAAAATACCCTTTCCGACAAAATTTAGTAAGCCCTTTGGCTCTCGCTTATAGAAGTTATCGTGTGATGATATGATGAGTCGGTTCAGAAAGTGTATGTAAATACTTCAAATAAATAAATGAAAATGAAATGTATAAGTTAGATAAATAAGTTAAGGCTGGAATATTGAAAAAAAAATTGTAAGGTCTCAAATTTGATGGATCTATGAATTTATTATTTTTATTTTTCCTAAGTCTATAATTTGTTTATGAAAATTTCATCAACAAATTATAAACATGGGAAAAATAAAAATGATGACTTCGTTTTGATATCAGCCGGTGAAGCTATGTGTGAAAATGCACCACTCTGAGTTTAAAATGTTTTGTTAAGTAAATAGGTATTATATAAGCAAAATAAAAAAACATGTTTGAACTGTAACACACCTGTAATATAATAAAAGTAAAAGCGTCTGATTATGTACATTTAAAAAATATTGTTCCTAGATATTGATGTTTCGGTGTTATACTAATGTCAACGTCTTTTAAAACACACGTTATTACTCTAACAAATATTATGTGATATTAGGAATGAGCGCTGTACGACTAACAAGTGCGAGGTATGCAATTAAGAAATCAGATTATTAAACAATTATCGAGGGACCCGGTAGACAAGGCCAACTGGTGACGCAAAGTCCATGCGGTTCTTGAGATGGTCCAAGAATACCGGAACAGTGTCTGGGAGGACAAGATTGAGAGCCTGTGCGTACAGGACAGGTCCCTGTGGTGCATGACGAGGAACTTGATGCGGGTTCCTGCACCAAGGCCGCCTATTGTAGGTCGCAACGGGGTTGCCAACTCCGACCAGGAGAAGGCCGATGCTCTCACTGAGCACTTAGAGGCGCAATTTGTACCGACTGACGACCCGTCAGACCCGGTGCACATTGGGCACGTGGCTCAGGTCATCGCAGCGGTCTCGTACAGATCCTTGGATGAACCTGATCCCACGGAGGCGACAGAAACGTCGCGGGCGTTAGCCGCTCTAAGACTAAACAAGGCCCCCGGACGTGACGGTATCAATAACGCGGTCCTCAGAAATCTGCCCTTGGAGGCGGTTAACTTCCTCGTGGAGTTATTTAACGCAGTCCTGCTCCTGAGTCACTTTCCTGAGCTCTGGAAGAACGCCAACGTCCTCTGTTTCCATAAACCGGGTAAGGACCCGGCCCTAGCTTCGTCTTACCGACCGATCAGCTTGTTAGACTATTTGAGCAAGTTGTCAGAGAGAGTTCTACTGACGAGACTGACCCGACATGTTCGCGAGGCGGTCATCTTGGTGGACGAGCAGTTCGGCTTTAGGGCGGGACACGTTACGTCTCACCAACTCATCCGACTCGTAGAGCAGGTCACGAGGAACTTCACCATCAACAGGCTGACTGGTGCTGTCTTTCTCGACGTGGCAAAGGCCTTCGACCGTGTTTGGCACGAAGGTCTCCTTTTCAAACTCCTCTCCCTGAACCTGCTCTTCAACCTAGTTAAGGTTGTTCAATCTTATCTATCCCACCACACCTTCTCCACTACCTTTGGGAACGCTACTTCCCAAGTCAGAAGCATCTGGGCTGGAGTGCCGCAGGATTCCCTCTTGGGCCCGGTGCGCTTCAGTCTGTATGTGAACTACATTCCCAAATCCCCAGACACCAATTTGGCACTGTATGCGGACGACATGGTTCTAGTAGCGGAGTCGTGGCGAGGGCAGCTGGTGTAGAGGCGACTCCAGACGCACCTGACGCAGTTGGAGGGATGGCTGACCACCTGGAGAAAAACTATTAACGTGGAGAAGAGCACAGCAGTGCTCTTCACATGGAAAAGAAAGTTATACAGGCCGGCCCCACTCCGGCTGTGTGGAAAGCATATCAGATGGGCGAACAGTGCTAGGTACCTGGGACTTACGCTGGACACCAAACTGACCTGGTGACTACACTGCACCGAGAGACTGAACAAGGTGAGGCAAAGGCTGGGAATCCTAGGCCCACTGCTAACAGGCGTAGCGCCCTGTCTACTAGGAATGGTCTGACTTTGTACAAGCAGCTGCTCAGGCCTATTCTCGACTATGCTTGTCCACTTGGGGTCACCAGCGGACACGTATATGAGGAGGATGCAGACGTTTCAGAGCGTGTTTCTGAGGATCATTGTGAATGCACCTTGGTATGTTCAGAATGAGACTCTGCATTGTGACCTGGATATGCCTACCATCAAGGACCACTTATGGAAGCTGGCGCAGTCCTTCTACGATAGACTTCCCGATGCCACCAATCCTCTTATCCAGGGGCTTGGGAACTACGTCATCAACCCTGGAGGGTTCCATTGACAACCCAAAGCCCTGCTCAGATAAGCGAGATTTGTCAACAGTGGTTTGGGAGGCTCTCACCCAGCCCCCCATAGAGTAGTGACTCAACACGTAGCTCTAAAAACCCTTATTCGGTTTCGACACTTTTGTTTTCCCCACTAATATAATAATATACTTTTCTTTGTTCCAGTAACTTCGCGAAATGCAACAACCCGTCTGTTTTAGTTCTCGAAACCACACGGTGTGACCAATTTGTCGGTCCGTGTTGGAATTGACTCTTGTGGTCCCCTTCAGGGTGCATCAGAGCATGCTATTGAGATTCAGATTCGTGAGAACTCCTCTTTCTATTGGCTCGCTTGGCGGCCACTACCTCTCACGTTCTCATGCACCAATGAGAATTCCCCCTTTATCCCATTGGAAAAGGCCAGAGAAGAGCGGAGTGTATTTAACACGGTGATTCCTCGGTCAGAAGTCAATCAGAGAGTGGCTACCCAACTCGGGTGCGCCACCTGTTTGAAAGAGATATTAAATTGTCAAAATCAGAAAGAGCAATACTTGTCTTAACTCCTTCTCGTTTCTACTTCCCACCACGACTAACATTGCCGGTACACTATCCTACCCTCCCATCGCAACTAACGTTACCGGGATACCATCCTACCTCCTACCGCAACTAGCGTTGCTAGGACTTCATCCTACCTCCCACCACGACTAATGTTGCTGGGACTTCTTCCTACCTTCCACCGCGACTAGCATTGCTGGGAATTCATCATACCTCCCACCACGACAAACGCTGCTGGGACACCATCATACCTCCCACCGCAACTAACGTTGCCGGGACTTCATACAACCTCCCACAGTGACTCACGTTGCTGGGACAATCACCCTACTTCCCCACCGCAACTCACGTTGCCAAGATTACTACCCTACCACCCCAACTCGGGACTTCCTCATGTTCCACCACGACTCACGTTACTGGAACATCCTTCTTTCCCACCATGACTAACGTTGACGGGACACTCTCGCCAACTTTTATCCTATCCTTACTCACACGTGTCTGAACACAACGTCACCGTCGTCACATCAACCAGTTACCCCCGAAGCCGCAAGCGAGGTATAACAACTTGACCTACGTGATAGCTAAGCAGCGAACTTATATGCACGAAAAACTATCAAAATATGCATGCAAATCTGGATAAATATGCAAGAAAAACATAAAAGTATGCATAGTGAAAATACAAGGACCGCAATTTAAATGCTATTTTAAAATTGTATGGCACATCAGCATATTGATTGTGGATCTGATTAAAACAAAGGCCTAAACATTTCTCAATATTTCCAGGAGTGAATCTCTTTCGGTTATCACCTGAAACTTTTTGTACATTGAAAAGCTTCTCTATACATCACACGTATTGATGGGACAATACTCTGTTACTTTCCCTTCATATTGTTCCTGAAGAACTTAGCTGTTTACTTTGATAGTTTCAAAACACTGAGGCTTGTATTCCTTTTTTCTCAGTCATGGTTCTCCTCGCTATACCCACCACAGTACTATTTGATTCGTTGTGGTACAACTCTAAATAATAATAGGATGATTTATCGTAAACCTTGCGTTTCAAACCGGGCGATGGTCCCAAATTGTGTTTCTATGAATAATAGCTCACTGCATATACTTCCTTTGACAAGCGCTGATAGCAGATTTGACACTGACCGTATCTTCAGGAATCAGCAAACTCGAGTAATTCAGCCTCCCCCATTTAAAACATTTCTCCTTTCCCCTCCTGTCCACACCGTCCACGGTGACTGGCAGTGGCGACCAGAAGCGGCAGTCAACAGTAACTAGGAAACCCTGTCGAGCATTAGCGGCTAAAGTCGCGACAGCTAGAGCCGCAGTCAAAAATATATATGACCAGTCGAGAGTAGACAGGTACTTCCAACTGAGGGTGTACGCTCGTTCTCGCAATGAACGTGGAGCAATATAAAGTTTCAACTAGTGGTAGTGTATTGGCCGCTGTGTAGTTGATTGTTGCATTCTGTATAAACAACTGGTCGTGGGGCTGGTTGGCCGTTAGTGTGAAGGAGGCCTTAGGTCATGTTGTTATATTAATTCAAGCTCTAAATTATAGGGTCGTCTATTGATTAATTACTTGAATAAATTCGAGATTTTTCTAAAATGGCTTTAGCAATTTTGTTTAAAATGGATATCTGGAACGTGTTTTATATTAAAAATAAATAACATTGCCTTAGTGAAATAAGTTTATTTAAGTGTATTTGATTAGTATTGATATTTTTAAATTTTGAAATTGTTGGTAAAGTTATCCGGGGAGTGTTATTTACATGATAAATAAAAGTGAAAACTGGTTTTTCAAAGAAAAAAAACTATTTATGTGTAGTTTAGTTATAAAAGGTTTTTAAATATTATTTTTAGACCATATGAGAGAGTATGTATTGTTTCGAAATATTTATTTTATATCGGACTTGATTTTGTTTATTTTTCACGTGGAAAGCTTTTTTTTTTTAGGTATATGTCGTAATTTAGCAAAATGTTTGTGAATAAACGATGTGTTAACATCACATCAACATTTTATATTTAGATTGACGTAAGCAATCAGAAACTACATGTAATGTTTCTACAAGCTGTCGTAAATTCAAGCTGATGTAGTAAAACCAAGATACACGATATCGTAGCCAAGTATCGTTGTCTCGCAAATGTTTTTTAAAATATGGGTTCATTAAATCTCCACTATTTAATAAAACAACAGTGTCCCTTTAAAATGATGTTCGTTCAACAGGTGGCAAATGAGTCGGGCCATTGGTTATGTTGTGAAAAGGGGAGTGGGGGATCCAATGGTATTGATCCTATGTGCTGAAAGCTCATGGGCTGCAGCGTAGCGGTGGGAACAAGAAACACAAATACTTCCAGTCGTCGCTGCTAGATGGCTGCAGTGTAGATACTTGAACATAACGGTGCTGCCACGTGGCAGCGTTGCAATACTGCTCAAAAGGAAATCCAAACTGAGGTCAGCCTACTTTACAGGAAATATCCTTACACTGAGGTATTTCTTAAGGGAGTGACAGTTCTGGAGCTTAAAAAATAATAAAACAAATTATTCTCAATTTCTTTTTTTAGTGTTGTTCTAGTAAAAATTACTTAAGTTGTTTTAAGGAAGTCTATCCAGCAATGGTGTGGTGGTAGCCGAAAGCTAGGTTGAGAAACCAAATCTACACTCTTGTTTCTATTTGCCAAACCTTACGATCTGCAAGACTTTGTTTTGGTCTGCTGCAACTCTTGGCAGAAATTATTTCACAACAAACAATTATTGACTTTTAATTATTTTTTTCTTAAATGCGTTTTGACATTATTGAAATACGAACTTGCAAAAATTATATTTTGTATTTTTTTTCTTTTGTGTAGGTGGCGTCTGTAGTTTATTTAAAAACTATTTACAAGCTAGAGTTTCTAAATGGCTGCCTTCCATTCATATTTGTAAAGATGCCAAACTGGACAAAATGAGCACGTGGTTGATGACGTCATACAAAACGTATTCGTGTGTGTTCCTGCGCATGTGTTTAAAAAACAAAAATGAGTTTTATTTTTTAAACTAATATTCTGTATGGCCTCTTCTCTAAGTTATATAAACCCATGTATTTATTTTAAAATTCATGGTAATCAATTATAAGAAGGTACAAGTGTAAGTACAATAGCTCTCAATTTATTAATTAATGAACCGTAACATATATTTTTGCTACAACCACAAAACAAAAACAGAATAATTTTAGTAAAATCATTTGTTTTTTAATCATACAGCAATATTTAGGGCAGTATAATTAGAAGAGTTTGATAACACTTTTGATTGATAATATATTATTACCAAGAAAATATTAATTAATTCCAAATAATGTTAACATTAGTGACTTTTAAGCAATGTTTGCAATGCAAAATCTTATGCTAGCCGTCATTTACCACCGTTCCTACGCTGGATTGACAGTATATGATTCTTACAATATCATTTGATCAGGGAACTGTGATTTTTCACGTGAAACGTTGATAAAAATGAGTTCATTTAAAATTTTTATTGATTTTAATTAAATTATAAACCTGAAATAAAATGTTTTTAATCTTAATAGGAATTTTAGTCCCTTTTTCGACACGAGGCAAATTTTAAAATAACAAACTATCTCCAACAAAAGGCCAGATTTATGAACGTCTTAACCGCATCCGATAGTTTGGTACATGATGCCCTTAATGGTTGTATTTAATTTTACAGTAAATGGCAATAAAATACAGATCAACCAAAATATACTTCAAAACAGCTACTTTAAAGTCTTTATACATTTTCAGATTGTATTGTTGCTTCAATCGCAACACATTCGGGGTGTTAATATTTTAATTACGTCAATGCATTAAAGACGTGGAAGAAAATATTTATGAAATGTATCCGCAATAACCTGGAATGAGATTGAGAGAACATTAGTAAAAATAACTTTCAGTACACGCAGTTAGTATACTAAACATGACCTACCCGTCACTGGCAAACTAAACTATACAAGCATCAAATAGCCAAAGCTATTATTTATGCTTTTAATGAGGATTACTTCATCTAGATATGATATTAACAAGCCTAACACTTAGTCCAGTTGCCCACTAATGCGGGACATATTTCAAGTTGATTTGTTGAAAACGTGATGTCTCAATCATGTAAATGGATTTGATTTTCTCAATTCTAATTTGTGGAAAAATTACATTCTAATAAATATATATTTTGATTGTCTCTTAGTTCTGGCCAAACTGTTTAATACGTCTTGTAAGCCAAATTTTAGGTCTACGGTGGTCTGAAGCAACGTTTATTCTTATTTATTTTGTTTCAATAAAAACAAGATTCAAATGTAGCATATTTTTACTTTCTCTATATCTTACAGGTAGATAAAGTATGGTGATCGTCAAAAAAATCGAACTCGAGATTTTGATGAATCTTGACGTTTCATGACTTCCTGAATCCGAAGAAGTGGTTTTTGAATTTCCGTCTGTCTGTCTGTCTGTACCTCCAACTAGAGCCTAAAATATTTTACCGATTGAGCTGAAACTTGATTTCTAGGGTTTTCATAGGGTTGCCCCGAGGGTTTTTGGAATTGGATATCTACCCCTAAAATTAAGGGTAGTTTACTGAAGGGTAAAAAGAGAAAAAGTCAATTTTCTCAAAATCGGCTCTAACGATTTTGATTAAATTCATTTATGAACATTAATAAATATTCCAAAAAAAATGGATACTCTCAATATTTCGGCAAAATGGCTTTAAGGGCTCCGGTCTGATGCGTAAATTAACATTTTTTATAATAGCTCCGAAACTATTTGAGATATGAAATTACTTAGCATTACAAATATGTATATATATTTATAATACAAATATTTTATTCGAAACATATTTTTATATAATCAATAATTTTCAATCTAAACGCAATTATATATATATATATTTTTAACTTTTTGGACATTAAAGCTCAAGTATTGCGACCGTAAAAAAAACTAACCTGAAATGTTGATGGATATCGACTTATCATGACCCCCCGAACCCTAAAAAATAGTCTTTGCAATGCCGTCTGTCTGTGTGTCTAATAAAACTTAAAATTAGGGGTAGTTTACTGAAGGGCAAAAGGAGAAAAAGTCGATTTTCTAAAAATCGGCTCTAACGATTTTGATTAAATTTCATTTATAAACATTGATAAATATTCCAAACAAAATGACTACCCTCAATATTTCGGCAAAATGGCTTTAAGGGCTCCGGTCAGATGCGTTAATTAACATTTTTTATAATAGCTCCTAAACTATTTGAGATATGAAATTACTTAGCATTACAAATATGTATATATATTTATAATACAAATATTTTATCCAAAACATATTTTTATAAAATCAATAACTTTCAATTTATACGCAATTATATGAATTTTTTTAACTTTTTGAACATTAAAGTTTAAGTATTGCGACCGTAAAAAAAAACTAACCTGAAATGTTTATGGATATCGACGTCTCATGACCCCCACAACCCTAAAAAATAGTCTTTGCAATGCCGTCTGTCTGTGTGTCTATAAAAACTTAAAATTAAGGGTAGTTTACTGAAGGGCAAAAAGAGAAAAATTTGGTTTTCTCAAAATCTGCTTAAACGATTTTGATTAAAATTCGTATCTAGGCTTTGATTAAGATTATAAATAAACTGGCTATTTTCATTTTCCTATGAAAATGATTTTAGGGTACTTTACAGAAGCGTTAATTTCCGTATCTCCACAACTATTTGAGAAACTAAACAACTTATCATTGCAAAATTGTAGGTCTATTAGAAATAAAAAACTTTTATATGACATATATTTTTATAAAAGCAATAGTTTCTGAGATATTTGCATATATATTAATACAATTTTGTGAGCTTTAGTTGTAAACATATGCTACTTAAGTCTTAACGCAATAATTCTCCAATGCCATAGAGTAATTAAATATAGGCATCTAAAAAAAGTATGTTATTTTTCCTTAAAGCTCTTAGGAGAAATGTTTGCACAGCAATGATATATCTCCATTTTAGACTCAATAGTCAATATTTACATTTTTTATTTGTCAAAATGTATAAATGAATAATTAAATATCAATGCGATGACTTGAAGATCTGCAACACCTTATAAAATGTTAAAATTTTAACCAGAAATCGAAATTTTAATACGAAGTGTTGACCCTTGTGGAAGACATTAAACTGTTTGAAATGCTCTTGGTGGACAAAGATGCGCCACTTTTCTCATTGATTATATATCATTGAATATTATTTTATGCGTGTTCTTATTCCGTTCAGAAATCTTACGAGTTTATAGAAAGAGAGAGAAAGTATGTGCGGTGTGCCGTACCATTTATTTAATTTACAAAGCCATTGATTGGAAACGAATATCTTTAAGTATCGTAGGTATTTATAAAATAACAACTGGGTTTTAGGAGGGTGATACTATAAATAGTCGTGGCAAAGCCTCCCGGGAGTTTTTAATCCATCCAGGGCTCCTATAATCCTTCCAGGACCTTCCCAGGAGAAACTCGACGCTGGGTTAAAATGATAACATTCTGTTACGCTGGCCTAAGCTGTATAATATAATCCTTTCATTGAATTCTCAACAGCGCATCTCGGCAACAATGTGTACAGAACAGAGCCCTCGTTGTTAACAGAGGCGGCTGTACATGTGACACGCTTCTCCGGCTTACTTTGTTTAGTACAGAATATATTAGGAGGGAGGGAGGGGTGGTGAAATACAATCATAACTTGATTTTCTGATGAATCGGCATTTGAAGAAACTTTTAGAGATTAGTAACATATGTTTTATTCCTAACAATGATAACATTTTACTATATTATTATAATATTATTAGAATTATTTTATAAGTATTGGTAATATATATATATATAAATGGTATGGAACCTCAAACGGACTTTCTCGATCAAATGTTTAAAAATGGAGATATTTACTCATAACTTGTAATATATGTGAAACTAAATGGTATACACTAGCAATCCCAAATATAAATTGTACTATAATTATGTAAAACATTTTATGAGTCTTAGTTTTAAATTTTATATTTTTATTTTTAAATTATTAATGCCCTCATTTGTATGTTTGGACCAAAAAAATATATTAATATTGGGTCCACAAGGGTCAACACTTTACTAAAATTTCGACTTCCGATCGGCATTTTACTATGTGTTGCACATCTTCAAGTCAGCGCATTGATATTAAATTCCTCATTTATAAATTTTGACCAATAAAAAATGTAAATATTGACTATTGAGTCAAAAATGGAGATAGATCATTGCTGTACAAACATTTATCCTAAGAGATTTAAGGAAAAATAACATAAACTTTTTGAGAGACTTATATTTAATTACTCTATGGCATTGGAGAATTATTGCGTTAAAATTTAGGTAGTATATTTTTATAACTAAAGCTCACAAAATTGTATTAATATTTGCCAATATCTCAGAAACGGTTGATTTTATAAAAAAGTATTTCGTATAAAACTTTTTTATTACTTTCTCTCTATCTTACAGGTAGAGAAAGTATTGTGATCGTCAAACAAATCGAACTCGAGATTTTGATGAATTTTGACGTTTCATGACTTCCTGAATCCGAAAAAGTGGTTTTTGAATTTCCGTCTGTCTGTCTGTCTGTCTGTCTGTACCTCCAACTAGAGCCTAAACTATTTTACCGATTGAGCTGAAACTTGATATATAGGGTTTTCATAGGGTTGCCCCGAGGGGTTTTTGGAATTGGATATCTACCCCTAAAATTAAGGGTAGTTTACTGAAGGACAAAAAGAGAAAAAGTCGATTTTCTCAAAATCGGCTCTAACGATTTTGATTAAATTTCATTTATGAACATTAATACATATTCCAAACAAAATGGCTACTCTCAATATTTCGGCAAAATCGTTTTAAGGGCTCCGGTCTGATGCGTAAATTAACATTTTTTATAATAGCTCCGAAACTATTTGAGATATGAAATTACTTAGCATTACAAATATGTATATATATTTATAATACAAATATTTTATTCGAAACATATTTTTATAAAATCAATAACTTTCAATATATACGCAATTATATATATATATTTAACTTTTTGGCCATTAAAGCTTAAGTATTGCGACCGTAAGAAAAACTAACCTGAAATGTTGATGGATGTCGACGTCTCATGACCCCCCGAACCCTTAAAAATAGTCATTGTAATGCCGTCTGTCTGTGTGTCTATTAAAACTTAAAATTAAGGGTAGTTTACTGAAGGGCAAAAAGAGAAAAAGTCGATTTTCTCAAAATCGGCTCAAACGATTTTGATTAAATTTCATTTATGAGCATAAATAAATATTCCAAACAAAATGGATACTCTCAATATTTCGGCAAAATCGTTTTAAGGGCTACGGTCTGATGCGTAAATTAACATTTTTTATAATAACTCCGAAACTATTTGAGATATGAAATTACTTAGCATTACAAATATGTATATATATTTATAATACAAATATTTTATTCGAAATATATTTTTATAAAATCAATAACTTTCAATATATACGCAATTATATATATATTTTTAACTTTTTGGGCATTAAAGCTCAAGTATTGCGACCGTAAGAAAAACTAACCTGAAATGTTGATGGATGTCGACGTCTCATGACCCCCCGAACCCTTAAAAATAGTCTTTGCAATGCCGTCTGTCTGTGTGTCTATTAAAACTTAAAATTAAGGGTAGTTTACTGAATGGCAAAAAGAGAAAAAGTCGATTTTCTCAAAATCGGCTCTAAAGATTTTGATTAAATTTCATTTATAAACATTAATAAATATTCCAAATAAAAATGGCTACCCTCAATATTTCGGCAAAATGGCTTTAAGGGCTCCGGTCTGATGCGTAATTTAACATTTTTTTAAATAGCTCCGAAACTATTTGAGATATGAAATTACTTAGCATTACAAATATGTATATATATTTATAATACAAATATTTTATTCGAAATATATTTTTATAAAATCAATAACTTTCAATATATACGCAATTATATGAATTTTTTTAACTTTTTGGACATTAAAGTTTAAGTATTGCGACCGTAAAAAAAAACTAACCTGAAATGTTGATGGATGTCGACGTCTCATGACCCCCCGAACCCTAAAAAATGGTCTTTGCAATGCCGTCTCTCTGTGTGTCTATAAAAACTTAAAATTAAGGGTAGTTTACTGAAGGACGAAAAGAGAAAAATTTGGTTTTCTCAAAATCTGCTTAAACGATTTTGATTAAAATTCGTATCTAGGCGTTGATTAAGATTATATATAAACTGGCTATTTTCATTTTCCTATGAAAATGATTTTTAGGGTACATTACAGAAGCGTTAATTTCCGTATCTCCACAACTATTGGAGAAACTAAACAACTTATCATTGCAAAATTGTAGGACTATTAGAAATAAAAAACTTTTATTTGACATATATTTTTATAAAAACAGCAGTTTCTGAGATATTTGCAAATATATTAATACAATTTTGTGAGCTTTAGTTGTAAACATATACTACTTAAGTCTTAACGCAATAATACTCCAATGCCATAGAGTAATTAAATATAAGTAAGTTTCTAAAAAAAGTATGTTATTTTTCCTTAAATCTCTTAGGAGAAATGTTTGCATAGCAATGATCTATCTCCATTTTAGACTCAATAGTCAATATTTACATTTTTTATTGGTCAAAATGTATAAATGAATAATTAAATATCAATGCGATGACTTGAAGATCTGCAACACCTTTTAAAATGTTAAAATTTTAACCAGAAATCGAAATTTTAATACGAAGTGTTGACCCTTGTGGAAGACATTAAACTGTTTGAAATGTTCTTAGGTGGACAAAGATGCGCCTTTTTTCTCATTGATTCTATAACATTGTATATTATTTTATGCGTGTTCTTATGTGGAGTGGTGATGATACAATGTACATTATTCCGTTCAGAAATCTTACGAGTTTATAGAAAGAGAGAGAAAGTCTGTGTGGTGTGCCGTACCATTTATTTTAATAGTACTACAATTTCGCAATGATAAGTTATTTAGTATCTCAAATAGTTGCAGAGATAAGGAAATTTCCGCTTCTTTAAAGTATCCTAAAAGTCATTTTCATGGGAAAATGAAAATAGCCAGTTTATCTATAATCTTAATCAATGCCTAGATACGAATTTTAATCAAAATCGTTAGAGCCAATTTTGAGAAAATCGATTTTTTCTCTTTTTGCCCTTTTTAAAACTACTCTTAATTTTAATTTTTAACAGACACACAGACAGACGGCATTGCAAATACCATTTTTAAGGGTTCAGGGGTTCATGAGACGATGACATATATCAACATTTCAGGTTAGATTTTTTTTACGGTCGCAATACTTAACCTTTAGTTTTCGAAAAGTTAAAAATATATATATATATATATATATATATATTTTCGTATAGCTTGAAAGTTATTTGTTTTATGAAAATATATTTCCAATAAAATATTTGTATTATAAATAGATCTACATAGTTGTAATGATAAGTATCTTCATATCTTAAAAATTTTCGGAGATATGATAAAAATTAGAATTTACGCATCTGACCGGAGTCCTTAAAGTCATTTTGCCGAAATATTTAGGTTAGCCATTTTATTTGGAATGTTTATAAATGTTTAGAAATGAAATTTAATCAAAATAGTTGCAGCCAATTTTGAGCAAATAGACTTTTTCTCTTTTTGCCCTTCAGTAAACTACCCTTAGTTTTAGGGGTATATATCCAATTCCAAAAATCCCTCGGGGCAACCCTATGAAAACCCTAGATATCAAGTTTTAGCCCAATCGGTAAAATAGTTTAGGCTCAAGTCAGAGGTACATACATACAGACAGACAAACAGACAGACAGACGGAAATTCAAAAATCACTTTTTCGGATTCAGGGAGTCATGAAACGTGAAGACTCATCAAAATCTCGAGTTAAATTTTTTTTGACGATCACAATACTTTCTATACTTGTAAGATAGCGAGAAAATAAAAATGAAAGCTGAATGTATCATGACTTAGTTTGACGTATGAATAAATGAAAGTATACAGCGTTAGCAGCTTTTTCTTATAGCTGTCAGATATATCCATTCGTGATAAAATTGGGTTATGGTTGAAGTCTAGGAATTCACCGATGTAATCATTATACGTACATACCTGCTTCAGTGGCCGAATGGTCTGGGGCGTCACAATCATGTTGGACTGGCTTGTTTTTTTTATTCTTTTAGCACCGCGTCTTAATAACCATTCGGGATGTACGCCTATGTACTATTTACTCTAACATGTTAAGGATTAAGAAGGTTTAATTTAGAGTAAGTGCACCCATATTTATGTGGAGGGAGAGTAGAAAACCATTTAGGGAAAACCACCCTTCATACTTTAAATAAACTAACATTTTATAAGACGACCTAAATGTCAATATTTGTAGGTGGATTAATTTTGATTACCTTTCACTAACAAGCTATATATATATACATTATATATATTAATTAATTTAATTATATAATATATATTATATATATTTTTTATATAATTTATATATATATAATTAATTAAATTTTTTTTTCTGTCCGTGACTGTACATCAGGTTCAACATAATAAGGTACCTTTGGTTTGGAATAATACTTTTATGATCATATGCATGTGTTTTCATGTTTTTATCTCCTCTAGAATCCCTCCACGTTTGTAAAAACACATTTATCTACATTCTGTCTATAAAAATATATACACAGAGAAAGCTTGTGTTTTCACAAATGTCTAAACCACCTAGAATCTATGCTGAAAAGCTGAAATTTGACTTAAATCTAGAAAGTATATTTTCATAAATTCCTTAAAATTTAGAAATTCAAATCGATATATCAAAAATCGCCAGAACTAAAATAAACAAAAAAACAGAGAGTTAGGACTATACAAAATATCGGATTAAGTTACACCACTATTATAAATATATTAGTGGTGTAACTTAATTCGATATGTAGAAAGAAATCCTTCATTTAATGAATGTAGATAGTAAATATATTTAGCTACAAAGCATTGGTCTGAACAAACCAAAACACAAATAACTTTAGCTAAAAGACCCTAGTCTGAGCAACCACAAACATAAATATATTTATCTATAAGCCCTAGTTTTCTGAACAACTAGAAACATAAATATCTTTATCAAAAAGACTCTGGTCTGAGCAACCCCAACCTAAATATATCTATCTACAAGACCCTAGTTTTCTGAACAACTAGAAACATAAATATCTTCATCAAAAAGAATCTGGTCTGAGCAATCACAAACCTAAATATGTGTATCTACAAGACTCTAGTTTTCTGAACAACTAGAAACATAAATATCTTTATCCACAAGATCCTAGTCGAAACAACCACAGAAATAAATATCTTTATCTACAATACACTAGTCTGAACAAATAGAAACAAACATATCTTTATCTACAAGACTTTGTCTGAACAATTACCAACATAAATATCTTTATCTACAAGATACTGGACTGATCAACCAGAAACGTACATATATTTAGCTACGAGATCCTAAAATGAGCAATCAGAAACATAAATATATTTAATTACAAGACCCTAGTCCGAACATTCAGAAACAAATATATCTTTATCTACATGATCCTAGTTTTAAAAAGAGAAAACTTAACTGTGTGGTTTTAATTCTTTAATTTAATCAGAAACTTTGACGTATATTGCTAATTATTCAATACAGTAAGCATATCAAGCTCGTTTAATCAAAAGGGCCACATTGAAAATTGAAAATTCGGAGGGAGCTACATTTCGAAAAATGCATTATTTTTAACATCTTAAGTTTTAAAAAACTCAGTTTTAAAATCCTTAATATTACAAAAAAAATATATATATAATGGGATTTTAAGACCGAGTTAACTCGTTATTTTAACAGAAACATGATTATTTGCATTAAAAATAAGAATGTTAAGATTTAATACTTGTATTGATGCCAAGTTCATAATTTATAACAAATGCATCTCCGTAAGCCGTTAGCCTTTGGGTGGTTGTTCCTTTTCATAAGAGAAAACATTAGGTGTAAACACATCTTTTCAACCAATCATTGAATATATTTGGCGCGTATACTAGTGTAAGAATTTGTAACATCAATACCACTTGCTCCAGTAGCCCCATGGCTTATTTGGTGCTGACTGACAGCTCACAGCTGACAGCTGACGGCTTTGAAAAGCTACCAGACCAAATTATGTATCCCTACGCCAAACCATATGATCTGCATAAAACATTTGTTTAACAGTGGTCACTTCTGACAGTCAAAATTTAGGTATATACCTAACTGTTGACTGTCAAAGTCAGCTGTGAACTGTCAGTCAGCACCAAAGAAGCCATGGGGCTAGTGTAGATTATCACAAACAATGACCAGCTTCCAAATGTCACAGTTTCAAATGGTGGATCTCTATGGCATTTATAACAAGATGAATCGGACCTGTTTGTATATTGGTTTATAGATATGTTCGTGGGCCGTTTGTTTGACATATCTGCCATGAGTTGCTCTATCTGCGAAGTGTTTTTCTGGAGGTTGGGTAAGAGAAGATGTGACTCACTCACCTCTTGGAGGAATATCGAGCTCCTCCATGTAGAACGCTCCTTGGCGAGTCACTATCTCGTGCATGATGATGGCAAAGGAGTAGACGTCAGCTTTCTGAGTTCCTTCTGGAGGAGGAGCGTTCATCCTCAGCAGCTCAGGAGCTGTCCACAGGAGCTCTGGGGACAACACGCAAATCAGAACACATTCAGACATCATACACAAAGATCACTGCGTCTTACTACCTGTTCAGGTTATACGCGTATATAATTACTCTAATGGAGTAGGGATGAGGAAGAAAACCTTTTATAGGCAGTCTACTCGCATTTGCGTGGGAAGAAAGTGGGAAACCATTTAGGGAAAACCAGCCTCGGTAGACCCGACTGGGATTCGAAACCCAATCTTCCCGTCTTCAGCGTCCCAGTCTAACACGAGAGTAATGCCTTTGAACATTTTGAATATTTTTAGTGTGCAGCGTGTCTTAGGTTGAATTTATAGAGGAATTGTGCACGAATTTGAAAGGAGGGACCATAGAGGATAAACCACTCTCACCGAATTATTATCCTAACCCCGATGTACCCGCTACCATCAGTTAGTTCTATTGAAATATTTACACCTTATACCATGTAACCACTGATGTGAGTTTTAATAAAAGGCAATTGACGGACAAATTATAGCTTAGATACGAGAATTAATCCCATGACCTATGGCCTTGTGCGCCAATGCTCTATCTGTGAGCCTTCCTGGATCATCTCGTATCCAGGGTCACTCCTCACTAGGATGGCTCACTGTTGAGCGTTGACATGCAAATATAAAGGCCCTGGGTTCTACTCTCGTATCCAGGGTCACTCCTCACTAGGATGGCTCACTCTTGAGCATTGACATGGAAATATAAAGGCCTGGGTTCTACGCTCGTATCTAGGGTCACTCCTCATTAGGATGGCTCACTCTTGAGCATTGACATGCAAATATAAAGGCCCTGGGTTCTACGCTCGTATCTAGGGTCACTCCTCACTAGGATGGCTCACTCTTGAGCATTGACATGCAAATATAAAGGCCCTGAGTTCTACTCTCTTATCCAGGATCGCTCCTCAAGAGGATGTCTTACTGCTGAGCATATATATACAAATATAAAGGCCCTGGGTTCTACTCTCGTATCTAGGATATTTATTTTTGACTTAATTGTCAATTATTAAAATACCAATTTTTTTATGGTGTAGCATCAGCTAACTATTTATTTGAACTTAAATCAAATATTGTGTTAAGCTTTATACTGGAACTAAAATAGTATGCTGGCCCATTCCTACACTGGATAGCCTTTAGATAATATGTAATGATTGGTCACATTCAAAATCAAAGAGACACATTTTATTAAAATCTTACAATTCTCCTAATGACAATATTTGTTTTTTAGAGGAAAAAATTATAGTTTTAAATTCATATACAATGGAGAATGAATTTTTATTAAACTCGAATATTGATTTAAAACTTCAGCATTTTTTAGTGATGTGAATACATGTTTTAGTACTACCAATACACATAAACTTGTTAAACAATACTTCTTTTATCTCTGAATTTGATGTAATTTTTTTTAATAAAAGACGGAAATGAAATCGCCTGGGTTTACACTAGATGAAAAACATCATCTTGATACTAAGAATAGCAGGAAAATGGAATAGGATAGCGGCAGGGAGGGTGTGGGTGGATGCAGAATGATTACACTCGCTCACTCTGTCAGAAAACAATATTATCATCCGTAAGGCTATGCCAACAACAACAAAAAAAACTCGTTAGAAAACGTAGCTTGAAAGTCCTAGGGAGCTCAAATTTATAGTATTTAGTTTTTTGCCATATCAGGATTAATTTATTTAACAAAATATTACCCACATCATCGACCTTAACTGGTTTCAAACTCATCTAACCTTATTTGTAGGGGACGTCAGGCTTTGAATTTCAGCTTCACGAAAATGTGGGTACATTTAATATAAATTCCCATTTCTTCAACCATACCCCACTATTGTAAGTAAATACGCTGACATTACAGAGAGATTGTAAGAAGAGAGGCATGTTAAAAAGTAAACGGATATTTTGTTGTTAAGTAAGCTTTCACATGACGAGTAGACATTTTCAAAAGGAAGTTGAATAAAATGAAATTAGTTCTTAGAAATGTCTCAAATGTATGGAATAAACATGTTTTTAAAAAGGTTAAGTTAAAAATTTCCAAATATTTATGATAGATATGTAAAATTAAAAAAACCTCCTCCAAAATGTATTTGTGAGTGTCAGTGGGTATCAATGAGTTAGGGGAAGGGTAGAGGATTTTCTTGTGAATAAATATCTGGAAGTCCTTTTTACCTATTAGAATCCTACCCTATCCCTGGAACGGTCGCACGGGGTCACCGTGACACAACGTGATTTATTTTCCATTTTACCTCCCCCGCCAAACGTGTTTTGTGAAACTACCTACGTGTAGCTTTCTAGTCCCCTCTCCACCAACTACAGGCATGGTTATTCCTCAGTTACCTCTTTTATCAGTTGTTGAGAACACAGCCTCTTGGGTCACATTGACCCCTCGTGACCTTTTGTAAAATCCAGGGTTTCCTAAAAAGCTGAAAGCTGATATCATGACAATTTTGGGAAAAGAACGCCACCCCCACTTTCCAGAAGTAACAACTGCCGCAGAAATTCCAATAAAACGCAAACGTTGTGACAAATGTCTATCAACTTCAGGAAACAAGACCTACCACGGCCGTTGTGCCTAAAGTACATTTGTGGGAATCGTGGAAGGCTCAAGATCACATGTCAAGAGTGTCTTAAAAATGTTTGAAACTGCTGACCTAATAAGAAAATCCAGGAGATATTCAACTACAAAATATAGTTTTTTATTTTTATTACATTTTTATGTTTTGAAACTAAAAAAAACTATCATTTTGTATTAGGTTTTCTATGAGTGTTTTTGTAAGTCATACAACTTTTCTTTAAAGGTTTAAAGAGTTTAAAATTAAATATTTTCATCTCTAACAAATGTTTTAGAATAATATTGAAAATAAATAAATATCACGAGTTAAAATTAAAGAGTAAGCCCTACCAAAGAAGAATATTTTAGGATATTTTGGGTTTTTTTTTTTTTTTTCAAAATTACACTGAGCTATTTTGTAATTTGTATTTGTTTAGAAAATTAATTGTTAAATGTTCAAATTGGATAAAATATTGTTTTCTAAATAATACATTTGAAATAAAAAACACACAAAAAAAATGGATTAAAATACACAACAAAAGTATGTGTCATTGTGACCCCCCGTGAACGCATTAGTTTGCAACATAGGCGCGACCACTTCAGAGATATGCTTGGATTCCGAGAGGCAAAAAGCTTTTAAGAAGATGATTCATAAGAAAATCAGGCTATATTTCTGTTTAACTACTAAAATTAGAGTTGGTGAGAACGATTCACGGAATGTAGATACTAAACAAGTTTTTTTCCTTCTTCTTCAGAATAAATTATTTACAACCACTAAAATACCCTTAGTTTACATTGAAAGATAGCAAACTTAACTTCCAAGATTTCACTTAGGTTTAGCTTATAAAATGTCATAGTTTAATCTATTAATAGTCAATGACACTAGGTCACCTTGTTCACATCATTATTAATATAGGCCTATAGTGCGTATATTAAGCGTTGCTGTGAACAAAACAGTGACAACATTTAGTAGAGGCACTATCATACATTCATACGTCAGTAATATTTTCTTTAATTGTTATTTTTAACAGATACAATCGATGCCGATAAATGTCAATATTTATATTATTTTTTTAATGTTTTATATCTACCATCCCACAACTGTTACATTTTATTTCTGAAGTTTGATTCTTTAGCTCCCTTGCTATACTCCACTTAGTGATCTAAGTAGCTACTCGTTCGATTCCCGGTAAGGACCTAAACTGTTTACTTGTGAAAATTAAGGTGAGTTTCCTTTCAATGAGTGGTTACCTGCACTGACAGACGCGTGGCTACTAAGCTCATGTTGTCTGGTTTGGCGAGTTCATGGTGGTTGGAGTTTGAATCCCAGCCGGTTATACTGAAGGGAGGCGGGAAGGGGTTTCCTAAATTTGTCTACCACCCTCCCTCCTCAAAATTTCACCTTAATTGGCCCAACCACGTTAGCGTGATTAAAAACGTATAGCCCGAGGGCGAGTAGTGAAACTCGGTGGGAAAAAAAGTTTTTTATTTGTGTGAAGTCTTTCCATTAAGTTGTTTGTCCTAAAGTTAAGTTACGATGTGCGCATGCGCAGACCAAACTAAAGTCCAAGTGTTGTCTACTTACTCCTCCAGAAGGCGTATGAGTCCTCGTCTTCGCCCCCCTCCTCCTGGACGCCTCCACGCAGACAGTGCAGCCCGAAGTCTGTGATCTTGAGGACGAAGCGACTGTCCACCACGCAGTTGGAGGACTTGAGACAGCCGTGGGAGCGGATGTCACTACTGTGGAGGTAGCACATCCCCTGCAAGGAACAAGAACCGGAACTATAGGTAAAAATATCAGAGCATTGACCCAGGAAGAAGAGGATACATTCACGAGGTATTTGATTATACTATTGACGTATTAACATATATGGTCTAAAACACACCTGAAGCTAGTTACACATTACACCACCAAGCGCTGTAGTCGATAAGTGAGTGTGAGAAGAAAATTGTAGTCGTTTTTGCTTTATCGGAACACATTGGATAATGTTTTATGTTCACGTCTTTAGGAGCGAATACAGTGTAGATAAAACTTTAAACCTAGGGCTATTTCAAATGCATTCGTTAGATAGTTGGAACATTTTCCGGAAAAACTTTTAGGAACATTTTCCATGGAAAATTATCCCTGTTTTTATCAACCCCATTACATCCTTTAGCGTATAATATACACGTGTTTTAGTTTGTTCATGTCAGTGATCGTAAAATACTGGATTAGTAGTGACGAGAAGGTGGGGGTTTGAATCTCGGCTCTCTACACTAAGGGTTGGCTTTTTTTTTTTACATTGTATATACAACCGGGGTTTTCTCATTCGCTCTCCAGTTACCTTTTCCTGGATCAAGTCTTTGATAACCTTGGTACTGAACGCAATAACTATAAATTAAACAAAAAATAGATTTATGACTCTTTATTTTATATTATGGTGATTTTCAATGTGAACATACCAAATGCAAAGTTGATCAACTTAACCTAAGGATCCATACTCGTGTATAGGTATAAGTTATAGGAGACGATTTCAATAATTATAACACCCTGGTTTGATTACTGATGACGAATATATTTACTTCATAGAATGTTCATATTATTTCGTCCTTATTAATAGATATTCAGGTATTATGGCTGGGTGTGCAGTAACAGGCGTCCTTGGTTTAGTTGTTTTGTGAGTCACGTGTTTATATAATCTATGCGTCTATGATTTGGACATTAAATACCCTTAAAAAAATAAAATTAAGTGTAAATATAATTTTTTGTTTGTCTATTTTTAATACGGGTGATAATAAAATAACCCAATTGAATAAACTGAGATTAGAACAACACGGATAGCACTGGACAGAGCACATTATTTTATTATATTAGTCCATTTAAGGCCGTATTAAGCTCCTCGCACACCGGCATAGTATCGTAGCAGTATCGTAGCAGTATCGTAGCAGTACGGTGCCAGTATGGTAGCAGTATGGTATCGTATTGCCGCGACGGTCGCGCACACCGGCATCGTAGATACGACGTATACCCCATGAGCTTGTTTCCCCCACCACACCATACCGTTCTCCTTCGCTCCCTGATGTTTTCCCCCAACACACCCTACAGCTCTCCTCCCTCTGAGTGCAGCGCAGAGAGAATAAGCGAGTGTATTGTTGTGGTTCTGTTTCTTATAATGAGTGATACCTTGTCTTCTTCCTCTGATGAGGACATTGTGGTAGCGGCTATGTTGCTGGAGCCAGAGAAAAAGAAGTGGATACATGATATAAATAAGAAAATAAAATAAAATGGATCTCCAATGTCGTAAATCACTTTGTACTCTTGTACGACAATAATAAGCTCTTCTTCAAAATTGCACATTTCACAGCTTTACTCGAATACAAAACAACAACAATACCGCCTCACCAAGAGTGTAGACTTGAGAGGAAGAGAGGAGGGAGTGTTTGAGAGGGTGTAGTGGGGGTAGGCAACGGCCGCCATGACAGTAGCGTACGTGTCTGTCCGCTTTCAAAGCGGAATAGAAAACCACGCACCGTACTGCTACGCTACTATGCTGCTACCATGGTGCTACGATGGTTGTCGGTGTGCGCAGCTCCATTGCAAAGCATGGCAAGCGAAAAACATACGATACTGCTACGATACCGTACTGCTACGCTACTATGCCGGTGTGCGAGGTCCTTTACACGTAGCAGGTTGCAGCGCTGCTTTCTGACATCGTTTTGCAGCGCTGCGAGCTGACAAATCTGGGTTACCTATTACACACAAGCTGCATTCTGACGAATGATCATCTTGCCACTCAGTGGATACTTTAGAGAGTCCCGCATTTTCTTCGCTTCTTTCCTCCAGGAGGTTCGTAATGAATTCATTTTCTTAGTTACTGATCCTCTTGTGATGTATTTGTCAACCTCTTGAAATTTTGCTACCAATTCCCCCAAAGCCTTCTCTTTACTCAAACGATCTAGGTATTCATCACCTTTAACTTTCCACAAACATGGCATTGTTCGGTACAATTCAATCAATTCTGTCAAAAACTCTTTGCTATAGTTTCTTATGTCTGTCATAATGTCCCGAACGATGAGAATAAACACTTGAAAATATAAACACAGCGAACGTTGTCCACACGAACGAAACTGTTGAGAAAATGGCGATCCTCTGGTCTGGTACTACCTTATCTCGACCAGGTGCACGCATGCGCAGTATAACATTTGACAAGCTGGAAGCGCAGAAAGCGATTACACGGCGCAGAAAGCAGTCGTCCGATCAGAAAATATCAAACTCGTTTGATATTTGCGCTGCCAGCTTTCTGATACGCGCACCGATCCTTTAGGTATATTACATGATCATCTTGCAGCGCTGCAAAACGACGTCAGAAAGCAGCGCTGCAACCTGATACGTGTAATACGGCCTTTACTAAAGAATGGGAACATAGTGTATGGCTTGAAATGTATGTTTATTTATTGTAAACAGTTCTCTTAAAAGTTACTCTAATGTCCACTAAAATACATTGCTAGATAATACATAACAAATAGATCTACTCAGATACAGTTTTTACCAAACAATCACAAGGGCAATGCATGGCTTCACCACAAGCTAAATAGTTTATACATCTCTGATAATTATCACTGGCACAGGAGTGTTCTAAAATAATATACGTCACAAACACATTGCAATAAATTTATCATTCTCGTAAACCACCAACTTATACAATATATTGCAATCGGGGTTCAAATAGGAAGGATAAATATACATATTTTCGAATATATTTCGAGATTTTTTGCTTCATGATTCACCACCCATCGGTGTTATATGCATTTAATTACACTAATTACCCACTTCGGTGAAAGCATAGTGTTTTAAAAAAAAAAGGTATTCCAGTCTTCCTCCAAGCAAATGTAAGTACACTTCCTGAATATTCAACCTTCCTCATGTCTAGCACATAAACGGATTTTCAAACATATTTCTTTACGGTCAATATCGATAAAATTTTACTAAATTATTTTTGTTATTTTATAAGTATTGATATCTATTAAAAGTTACCACTGCGGATAACATGACTTGATGCATGAATATATTAAAATTGTTTTAGTAACTTTATTATCTACTATATACTGTTATTCATACCAAAATCAGAATATAGGTATAAGCCAAGGGAAATATAACTGTATTGGGGGAGAATGGGAAATCAATTAGTAAAAAAAATCACCCTTAATACATTCAGCCAAGATTTGAACCCCAGCCTACAAATCATAAGTAATACAATCTGGCCCCGTGGTGTAGTGATCAGTGCATCTGGATACGAGTCTAGGAATCCCAGGTTCGATTCCCGGATGGTATCTTGGGTATTTTTCTCTTCAAGGCAATTATGCCAACGGTCACCAGGGGTTGGTAAATTAGGCTTAGTATATTTTTAAGACTCCCATTGGCCCAAATTTCCATAATTCCTATCATAACATCATCTTGTTGCAGGCATGTGTAGACAACTTCCTATGGTGTACCCTGGTCAACGTTCTGTGCTAACAGAACATCAAATATTCTACATACAGGTTTCCGTCGTGTCCCTCCCGGTTAGTAATGTCATACGCTAAAAAAATAATCTTAGACAAACTAGATGAGATTGACATTTAGAACACGTGCCCATATGCGAGGATATTAATTATCTAGTTCATGGCGGAGATATACTGGACGTGATAGAATTAACACGCTTTCCCGATGACTCAAAAACTATTCCCAATCAATTTCTAGATGAGCAACATCGCAAATGTTTTGTTGCGTGAATAGAACATGCCTCTAAAAATAGGTTATATTTGAATTAAAAGTGACCAACTCGAATCCTTCTCACTATACTTCTCTTTGCCACATTCCGAAGAGTATTTTGAAGGTATTGGTTAACCAACATAGGGGCTAGGCATGAGACTAGTTTAATGTAAAGAATAGTTAGTTTCCAGTTGGATATATCAATAATCATAGTCAAAATAGTGTTTTAAGCACATTGTTACGGTACAAAATAGCCACCTAGTTGGGTTCGTGGACTAAACGTCAAGGTATTTCAGTCTGATTCGCTGATGATGGAAATATTAGGTTTCGAATTCCAGCTTAGTATACTTAATGTGCTTTTTCCTAAATGATTTTCCACTACCCCACGCAACTGTGAACACATTTCCTCTAAATTCTAAATTACTCATCTTAACTAATTTTTAATTTTAATTCAAGACGAATAGTCTAAATGAATAGTTAGACATAGTAAAAAAAATTTGATAATATGGTCCTTTGATTGCCTTTATATTTTTTTCATTTAAATATTATTTAATACTGCCATATATATGTTGACATTATCATCAGTTACATATTATTGCAAGCCATTTCTCGCGCAAGCTTGCTCAAAAATCTCTTTCAAAGTTGTATATAGTAATTTTTCTATCTTGCCGTTTCTCCTTGTCACTTAGTGGCCTTTATAATATAGCTGCGTCCTAATTTTTTTTGTGGTAGCGCTCCTTTCACCCTCAACTCATACATAACTCTTGGAAACATTCTCATCATTCACGAGTGTAATATTCTCATGTCCCATCAACTTGGTCTACCAACATCTCACGATCTTCAATAATCTCCGTTCCGAGTCTACGTCTTATCTGGTATTAATGAGTGTTTGTTTGGTATTTCATCGCGTCTAAGAAGCCATTTAAATTATTCGCATATAATAAATACGCTAAAGGAATAAAGATGAGGGGGTAGAAGTTTATAGGTAATGTACCCACATTTACACGAAGGAATAGTGGGAAATAATTCATAAAAAACATCTTCATAACACCCGACCGATATTAAAACCCTAATATCCCTGTCAACAACAGTACAGTTTATTGCGAGAGTTGTTGCAGTCATCAAAGCGGGGATATGTGATAGTTTTTTATATGTCAGCAAATTCTTCTTCTTCCTGTGGTTTCTTCATAACGATGCGGTGGAAGATTTGGTAAGTAGAGTGATGAGGAATGATCCGTGGATAAGAAATAACGAGACATGAGTTCAACACATTTAGATACATCTTTTAGTCCAAGCATGTTACAGACATGGACCATTGTACTATGTAAATGACTAATACCAGCATGATTAATGATTAAAGTGATTAATATTTCTGGAAAAGGAATATTTGTAGAAATATGATCTCGGACCCGTCAATCCTTTAGCAGAACTATTTTGGCCTCAGCCATAATACTAATTTGGCCCGGTGACCATTTGAATTCGGCCTCATACAGCAACCAAAAATTTTCCTTCTCATTTTAAACAGACTTAGGATCGTGTGGAGGCTTGTATTCGTTTATGATCGTGTTATGTCATAGGTCAAGTTAGTTTAGTATTGTGTTTTGTCATAGGCTATGTTAGGTTTGGTTAGGTTAGGTTAGGCTATGTTAGGTTAGGTTAGGCTATGTTAGGTTTGGTTAGGTTAAGATTTTGTTGTGTCTTCCTATCCATCACTTGCTGTTTTTCGTTCAGATTGAGAAAACACATCCGTCCTTAAAATGCAACGCCACAACAGCCGGGGTCGAACTCCAACCAACTGTTTTTCCAACTACTATTGACAAGGCGGAATTCGTTTGGAGCCGAATATTACATTCTGATTTATAAATAATAGCATTAATTAAAATAACAAATTTTATAAACACACAAATATAAAATACTAATATTCACTGTAGCACTGCATATTAATGAATTAGACTATATAGAATCGTAGCAGGAAGGTAGGTTTAATAAATACAATAACATTTATTTGTGGTAAACATTTCAGATTAACATTGATATGTTTGTCATCGCATCCCACTTACCATACTATATTCATATGAATTAATTACAGTGACGTGTTAAGAAAAAAGCTGACAAAGCTTGGTGGAATTTTTCGCATTTGCGTGGAGGGAGCGGGGAGAAAAATTTAGTAAAAAAGCACCGTCTGTACACCCGATCAACCGGTATTCTAATCCCAATTTTCCTGTCAGTAGTAGTACAATCTATTACGAATGATGCCTTAGATCAAAGGTCTGCAACCGATATATATCGCGAAATTTTTTAATCAATCGCATAACACAACACCATCATCATCAGTAGGGCTACTGTAAAATAAGATTTACCTAGCCAATATAACCTTGATCGCTCCTAATCTATAATTATTACATCTATTATTGTTTCCAGCCTGTGTCCTGAGTAGGTTTTTTTTATTCAAGTACACTTTCGACTGCCTAGGCCGTTGTAGCTTCATATGCCTTATGATACACCTCAAGACTAGGACAGACACGACATCTAGTTCCCAGAAGTTAATTTATCAATGTGAAAGGGTAAACCCATATTTCTATCAATGATAAATTTTCAGCCATGCCAGTAATCGAACCCGGGATTCCTCAGCTCAGTAGGCAGACACGCTACCAACTGAGCTGAGGGGTCGGACTCAAACTATACAATATAATTTATAAAATTAAATAGTGTGTTATTAAACTGTAAACATTATTTATCATATACTTTTAGAAAGATAGAGATATAATTAGAATTTGTGGAAAGGTTGAATTTAGGGAATGAATATAAGATGTATGGTAAAAATACAAATAATCAAAAGTAGAGTTGAGAAATATTGGATGATCGCGGGACCATTGTTAAGCTTATGTCGAATGGAGCTGCCATCCCCTCTCCAATATCATTTGACCACCGGAGTGGATTACCATATTTATATACGATATCTTTTTCGTCCCTGGTGATAAAACCAATAAATTAGTTTACAGAGAGGCCTGGCCTTAAATTTTTTACTTTATTCCCTTCAATTAATACATAATACAGTGTGTAGAATCTTAAAAAAGAAATATTTACACTACATTGAATTTTTTGATTCTGAAGACACATTCTTTATCAACTACAAGTTTTCATCATGGTAGTCTCTACATAATACGTTGTATTTCTTCTCTGTGCGGGGAGTTAAAAACTTTGATACTAGAAACGAGGTTGTATTAAACATGTTTTTAAAACTGACACTAATGCGAGTGAGCTACTGGCAATAGCTAGTTGATAAAAAAATTAAGCTATTCATGTTGGTGTTTATTGCAACAGTATCTCCACGTAAGAGAGCCAGCTTTAGTATGCGTCTTAAATTTAGTGGTTTTTTATGTTATGTTTTTGCATGTAAATTAGGTTTAATTTTTTGTTTCTTTTATAGTAAATCTATTCATATAAATATACTATAAGGGTTGTATGCGCATTCGACTTTTGTGGAGTTTTTTTTTATACTGGGTTGTAAAAAATATAAGAATACCAAATAATCCCGTTTTAGAATATTTGTCTATCTGTTTGTGTGTTGGGAGTAAGCTCAAAAAGTACTTATCAGTTCGAAACGGTACTTATTTTGTTGTAAGATTTATTTTTCTGTGAGCCATGGTAAGTTATATGTCTTATAGGTGACCTGGTGGTTTAGGGGTAAGGTGTCTGACTTTTGTGCTGAGGGTCCGGGGTTCAATCCTCGGTCCCGGAACAGATTTATCTGATTGCCAAACCCTTCCTTCACCTCTGACAAGACGTGTATTAATCACAACTTGTGAATGTGAGGAATACCAGGCCTCCACCGTGGTTCGGATCCCACGTTAAACTGTAGGTCCTCCATTTCATCTCACAATCACCCTACCATTGCACATTAGTGTAAGTGCGTATAACCCGAACGGGTTGTAATGTAATTGATTTGACGCTAAGGAGTATTTGAAAGTATTGACCATATTATCGTTCTAATTATTTATATATTCAAAACATTTTTTTTATCATTCTAATTTTACATATAATTAAACATATTTTACTTTATTTAAATTTCGTAATCTATTACTTGGCGCTTAAATCACGTCTTCCTCTAAATAATTTATTAGTTTGTTTTACTCAGAGGTCAGAGATGGCAGCACTTAATGGACAACCTCAGTTAATGCCCTTTTTCGAAATCCAACCAAGTTAAGACCTTTTAAAGTAATTTCCTGTTTTGGAAGAATGTTCTCCACGCAGGAAGTATTTTTTTTGAGTTTGTAGGTGTGCAATTCACCGTTAGAAAATGTCCCTTCTAGAAGCTTCTATTGAGCTGGGATATATTCAGTGGTTTTGAAATTTCCCTTCACTGTGAAATCGGTCATGATTACAGACGGACGTGTGTTCGGTCTTAAATGGACATACTTTAAGCGCTCGGTGATAATTAGCTGCTAGGCCCTCGGCATGATCGCATTTCAATTTAAATAAAAACATAAACATGTTTTTTCTTTTAACGGAATAAAGTAATATTAAATTTTATGCAAAGTGTTATCATTTCTTTTGGTTAAGTGATAAGACAAAGGAGGCATCATAAGTAAAGCGCACTGTTGCGCAATAGAAATGACGACTTACTGTGGGGCATAATATAAACTATAATAAATTACTTCCAACCGAGGAGCTATAAAAGGATAATATAACAAATGGCGTTCCAACGGGGTGCATTTAACATGCTACAAAAGGATATTATAACAAGTGGCGACACAATATTAAACTTGATACGTAACTAATAACACCTTCCACAAAAGAACAATAACATAACTAAAGCAAATGTTATAGGGTAGTAAGACGCGGTGCTAATAATAAAAATAATAATAATAATAATAATAATAATAATAATAATAATAATAATAATAATAATATATAAGTCTTATAACATCACGCTATCTTATCAGCGATTGAAGAGGTGTCGAAAATAAAACGGGTGTAAGCATTGGAAATTCGTCACGTATTGCGAGTACAGAAGATGGCGGGTAATATGAGGTGGTGGGGGCGGGGGGTGAGGGTGAGCTCCTGTTTCTTCTTGAATCTTTGTACGCACATAAAACATTTATCTTAAATAAGTTTCATTCTTTTCTAGTATTTGAAGTTGTTTAATGTGTTGATGTATTGTTTAATGCAAGAGAGTCCACAGGTAATTTCTAGTTGAAAATAAATTACAAGCTCAATCATTTAGTTTACAAAATATGTATTTAAATAATTTATTTATCTTCTCGTCAACTTATATTTTGTTAAAATCACCTTTATCTATAAATAAATAATCATATATTTTTAAAGGGTTTTAGTATAGTTTGGAATGTTTGAAATCATTTGAATGACTGTGTTAGTTTTGTCTACAAGCTAATATAGATATGTTCTGAAAATTGAAAAATGACACCTGAACACGGGAATCGAACCCGTGTCCAGGTGTCATTTTTCAATTTTAGAATATGATATCTAGATGGTGAATTCTTCTTTAAAATTAATAACAGCTTCGGCTATATGATTCTTAATATAGATATCACATATAGCTTTTAATTTTTATTATTGAAATATATCTACATCCAACATTTTTATTATTCTCAATAAAAACCTTTTTTCAATGGATAAACTATTTTTTTATACTTCTAAGTACTTGTATGGTAGTTTTATTTTGATTATCCTCTTTTTATAACTTAGTAAAAATCGGATTGCCTTATGATTAAATTAATATAATATAAATACATCTAACCATGTCTTAAAATATGTTTATCTTTGAAATATAAATTTTATACTTTTACTATAAATATTTAGGATAATTTATTATTATTCACATATTTACTATACAACTCTCCTTTTATGTGTAGATATTGGTACGTATGTTTTATTTATATGAATGCATCAACTACCATCCAACAGTTTTAAAATGTATATATGGATCCATTAGAAAATTAAAACATGGTTTCACTGAATCTGTTTAATAACTTTTATTTATCAACAAGTAATGATATCAATTAGATAATTGCACCCAAAATGTGTTTTATTCGGCTGTTTTGCATTGTTTGGAAGTATTTAAACATATGGATATGGTCATTGAGTATGTGGGTGATAATATTTCTAGCCTCTTAGCTAAGGGCCCTGGGCTCGAATTTTGGCAAAGAAAGAAAACTTATTAAACCGTATAATTGACGCATCTCATTTCACGGTGATGAATTAATGGCAATGAGTTGTGCTCTCTTTAGATTTAACCTAGCATGTAAGTCAGGTGATGTAACAATGAGTTGATAATTAAAACTTATGAAATACCATTTACAATTAAAAAAATAGCGCATTTTGCTGACCGTTCATGATATAAGCATATTTACTAATTACGCTAATGTGCTATGGATGAGGATGGTTGGCTTTAGAAGAAGTGTACCCAAATTTGAGTGCGGGGGATTGGGAAAATTATCTAGCAAAACCACCTTCAGTACACCCAACCGGGATTTGAACTCCAACCTCCCAGTCATTGGCAGTCCAGCCTATTGTGGTATTAGTGACACCTTAGACCATTTGGCACTGACGTGGCATGATAAGAATACCATTTTTAATACCAACTATTCATAGACGGTATAAAAAGTATTTATGTAGTAAGTGTCGTTTATTTAAATAAATATATTTTTATAAATTTCAACACAATTGTTATTAGCGACTTAGTCTAATAGATAGGGAGGAAGAGGGTAACCAAATGAAAATGCATAGTCATTAGCGTGGAAAGAGGATGAAAAACCAGAGTTGAAGAGCCCTCTCATCGACATCTGACGTGATTCGAACTCTGACCATCTATCAACGATGACCAAATACTAAACAAATCTAACGCAACAGACCACTCGGCAACTTCTGCGGGTATCTTTACCAACGTGATACAGATCACAGAGAAAAGATAAGATTATTTTGTGAAGTTAATTTGGTCAGACAATACATTTTGACTAAATGACGCTGGTCTTATATTAAATTTAAAATTAGGCTAGTTAAAAATGTATAGACGAGATATTTTAAGCAATTCAATTTATAAATCAATCCTGCTCAAGAACTTAATAGACCTTTTTATATTATGCATCATGTTTTAATGAGATCTTCTGTCAAATAATAGTTTATTTGAAAAATATTGAATCTATATTTGTTAATTACTATTTTTTGTACGTTCTGATTTTGTCTATAGCCTAATTCTTTTATATAATTATTACTTCAAATTTATGGGTGATACGGAAAACATGAGTTTGTATAGTGTAAAGTTAACGTACAGTAGCCCATGGCTTCTTTGGTGCTGATGATAGCTCACAGCTAACAGTCGACGGCTTTAAAAAGCTACCAGACCAATTATGTATCCTCGCCGAACATATGATCTGCAAACACTGTATTTAGCGCCATCACTTTTGACATTCAAAATTAGGTATATACCTAAATGTTGACTGTCAGAGTAAGATGTGAACTGTCAGTAAGCACAAGAAGCCATGGGTACTGTAGTTTGTGGCGAAATTTATTGTTAGAAGTGAGTGGTTAGCTTACAAGAAATGACTTAGCACTAGTGAATTTTAAGTGGTGCGTTAGATCTAGATTATGAAACTACACTAAAATTACACTATCACTCAAGCAACACTCAGCATCTTTCTTGCATACCACCATATATAGAATGTACTGTAACATGTGGGACCACTAACGTACGCAGGATTTCGAAGTGGGGGGAGGGGGCTTAAGAGAGGTTTGGGGGAAGGTACACAATTTTTTTACCATTATATACAGCTAAAATCTCTTTCGGAAGGTTTTTTATTGGTATTAGTTAACTTGATCATTTATATTTTCACTACTAAAAACTGATAATCCAGCAAAATAATAAATAATTAGGCCTAAATTAAAGTTGGCTTGGATGTCACATAGGCCTACTGTCACAAAAATCACCAATTATTTAAATAGGTAAATGTCTAGCTACTGTGCAACTCCTAGATGGGACCACGTGGGAAACTGGGAGATTTTGAACATGCCGCAATCTTCAGGACTTAGACCACTTCCTAGACTGCAAGAACATCAACTAGGACAACTAAGGTGGATCAACACAAGGATGTGTGGCATTTGATATTTTCCTTGCTCACAATGTTTAACTGGTCATACTGGTAATATGTTTTTTTTTCGGATCTGCGTAGATCTCAGGGCATTCACCAAACTACTGTATGGAGGGAGGTTCGAGCCCCCTCAAGCCCCCGTGGGTAGGCTACTGTATGGGTCCCAGATTAGTGGAGACACAAATACGATAGAAAAAAAGTTAATAAAACATGTGTTCCATTTGGCCTTGTTTTCGGGCTATACGTCATGTTTGTACTCCAGTAATGTGGAGTGATTAACACTACAGGAAGTGGCCACATCAAGCCTGAATACAAGAATTGATATACAATGTATTTTTGAAAAAGTGCGTCATTCTACGAAATTACGTCTGCAGGCTTGCATTCAGGCTGAAGGTGGCCATTTTTAGTTCCTTCCTATAGTATTAAGAGCTCAATTTTTTTTATCACTAGCATCTTATTACTGTTCGGAATATACGCATATATACTAATTTACACTAATGGGTTAGGGACTAGGAAGGCTTTATTTGGAGGAAATACACCCGCATTTGATTGGAGGGAAAGTGGAAAAAACATTTAGGAAAAACTCCCTCAGTGCATCCGACCGGGATCGTACCCCGATCTCCCGTTCCAGTGTATAGTCCAACATGAAGTAGCGGGTTAGACACTGAAGGGGTTAAGCTCCATATTACTGAAGCATAAACATGATCTACTCAAATGAGGTCAAGTGGTCAAATGTTTTATTAGTTTTTAATTGTTTTTATATCTCTTATTCACCGCTGAAGTGGGTCCCACATGTCATGGTACACCCTGTTTATCTAAAACACAGCTCTATTTTATACCAACATCCTCTTTTAGTTTCTGTAGCGTCTACTCCCTTTTCACTTGCTTTATTGAAACATTAATCTCTTCTCTTAGTCAATACGCCCGATAGATTTAACATAACATGTATTTTCATATTTACTTTCCAACATCTCTCTCAAATACTCTATGATTGCCCAGTTCCTTTCCTTCTCACAGTCTTTATGTATTCGTGTTATTTATATATACTTCACTTGAGCCCTCACTAAAAATAAATAAATATACATAAAAATCTTTTCTACATTCACTGTATTTCTCGCCATCTTCCTTTTTTTGCTACACAAAACCTTTTTATATCTGCGTTTCACCTCTCTTTAGTCAAACCAAAAAGCTTCAAACATTTTTCTTGACTCTATTTATAGAAACCTCTTGATGTATTTATTCCTTTCTTGTATCAATGGACCACACGCTCTTATTTTTTCGTATATTTATTTTCAAGGTAATCTAGTTCTAACACATTTTATTAATATTGATGTGTCTCCTAAATGATGTAGTTTTAAGGTATTCCCTTATTATAGGTGTATTCTCTTAAATTTTATAATTATAACATATTCTCTTTTTCTGGATATATTTTTCAGTATATCCTAATTCTAGCCATTTTTAATTTTTTAAATATATTTTTCCGGATATTCGAACTTAAATGGCTTGGATTTTTTAATATAGGTAACTTTAAGGATGTAATTAATTTGTTTCTTTTTTAAATTCATTTTTACAGGGTATTATTTTAAAAATATTGTACGTAAACATGTTGCCATTTTTTCATTGTAATATTTTTACTTAGTACTTTGTATGCATATTACATATATTAAACTCTTTACCAAAAAAAGAATCACAGCTATACTTAGACGGCTATATAAAAACCTTTTAAAGTATATTAAAATAACCCAGAGTAGCCAACGTACAAAATAAGTTAAAACATTGGTCTTACAAGTGTCAAAATAGCTTCACAACACACTCTTTGGCATATAAACACAACAAAATAAATCAATCAAATTTTATTTTAGCACTGCATCTTACTAACCGTTCAGGTTATACGCCTATGTACTATTTAAACTAATTCACTAAGGATTAGGAAAGTTTGATTGAGAGGAAGTGCACCCACATTTGCGTATAGGGAGAGTGGAATTAGGAAAACCTCAGTACACCCGTAAGGTTCTTTGTATGACGTTTAGAATATAAGCTATTTTTATTAATTTTCATACAGATAACCGAATATCTATATTCTAATCTGATTTCTAATTATTATTATTATTATTATTACTATTATTATTATTATTATTAAAGCCGCGTCTTACTACCCGTTCGGATTATACGCACTTATATTAATGTGTAATGGTAGGGTGATTGTGAGATGAAATGGAGGACCTACAGTTTAACGTGGGATCCGAACCACTTTGGAAGCCTGGCATTCCACACATCCAAAAGTTGTGATTAATAAACGTCTTGTCAGAGGTGAAGGAAGAGGTTTGGTAATCAGATAAATCTGTGCCAGGACCTAGGATTGAACGCCGGACCTCTGGCGCAGAAGTCTTACAACTTAACCTAGACCTCCAGGTCACATTTACTTTAATTGAGGCAGGTATTTTCCATCTTACTTTTAGCGACGTAATTTGTAAAAGGCTCACTATAATTTAACTATGTAAATTTATATTAAATTGAATTATTTTCTGTCAAACTTTCCTTAGCTAAGGACAAACTTTAATGTGTGAGTGTATTAAAATACATTCAAGATGTATCTAGTTAAAAAGTTTACACTGCAGTAAAATTTATTCTAATGACTTTGACATCAGAAATATTATAAAATTAATTAGTTTAAATAAGGCCATAACAGCAATTTTAGTTCTCTTCTCTCACTAACGTACGAATGCAGCGCTTGGCAGTTGAATATAAATATATTGGAGTTCCTGGTCTTATATACCGGATATATTAACACTTCAATATTATAGTTAAAACCCTAACCAATAAATCTCCCTACCCTGAGATTCAATCCTCTTACACTCTTACCGGAACATTTTATGGTTTAAAATTGAATGTATGTGTGTTTGTACACAAAGATATAAACACATTGAAAAAAATACGATATGTTAAGCACCCGCTTCTGTGGCCGCAGAGTCTAAGGCACTACTTTCGTAATTCTCGCAGACTCGACTACCAATGACAGGGAGACCATGGTTCGAGTTTATATCAGGTGTACTAATTTTTTTTACAAAATGTTTTTCCACTCTCCCTCCACCAAAATGTGGGTACACTTTCTCTACATATAACCTTCACTATCCATAAAATTTGCATGATTTGTACATGGGAGTATAACCCAAACGGGTAGAAAGACGCGGTGCTAAAAAAAAATGACAAACCAGTAAACATTCGATATAATTACTTTTTAATTTTAAAAGACAGAAATAAACGTTGGTTTTTGTTTTCCCGATCGTCACTATGAGTGTATATCTTTATTAATATTATATTCATGTACTCGTACACATATTTATGTATATAAATATATGCGCATATATATAAGTATATAATACGCACATATGAATAATTAAATACAAATTTTAAATTGAGTGAAACATAACAACAAGGACACGGAAATCGAAAGCGGGATTTTTGACTTTGGACTTAAGTGTCATACCACTGTAATAATAATATATAATAATAATAATAATAATAATAATAATAATAATAATAATAATAATAATAATAATAATAATAATAATAATAATAATGATTATGATGTCTTTAATTGGGCGAAGTTAAGGCCAGCGCCTTTTCTTACACTTAACCACTTACAATGTTCATTTAATATTAAAATTCTATCTATATGATAATTGAAAACTAGTTAAAATATTGGTACAGACAGAATAATAATAATAATAATAATAATAATAATAATAATAATAATAATAATAATAATAATAATAATAATAATAATAATAATAATGGCCACACAGCGAATCACAAAAAGAATACATTAATGGACATATTAAAATAAAATAAAGTTTGAAAAGTACCAATAGCTAAATAAACAAACAATAGTGATAGAGAAAAGAAAAGAAAATAAATGGTACGGCGCACCGCACAGACTTTCTCTTTCTTTCTATAAACTCGTAAGATTTCTGAACGGAATAATATACATTGTATCATCACCACTCCACATAAGAACACGCATAAAATAATATACAATGATATATAATCAATGAGAAAAGAGGCGCATCTTTGTCCACCTAAGAGCATTTCAAACAGTTTAATGTCTTCCACAAGGGTCAACACTTCGAATTAAAATTTCGATTTCTGGTTAAAATTTTAACATTTCATAAGGTGTTGCTGATCTTCAAGTCATCGCATTGATATTTAATTATTCATTTATACATTTTGACCAATAAAAAATGTAAATATTGATTATTGAGTCTAAAATGGAGGTATATTCTTGTTATACAAACATTTCTCCTAAGAGCTTTAAGGAAAAATAACATATTTTTTTAGATACTTATATTTAATTACTCTATGGCATTGGAGAATTATTGCGTTAAGACTTAAGTAGTATATGTTTACAACTAAAGTTCACAAAATTGTATTAATATATTTGCAAATATCTCAGAAACTGTTGCTTTTATAAAAATATGTCAAATAAAAATTTTTTATTTCTAATAGTCCTACAATTTTGCAATGATAAGTTGTTTAGTTTCTCAAATAGTTGTGGAGATACGGAAATTAACGCTTCTGTAAAGTACCCTAAAAATCATTTTCATAGGAAAATGAAAATAGCCAGTTTATTTATAATCTTAATCAACGAGTAGATACGAATTTTAATCAAAATCGTTTGAGCAGATTTTGAGAAAACCAATTTTTACTTTCTCTCTATCTTACAGGTAGAGAAAGTATGGTGATCGTCAAAAAAATCGAACTCGAGATTTTGATGAATTTTGACGTTTCATGACTTCCTGAATCCGAAAAAGTTGTTTTTGAATTTCCGTCTGTCTGTCTGTCTGTCTGTACCTCCAACTAGAGCCTAAACTATTTTACCGTTTGAGCTGAAACTTGATATCTAGGGTTTTCATAGGGTTGCCCCGAGGAGTTTTTGGAATTGGATATCTACCCCTAAAATTAAGGGTAGTTTACTGAAGGGAAAAAATAGAAAAAGTCGTTTTTCTCAAAATCGGCTCAAACTATTTTGATTAAATTTAATTTATGAACATTAATAAATATTCCAAACAAAATGGCTACTCTCAATATTTCGGGAAAATGGCTTTAAGGGCTCCGGTCTGATGCGTAAATTAACATTTTTTATAATAGCTCCGAAACTATTTGAGATATCAAATTACTTAGCATTACAAATATGTTATATATATTTATAATACAAATATTTTATTCGAAACATATTTTTATAAAATCAATAATTTTCAATCTATACGCAATTATATATATATATTTTTAGCTTTTTGGACATTAAAGCTTAAGTATTGCGATCGTAAAAAAAACTAACCTGAAATGTTGATGGATTTCGACGTCTCATGACCCCTCGAACTCTAAAAAATAGTCTTTGCAATGCCGTCTGTCTGTGTGTCTATTAAAACTTAAAATTAAGGGTAGTTTACTGAAGGGCAAAAAGAGAAAAAGTCGATTTTCTCAAAATCGGCTCCAACGATTTTAATTAAATATCATTTATAAACATTAATAAATATTCCAAACAAAATGGCTACCCTCAATATTTCGGCAAAATGTCTTTAAGGGCTCCGGTCTGATGCGTCAATTAACATTTTTTTAAATAGCTCCGAAACTATTTGTGATATGAAATTACTTAGCATTATAAATATGTATATATATTTATAATACAGATATTTTATCCGAAACATATTTTTATAAAATCAATAACTTTCAATCTATACGCAATTATATGAATTTTTTAACTTTTTGGACATTAAAGTTTAAGTATTGCGACCGTAAAAAAAAACTAACCTGAAATGTTGATGGATGTCGACGTCTCATGACACTCCGAACCCTAAAAAATAGTCTTTGCAATGCCGTCTGTCTGTGTGTCTATAAAAACTTAAAATTAAGGGTATTTTACGGAAGGGCGAAAAGAGAAAAATTTGGTTTTCTCAAAATCTGCTCAAACGATTTTGATTAAAATTCGTATCTACTCGTTGATTAAGATTATAAATAAACTGGCTATTTTCATTTTCCTATGAAAATGATTTTTAGGGTACTTTACAGAAGCGTTAATTTCCGTATCTCCACAACTATTTGAGAAACTAAACAACTTATCATTGCAAAATTGTAGGACTATTAGAAATAAAAAACTTTTATTTGACATATATTTTTATAAAAGCAGCAGTTTCTGAGATATTTGCAAATATATTAATACAATTTTGTGAGCTTAAGTTGTAAACATATACTACTTAAGTCTTAACGCAATAATTCTCCAATGCCATAGAGTAATTAAATATAAGTATCTAAAAAGTAAGTTATTTTTCCTTAATTCTCTTAGGAGAAATGTTTGCATAGCAATGATCTATCTCCATTTTAGACTCAATATTTACATTTTTTATTGGTCAAAATGTATAAATGAATAATTAAATATCAATGCGATGACTTGAAGATCTGCAACACCTTATAAAATGTTAAAATTTTAACCAGAAATCGAAATTTTAATACGAAGTGTTGACCCTTGTGGAAGCCATTAAACTGTTTGAAATGCTCTTAGGTGGACAAAGATGCGCTTCTTTTCTCATTGATCCTATATCATTGTATATTATTTTATGCGTGTTCTTATGTGGAGTGGTGATGATACAATGTACATTATTCCGTTCAGAAATCTTACGAGTTTATAGAAAGAGAGAGAAAGTCTGTGCGGTGTGCCGTACCATTTATTTCTCTTTTCGCCCTTCAGTAAACTACCCTTAATTTTAAGTTTTTATAGACACACAGACAGACGGCATTGAAAAGACTATTTTTTAGGGTTGTGGGGGTCATGAGACGTTGACATCCATCAACATTTCAGGTTAGTTTTTTTTTACGGTCGCAATACTTAAACTTTAATGTCCAAAAAGTTAAAAAATTCATATAATTGCGTATAGATTGAAAGTTATTGATTTTATAAAAATATGTTCGAATAAAATATTTGTATTATAAATATATATACATATTTGTAATGCTAAGTAATTTCATATCTCAAATAGTTTCGGAGCTATTATAAAAAATGTTAATTTACGCATCAGACCGGAGCCCTTAAAGCCATTTTGACGAAATATTGAGAGTAGCCATTTTGTTTGGAATATTTATTAATGTTCATAAATTAAATTTAAACAAAATCGTTAGAGCCGATTTTGAGAAAATCGACTTTTCTCTTTTTTCCCTTCAGTAAACTACCCTTAATTTAAGGGGTAGATATCCAATTCCAAAAATCCCTCGGGGCAACCCTATGAAAACCCTAGATATCAAGTTTCAGCTCAATCGGTAAAATAGTTTAGGCTCTAGTTGGAGGTACAGACAGACAGACAAACAGACAAACAGACAGACAGACAGACAGGCGGAAATTCAAAAACAACTTTTTCTGTTTCAGGGAGTCATGAAACGTCAAGATTCATCAAAATCTCGAGTTCGAATTTTTTGACGATCACCATACTTTCTCTACCTGTAAGATAGAGAGAAAGTAAAAACAAATTAGTATACACAACCATACCACACACATTCACATGCCATTCATACCACGCATAACATATCCAAGGAGATAGCAAGTAATTTAAAAATAAAACAATGCCGATATTAAAAGTTTAGTGTCTATCTATTAAATAAATTTTTATACATCATAATAATATTTATTAAAACAACATTTTTACCTAACGCACACATTCTTACTGATCCCTTACCTCTTCACATCGACGATCTAGACTCTGCTCACAGATTTTGAGCGAGCTTACGCCGAACAGATTTAATAGTGACAGCAGTTTTAATATTTATTTCAAGAGCATACCAGGAACGAACTCCGTTAACAGTAAAGGAACCCGCCTCTGTGGCGTAGTTGGCTAACGCGCCAGTCGTGTTGAGCCAGACCGCCGAGGACGGGGAGATCGAGGTTCGAATCTCGGTCGGGTGAACTGGGGGTGGTTTTTCCTAAATGGTTTTCCACTCTCCCTCCACGCAAATGCGGGTTCACTTCCTCTAAATTCAACCTTCCCAATTCCTAATCAATTAGTGTAATTAGTACTTAAGCGTATAACCCGAACGGGTAGTAAGACGCGGTGCTAAATAAAAAAAAAAAAAAAAAAAAAACAGTAAAGGAGAGAGAGAGAGAGAGAGAGTGAGAATAGAAGTTATATTTGTGAAGAGGAATGGAAAATGTGTAAGTATCACGTGTGGGGAAACCGAGATTAAGATGATCATGAAGAGGGACTAGTCGTGAGGAAAGGTATTGAGGATATCCTGTTAACATTATTTTCTTCGTAATTACAAGGGTATGTAGTAGATGCCGTCTCTTATCAAGCCATAACCAGTCAAGATTGTTATAATACATAGAAATATAGTCATGGGATCGTAAGTTGCTTACACACGTGTTTTGAAGTTTTTTGTATTTTATTTGCAAGTTCGTCAGTCAAAGTCATTGTAGGATATATCACAGTAATCAAAGCGAGGAACCATTAAAGTTTGGACAAGTGATATTTTAAGCACATTGGGAAGAAAGTTCTTAAGTCGCCTTAATGAATGCAATAACGTAAAAAGCTTTTTACAAAGATGAGTTACATGGTTAGACCACGTAATAGTATCATTAATAATATACACCAAGATTTTTGGCCCCCGGTACCAAAGGAATTATGTTTCTATTTTATATTACATTAGGAAGATTAGCAAAGTTAATATTAGATTCAAGTTTATTTGATCCTATAGTAATAAATTGATATTTGTCAGGATTAATAAGCAAGCCATTATAAGTTGTCCATGTGTGCACTGGATCAAGATCTGAGTATAGTAAAGCAAATATTACTGGTGAAGACAGATATATTTGGAAATCGTCCGCATACAAATGATATTTAGTTACCCGCAGACAGGCCAGTAGGTCATTAATAAACATGGAAAACAACATCGGGCCAAGAACTGACCCCTGTGTTACTCCCACATCTACACTACGCCACCCTGAAAGACATTTATCAATTTTAACACATTGTTGCCGTCCAGATAAGTATGAGCTAATCCAATTTACAGATTTGTCGGAAAAGTTAAAATATGTTGATAATTTAGCAACTAATATTTCATGATTGTCTGTATTGAAAGCTTGACTGAAATCTAAGATTGTTAGTAATACCAGTTGTCTGTTGTCCATTGCCAATCTTATGTCGTCTGAAATATTAATTAGTGCTGTCGCTGTGCTATGTTGAGGTCAAAATCCAGACTGGTATTTGTCCAGTAGATTGTTGGCAGTTAAGCATTCATATATTTGACCATGCACTATATGTTATAAGGCTTTGGATAGAGCTGGAAGGATACTTATTGGTCTTTAGTCTTTACTGTATTAGGGAAAACAGTCTTCGCAATAGACCTAACAAAATCAGTTTTCCAAGAAGTAGGAAAGAGTCCAGTTCGTATAGAGTGATTAAAAATATCAGTGATATGTTCAAGGACGTGGTGAATTATTGTTAGGAAGAATGCGATAGGAATTTTGTCTGTACCCTATGCTAATGATTTTATTCTTTTGATTGTATTAAATACCTCAAAGGTCGCTATAAGCGGCAAACAAAATTTGTTGTGTCCTGCGGCGAGTTTAGATAATATATCATTTATAGTATGCCTTTTAATGCCGTTGTCCTCTAATGTCAGTATGCTACGCGCATAAACGGACCTCAGCTAACACACTTTCGTGGCCAGCCTGCACCTCATCGTAATGGCGTCGCAAATAAAATGAGGTCAACACGGGATGAATGTTTATTTTTTCAATCTATATTTGTTGTGGTGATCGTATAGTGGCTGCGTTGTTGATTAAAAATATTACAATAATAACACATTAGGTATTTAAGTTTTTTATTTATTACTCAGTTGGCTTCTATTGTTCCTTTATAATACCCGTTACGCGTCGTGGTTAGCGTGAGAGTGGCCGTAAACAGATTTAAAATATCAACGGCTTTGCCCGTGATGTACTATAACTACTGATTAGTGGTATTATAATAATTAGATCCGCGGTTACTAACCGAGCGGCTAACGCAAGGTATCGTTAAATGATTACAAAATATGATACCCCAGAGTTGATCCGGGAGCGTCCTTGGCCTAAGCCCGGCGAGACAAGACTAAAAAATCTCCCACTCGACTCAACTGATAATTTTTCAAACATCTCACAAAAACACTCCCATTGGTTCCCAAGATTCAAACATGGACCAACCCAACTGTTACCCGGACCGTTAGCGCGGTCCAAAACAAGGGAAAGAGACCACCCCCCTTACTAGCTTTTAGGACGCTATTGTTGTTGGCGGCGACTCTCACACGGCTTCTTAATACGGGCTAGCAGGTTATTAACCTTGCCATCCCCTTTTACTGCCTACAAAATTGCAACCCATCTTATTTTCTATTGTGTTCAGTAAGGAACCACAGCAAGTACATCCACAAAGTGTTTGTTTAACTCGTCAGGGGTCAGTTTCAAGGTTGGCTCAATAGTAGGACTATGGCCAACGCCTAGTAAACGTAAGTCTCTCCATAAATGGCGAGGTGAGTATGTCTGTGATAATAATCATGTGAGTAATAAACTTTGGCTCTACCAACACTTTGTGTGCATCTATTTATAAGTTGTCTGTATTGCTCAAAATACTCTCCAGCAGTGTCGAGTTTGTTTCGGAAGGCTTGTTTGAAACGTCTAAAAGCGGAATCACGACAAGACATTAGTTCAATAATCGTCGAGGAAATCCAAGGAGAGGGTGGTAGAGTCCTACGTTTAGTCATTAAAGGGGCCTGTCTGTCGAAGATCCCAAGCACCATTTCATTTAGGCAAGTCACTTTGCCACCAATGTCACTTTTAGTCATTTTGTTCTGCCAGGGAAGTGAAGCAACATCCCTCAACACAAGATTCATATTTATATTTTTAAGAGCCCTATATGTATTTTTTTAGGCTGAAACCTAGGAATATTTAAAGAGTATGATAAGAAAATTAAGTCATGATGTGAAAGTCCTGGTGCAGCCATTTCTCCACATTTCAAAAATTTATCAGCATTAGAATTGATTGGACAGATGTTCAGGTTACATGACGCTATAGAGTCTTCTAGTCTATGTTTGTCAAGTGTATTAGATAATAGGTCAATGTTAAATTCGCTAAGTGATCATAATTGCTTCTAGAATTCATTAGTTCTGTCTCAAATATATTTATATCACTTATCCTGGGGGTTTGTATCCAACAGCACGTAATATGTTTTGAGTTGATATAGTAAGTTCTAAAAAGAGGTACTCTCTAGATGATGATGACATCACTTTTACTTTATTATCACTTCTGACATCACTGTAGCCCTGTATATTAACAAGTGAACTAGGAAGGGAGGGTGTGAGCCATGACTCAGATATCGAGATTGTAAGAAGATTCAAAGGTGAAAAAAATAGCTAAAGTCATGAACATGTGCAGGTAAGGATTGGGCATTGACGTGTGCAAGTTGGTGGGAACGGGGGTGGAAGGAGAGCGAACTTGATAGCAGTTGATTGTTTGTAAGGGGAGGGGAGAGAGATTAGTATTTTCCGACAAAGGCAAAAGCAGAATTACTGGAAGCAAGCACTGGTTGGTCTCAGCGGTGCAAACTATGAAATGCACCATCAGTCATGTTAAAAATATAGAGTCAAAACCAGCTACGAACAAAACCCATCCGTCGACTAAATAAGAACAGGGATACATGCACACATTCTCTCATACACACACACACACACACACAACAACAAACACACACAACACACATTATTTTAAACAAGCGAAATACACATACAATATAAGAAAAGCAAAGACACAATCCAAAAAATAAAATAAAAAAACAGCATCCAACCGTCTTCATCTGCAGCAGCAAAATATATATATATAAATATCGATGGTAAATATACTCGAGGTGAAATATTTGTCTCAAAATTAAATAATTTTTATCAAGGTTACTTTGTTTAAAAAACGACGCCAGTTTCTCTCAGTAAGACAATTTTTCCATCCTGGGACCAGCACTGACGCAGATCAAACTTATTCCTTGCGACTTTCAGCAGGCTTTGACGTTCAAGCGTGAGTGATTCGATGATGAGGAGTGGAGAGTTTTTAAAAGCTCTTTTAGCTCGAAATACTGATGAACGTGACTGATAACTGACACACTTGACAATAATAGGTCTCTTGCCTTCAGTCACCGTCTCAGACACGTTTCGCTTGGGCTTCCCAATTCTAGGACATCGATCGATATCTCTTGCCTCAATCTCCACATTGAGCTTCTTTTCATTGAATATCTTCAGTATATCACTTGTGACATCCTCAGCCGGTTTCTTAGCAAAGCCCTGTACAATTAGACAATGTCTCCAACTTTATTACTCGAGGTCATCTAATCGAACGTCTTGTCTCACAGCTGTTTCTTTCAACGGCGAGATCATCACGCATAGATTTCATATCAGACTGAAACTCCATTTTAAATTGTTGTAGTCTTTTATGAATAAATTAGCACTTTCACTAGGCGAACGATCAACACTGTCATTGACGCCATTCATCTTAGTTCGAGAGAACGTAAAAATTCATTAACTGCGCGTTCAAAACTTTTAGAAACTATCAAATGGATTTAACAGTTGGCGACATTGCTTGCGTGGTTACAAGTTATTAACAGAACAGGAACAGAGTAAACTTGAAAATAAAAACTTATAAAGATTTTTTTAGCACATAAAAATAACACACATTAATATATTCATTAACACTAGTCACTTGGTATACAGTTTACAATTAAATACTTGGTATTTTGCAGTGATATATTGCAATTTTTGCCGGTATGTACTTTCCACGTCTACTCTATGTCGGCCATCTTGCTGTACCATCCTGGTTCGTACCACACTTAGACTCAACACAACAACAACTAGAAAAGGATGGCCCTGGATTCGGGACGATCCAGGATGGCTCAGTGGTACAGCATTGGCGGGAATGGCCAAAGGCCCTAGATTCATTCCCGTCTCTAGTTTCATTTTTAACTTAATTGGATTTGATTCAGATAAAAGGTTTGACCCTGTGGATAACTATCACGTATCTGTGATACATGTGTATTTATAATATATATATGTATAAACCTATACATAAACATATATGTATATATGTATAAACCTATATAAATATTTATAAATACATATTCTCTACAAATAAATACAAACAAATACATTCATACACACATATGTGTATGTCCATGCATCTATATATTTATATAAAGACATACATGCTTATAAACAAATATGTATTGTTATACCCACAAATGGTCTAGTTATTTTACACTTGGTGATCCAACATAACTTGTGCTACGCACATGTACGGATACAACCCCTTTTCACGACCTTAACTCGCACACGCCTTATTCACGTCTACCCACCCCATCTCACGCACTGACTGTCCGATAGTACCAGTCTCGCCAACCTCACGCAATAAGTTTCAGTGAGTCTCTAACAGTATATATTTATAGAAATATATACGTTATAAATGCTTATAAACCTATACAACGTGTATCTAAAACATTGCATCAAATTTTGGCAGGCTATTCCTTAGTTTGATACAATGTTTTAGATACACGTTGTATATATACACATACATACATTATATATAGGCCCGTGTGTGAATAACGGTGATTATCTTACCTTGGTAATGTCGTGCATGAGGCTGTACCGGAACATCCAGTCCAACTTGAACTGTTCGTTCTCCAAGATGTCTTGAAGACTACCTTTGGGACAGTACTCCGTCAGAAGGTAGCAGTTAGGGGGGTCCAGGCAGGCACCTAAAACCTCACCAGGTGGTCGTGATGCAGGTCTTTCATCTGGGGGGAAACAGAGAACGACAGGAAGAGGCGTTAAAGCAGTGATAACTCTGAAAAACTCAAATTGCTACGGATGGCTCTTAAAACAAAACAAGATGAGTCACGTAGATGCCGAAAGAGTTTTGTAACTGGAGAAATGATGATAGTAAATAAGTATTGCCTATTTTTTGTTAATTCGTTATTCTGAAGTGGAATAATTTATACGATCATACCTTCTTAACATGAGTATTCAAGAATATACTTTTAAATCAGTGTGTAACTGCTCCACCACCTGATCCATCCAGGCTTGTATTCATAAATCAGATACACTTCTGCTTATCTACTATGACACTTTATTAATACAATAATTTTTTAAGAAGTGGAAATTAATCAACTTCTGTTGAGTATTGAGTCTCAATAACAGACCGAAATACTCGAAATTAACTACATTAATGACTAGGGATTAAGAAGGTATAATTAATTTAAAATATACACACACTTGCGTAGATTTATAGTGAAATAACATTTAGGAAAAAATACCTCTATTAATCATTAAGGATTAAAACCCCGACCTCTTCGTCACCGGAAATTCAGAATAATATGAGAGTGAACGCCATAGAGTAGATAATGCGGATTGCGTCTACTGATGCAAGTAAGAATCCATTGATATACATAATAGAACAACTGGGAGACACATAATATATTAATTACTACCCAAGGCACACATTATAGGCCTGATAAAAACACCACTATATCTATGAAGACCTGTTAAATAAAAGGGCAGGTTGCATTGAATATGTTTATCATTTTGGTAGTCTGAAGGAATTCCTTACTAATTGGTTGTGACGTCACCGCCCCTCCTGCGAAGAAGGTGTTACCTAGCGTTACCTAGCTGAACCAAATGCTCTTTAGCACGTGACAATCACCCAAGATCGTAAAAACAGCGGAACTTCTGGCATCTACGATGGGAAACAGTCACTGCGTCAAAAGAATTCCTCAATTCACCGCGGACATACCCTTGGTTGTTAGAGTCACCAACTACGTCATTTGGGTAGTTAATAAAAAAAAAGGATGATTCACTATACCAAAGGTCCAGGGATCAAACTCCTGTCTATAAAACGTTAGTAAAATACATTTTATACTAAGCCACTCCTAGTTTTTCCTCATAAATAGCTGACACTTCGACGCATAAAGCGTTATTTTTTTAATGACAGCTCTCAACTATAGTCTTTAGTTATAATAAATGTAAACTGAACATTTAATTAATCCAGGTAGAATGCAAATTTTCATATTATATTTTAAATTCCAAATTCGTACCTTTAGATATTTTTTTAAAATTTAAACAATTTAAGGACATATTTGTCGTTTAAGCTTATTTAAAAATATATGAAAAAAAAGTGTAAAACTCTGTAAATCAGTGTTTAAAGGAATCGATTTACGTTTTAAATATAGAGATGCATTTTCTTTTTATCCTCTCTCTAAGCAAACTCTCTAGTGTTTCTATGAACTTCCTTAAAATTTCTCGCTTAATTTCTCTTTGTTGGGATATATAATTAATTAGCTTTATTTTGGAGAGTGGCACGCATCTTAATGTCCGTTTGGGCTATCTGTAGTCCGTACTAACTAGTTTTAAAACACACCAAAAAAAAGGCGAGGTAATTGTAAGAGAATGAAGTAATAGGCGCTTGAATAAAGTTAAGGAAATTATATTCTGTGGGGAATAGAATCCCAACCTCTCTGATCAAAGTCAAGCATGCTAGCACCGAGCAAAGTGCGCCATTTCTGTTTTAACCAGTCCATCGATTAATTTTTTTACTTATAAATTTAATTTTGGTTTAAAAAATGAGTTTGACAGGAATCTAAAAGATAAAGTATTTTTTCAGCCAGAAATATATTTAAATACATCAAGTTTTTTTTACTTTCTGACGAAAAATATAAAGTTTCAATTTAATACCTTAGAACAATCTATAAAAAACACTATTTTTTTTCAGCAGAAACTTTTTTTGAAACTTTGTCAAAACTAATAAAAAGTTTGAAATAAAAGAGAGGTTTTCGATCTTAAGAGACGATATGGTTAGGTTTTATGTGTAGTTTTTTTTAGTACGTCGTCTACAATCAGTTCTGTGCGATGTTTCTATTGGAACAGCTGTGTTTATACGAGTATACCATTAATGAGCCCTACCATCTGTCGGGAAGGGCACCATCTACTTGAAGGTAAATATTCTCACATTTCGGTATTTATTATGTAAATGGCAGCTCTGGAACATAAAAAAAAAAACTAAAATAATCCTTATATTATCTTAAAATGTTATAATGTAACGATGTTAACATTTATGATTATTTGTTTGAATATAGCTAGATCTTAATGTATTGCTATTTAACTGAGACGTATTAAATCTTAAGTTAAACGTCGTTGAAAATGAACGAAGTCAATTCTATTATTCACAGAACCATAAAACATAAAATTAAATCTGTATAGTTCTAATGGGACATATTCTTTTAAAATTGAAAAATGACACCAGGACACGAGAATTAAAACCGTGACCCTTGGCTTAGTTTACCAAAGCTCCAACCACTGAGCTATCCAGGAGATGTCCCGTTTCCAGGATCATGTTTCACTTGTATTTTAAGGCAGAGTCTGTGATGGAAGTGTTGAAATGGTCAGACACAAATGTATGATCAATTAAGATCACGAGCTATCAGAAAACGCAGCCACCTTCGACTCGGGAGGGCTTTATGCTGCCAATAGTACAACGAAAACTGCACGAATGCGCGTATCATCATGGATTAAATAGCCAAGTAGCTGATGATTTCCACACGTCAATCACAGACTCTGCTTTAAAATTTGAGTGAATAATAATAATAATAATATTTAGCACCACGTCTTACTACCCGTTCGGGTTAGACGCTTAAGTACTAATTACGCTAATGGATTAGGAATTGGGAGGATTGAATTTTGAGGAAGTGAACCCGCATTTGCGTGGAGGGAGAGTGGAAAACCATTTAGGAAAAACCACCCCGTTCACCCGCGAGTATTCGAACCTCGAACTCCCCGTCTCGCGGTCGAGCATCAAAAACACTAGCGCGTTGCCCCCTAGCCCACCGAGGCGGTAAATATGAGTGAAGAATGACCCTGACTACGGGATGACTCCTGGATAGCTCAGTGGTTGAGAGCATTGGCGTTCTAGGGTACTGCATGATTCCCGTGTCTAAGTGTCATTAGTCAATATTTTTTTTAATGATATTTAGATGCTGCTATAACCGTAATCAACAATTATAATAGTTTGGATATTTAATACATTTTTATAGGTACATGTTGATAGCATTTGACTCTATTGTGACCTAAGCCATTCAAAAAACTTCCTAAATAATTGAAGGGTTTCTGAACGTTTGACAGCGTCTCAAGTATCTAATGACGACCTCTTAAAATACTTGTTTTTTCAATACTTTTAGTAAATAAACATAAAACTAGTATCAAAGTCTTGGTGTTGAGCCCTGTAACTTCCTTTCCACGTCAAGCCACTTAGCTTTTACTTGTTTCCTCTGAAGTACAAAATACAAAAGAGGGTGAAAGATACATCATATAGAGCAATAAAAGTGGCATGCCACTCAGATTAATGTTGAGATGGTATTTTGGTATGTGGCATGAATTATATGATTACATTTTTATAGTGACACATTGTAATAAAAAAACATTTATTGTTTATTTTGTATGTAGTCATCCAGCGAATCTCTGGAAAAACCTAGATTATTGAAATAAAAATTTCCACGGAAATATGTGGAAAAACGGTTTCACCAACAGGGAGCTTTGTTTTATCGGCGGGATTTCTCGACTATACGCAATAAATTACGGATTTTTTTAAAATCATAAAACAAATTATAGATCTCGCCTTTATTTGTCCTGTTTCAGACGCTAAAACCGACATTCAATACACGCTTTTTTAAGGACAGGTTAAAAAAATATCAACTAAGTGGAAGGGCTTTAATTATATTGCTCATATTTTAATGCTGCAAGCTCATTTTATTAAAATAGAATTGGTAGAATGTTTTAAAGATAATGTGGATATAATCCGCTTGGGGTTGCTGTCTTCGCTTATAATTGGAAACTACATTTCCGTGGAGGAGAATCGGAAAACCTTTTGGATGTTAGGAAGAGTTGACGACCCCGTCCCGCGTCATCAAACGACTACGTGTAAGAACTAGCACACATGTGTATATAGATTAAAGCCTATACACATAATATGTTATATAGAATACACAATATATATATTATATTTACAATGTCTGGGTTACATAAGTCGTAACCTAGTTTGTGGAAAGATTAGACAGTATAATATACCGTTGCCCAGGGGACGCCCGAATGTACTAATTGTACATTCTTTCTTTGGAGGCTCTTTCCATGTCCCGATGAGATTAGGTGATGATGATAGAGAATATGAATATGTGGAATCAAAATAATATCTTAACCTAACTTAAGCTAAACCAACCAAACCTGGTGATCATTGGGATAGTTCCACTTTCGGGAAAATTGCCCATAGCCCCAGCCGGGAATCTAACCCGGAACTCCTAGGTTCGTAGCCAGGTGCACTGACCACTTTACCACGGGGATGGTTACACATAGTGTTAAATTTGTATATCAAGGGATTAAGAATTATTGTTGTGGTGAGAATTGGTAACATTTTACTATACTATTAGTATCACGAGCAGGATTAAGGACAGGTATACAACTGGCTGGAGTGAGAGGGGATCAATTGAAGATAGGAACAAGTTTCAAATATCTGGGGAGTATTGTAGAGGAGAGTGGGAGGAACAGGAGAAAGATAATGAGAGAGGAAGGCAAGGGGAGGCATTTTTAAGAAGTGTGGAAAGTTGATTGCAAAGCAGGATATGCCAGATCAAGAGCAATGGAGTGATCTACAATGTTTATCTATCGATTTGATGTGCGCTGCAGAAAGGTGGGTTTAATGAAGGAACAGGATGAAAGCAGAATGCAGGACGAGTGAAATGAGGTTTTTGAGAACCAGGATCTGTGTGACAAAATTTGAGAGGATGAGAAATGAGAGGTAAGATTAATAGTAAAGGAATATTCAGTCGAGGAGAGAATAGAGAAGACACGACTGAGGTGGTTTTGGACCATTTGAGAAGAATGGAGAGGGAAAGGATGCCTGGGAGGATGTTGAATATCGGAGTAGGGGGTAGGAATCTGAGAGGAAGACCAAGGGACATATGGCTGAAGGGAGTAAGGAGGAGTGTGGAGGAGGAGAGAAGAGGACTGGCCAAGGTGGAGGGAGAGAGGTGGTGGAGGAAATGAGGCGATGGAGAGGCTTATGTTCCAAATAGAGCCAGTCAATGCTGGAAGACATTCATGATGTGATGATTTTAGTAAATAATTCTGAATGTGTTTATTTAGTTTCGTGTGCTTAACATGTTTTCTGAACCAAATGACTACATCAGCACGTTACTTACAAATGAACTTAAATCAATAACATACACATCACTTAGTACCCCAGTCATTAATTTATGATGTGAAAGGGAATGTCCCAATTTTACCAATATATTTTTTTCGTCAATGCCTGAAATATAGACCGGTTCTCTCATTTCAGTAGGCAGACGCGCTATTGCCTGAGCTAAGGTGTCATATATTCTAAACTTAATTTATTATTTATGGAGAGTGCTTGGATCACAAACTAAAAATGTAAACTTAATCTTGAAAATAAGTTGAAACCAGAGTATGGTTGTTTTAAAACAACATTGCGTACGTTCGCTTCATCGTACGTCCTAATTTTCCACCACATTCACGGGAACATATTCCAAGTTAGCAGCTTCCTAAATTCGACTCGGCAACAATAATTGAGAGACGCGAAGTGGAAACTTCAGACTCTCGTCCAAAACTATTAGGTATCGAACGTAGGAGAAGAGTCTTGAGAAGTACGTAAGGCCTCCCCTTTTTTGGGGCAATCTGTTCGTGTAGTGAGGTATTTTAAACCCCACCCCCATTACTTATTTTTTCAGCTTTCGTAGGTTTTGGAGGGTTCACCGAGGGGCAAAGAGGGTGATTGTTAAGTGTAAATACTGTGCTGTATATTCTATCAATTGGGAAACTCATTGAAAATACCAAGCCCTCTCTTCTGTAGAATTAATTTGTCTTGGCCGGTCACTTTACTTTGGTTCAAATCTTAACCGGGTTAGTTTGCGACCTGATAGCCCTGGATTCACGTGCGTCAGTTATAGCCTATCTCAGCGCTAGATTTAAATATTTAAACATATTGTGTCAGAGCGCCAGATAGTTTCAAGTTCCCTACCAACGATTAGACTGGGGTTGATTTAAATAAAAATAACATGAATTAAAGATCACAAATTAATATTTAGGATTAATTTATTCCACACATTATTTCTGTTTATAAAAGACTGAAACTGACTATACAACATGTAAGTTGATTTGGAGTGTTTAAAACACACATCACTCTGTTTACTGTGTTATCGCTAGTTTTAACAACATCCACTCTCTTTGCTGGTGTTATCGCTAGTGTTTAACACACATCCCTCTCTTTGCTGGTGTTATCGCTAGTGTTTAACACACATCCACTCTCTTTGCTGGTGTTATCGCTAGTGTTTAACACACATCCTCTCTGTTTGCTGGTGTTATCGCTAGTGTTTAACACACATCCTCTCTGTTTGCTGGTGTTATCGCTAGTGTTAACACACATCCTCTCTGTTTGCTGGTGTTATCGCTAGTGTTTAACACACATCCTCTCTGTTTGCTGGTGTTATCGCTAGTGTTTAACACACATCCTCTCTGTTTGCTGGTGTTAACGCTAGTGTTTAACACACATCCTCTCTGTTTGCTGGTGTTAACGCTAGTGTTTAACACACATCCTCTCTGTTTGATGGTGTTATCGCTAGTGTTTAACACACATCCTCTCTGTTTGCTGGTGTTATCGCTAGTGTTTAACACACATCCTCTCTGTTTGCTGGTGTTATCGCTAGTGTTTAACACACATCCTCTCTGTTTGCTGGTGTTAACGCTAGTGTTTAACACACATCCTCTCGGTTCGCTGGTGTTATCGCTAGTGTTTAACACACGTTCATTCTGTTTGCTGGTGTTATCACTTGTGTTTTTCCATTGCCTGCCGCAAGGGCTTCTTGCAAACATCATCGCCTCCCCTTGGATGATTTCCCTTCTTAAAAAGAAATCAGCCATTGTTGTTTTCACTGTAACTTAAAAAATTGTATCTCGGTTTGGGGATTTGTCCTATTTTTTACTGTTTTTAAATATCACAAATAAAAAAAAGTACTATACCCTTATTTTAGAAAGTGGGATTAAATAAAGCTTTAGTACATCCTTCAATAAAACTCATAAATCTTGCTAAAGTTAGCCTGAAATATATGTTATGCCTCAATCTAACTATTGACTGCATCCATTGCATGGATTAGATTCTTTGTTGATTCATCTTATAGGAGCAACTTGGAATATAAAGAATGATCCAAAAGTCGTGCAACCCAGGTTTTTTCAAGGACATTTCTCGCAGAAAAACATGGAAATTGAACATGTTGTTTATAAGTATGGCAAAACTGTAATGTTGGCCGGGTGTTGGGCAGGCCATGTGACCTTGAGATACACACTAGGTCTAGCCAGTTGAGTTACAACATTTGAAAATGTAAGATGAGTTTATCATGAGCAGAGTGATTATTCATTTTGGAACATTATTTTAAGGCCAATTCGTACATGGAATGCCAGCAATCACTTGTGAGTAATTTTACACAATCCGAATCAATAAACAATATGCCGAATTGTACACCGTTTTCGTGAAGCAGGCAGCGTGAGTGACAAGAAGCGTTCTCTAGACGGCCTTCAAGTCCAAGTGATTAAAATTTGAATAAGTTTAGGCAGTGCTTAGAACGGTCACCCAAGAGGTCCCTAAGATTATTATCACAGGAGACTTGGTTGGGCTATTGAACAACGCTGAGGTGTATGAGGTGACTGAAACTTGTGCCTTACAAAATTCACACAATTCAATAACTCAAGGAATCAGACAAAGTAAAATGATTGCTATACTGTTGATGGTTCCGAGAACTTGTGACCATGACAATATTTGCTGAGTTTTTTGTTGATCGTGTGATTTCTAAAGGATTGTGGCTACCTCGTCCCCCAGATCTAACGTGACCTGATTTTTTTTTTTTGTGGATATATTTAAAATAGACAGTGTATGCAAACAACCCTTGAAACTTGGCTGAACTTCAAACCAACATTGAGACTTGCATTGCAACCATACCCCAGGCAATAATTCGTCGTGTGTCTAGAAATAAGGTTAAACGTGTGAATTTGTTTTACAAAGAAGGAGGATCACAATTTCAACACCTTCTGTGATTTCCTTATGGTTTATTGTTTGGTTTACATGGTTTACATTAGATCTATATATTGTATGGCACAAAATATAAGTTTTTTATTTAGGTTGAGTGACTTTTGTATCACCCTGTATTACGACGGTTGTCTTATCTTCAAGCTAGAGGTCACTGTGTTTAATAATGGTACAGGTAGTTCGAATAGTGAATGGTAGTTACGATATAATTTAAGAAGATATTTATTTTGGGTTTCCGGGACTCAAACTAAAACAGGGCCAAACTATTCCTCGTTCATATAATCAAATTCTGCGTCGAAATGACTATAATCGTGCCTTCAAAACAGCACCCAATGAAGTTTAAATCTATTTGTGTTTAATCTAAAGTAATATACAAAATTCATTTTTTTTATCTGCCAAAGAAACACTTTTTACTTTCTCTTGAAACCTTGAAGAGAAAATATTGTGATCGTAAAAAAATTCGAACGTGAGATTTTGATAAATGTCGACGTTCCATGAGCCCTGAAACAAAAAAAAAAGTTGTTATCGCGATGCCGTCTGTCCGTCTGTCTGTACCTCGGGCTAGAGCCGAAACTATTTTACAGATTGGGCTATAACTTAGTATCTGGGGTGATCATCAGGTCCCACTGAGGGAATTTTGGAATTGAATGTCTAACACTAAATTTAAGATTAATTTACTGAAATGAGGAAATTTAAAGATTAATTTTCTCGAAATTCGCTCTAACGATATTGATTAAATATTATACATGGACATTCTTTATCATTATAAACAAAATGTCAATTCTCATTTTAACATAAAAATGGCTTTGGAGAATATGTTACATGAGGGAATTTTTTTTCAATTTTCATCATTTCTCCACAACTATTTGAGATACGAAATCTTATCACTGTAAAGGTGTAGTACTAATAAAGGTGCAAATCTTTTATTTGAAAATTGTTTTATGAAATCAATAGTTTCTGAATAATTTAATTCAGGTCTTTGAAAGTGAATATGATTCTTATGATCTTTGGTTTCTATAACGGTGTTCCTAGTTCCTAATGCCATAGAGTAATTAACAGTGTTTAGGCCTATTATTTCATTTATGTTCTTTGGTGTAATGTTTCTACAACAATGTATAGCCGTATTATTTCGTTTCGCAAAATCTTATGAATGTTTAGTAATGTATATTTTAAGATAAAAGCGAGAGAAAGTCTGTGCAGTGCGCCATTCTATTTATTAACTATCTAATGTGAGTAGGAACCAACACAACTATAAAAAACGAACGACTCTATTATAATTAATTCGTAATTTCTCTTTTGATTTAAGTTTGAAACTTATACTGTATTATTTTAATTGGTTTTGAAAAGTAAATATAATATAAACGAATTAAAATGTTTGACTAAAACAAGTTTTTTATTTTTTGTGATTTTTACTTTTTATAAAGATTTTGGATTTGTGTGCACCTTTTAATTGGTTCCTCTACCACTTCAACAAATTTCCTATCTCTAGCTCATTGGGAAGTATGATTAAAATTTAAATTAACTTAGAGACCAAACCTGTTCTTCGCTTGTCCATTACACAGATCAGGCAAACAAACAATCGTCCAGTTTGTGTATTGGGTAAGAAGTGGAGCTGCTCAGTTCATGAAATAGTCGCTCCATCAACTCTTAATCAGACGAATTTTTACCCTGTCCATTAAGTGGACTAGCGAAGAAGCCAGTTCACTGATTGAGCAGATATTTGCCCAATTCATGAAATAGCCAATTTCCTTTTGGGGTATAACATACACACAACCCGCCTTGTTAGCCACTGATCTAACGCGCTACTCTCGCATTGGACTAGACTGCCAAAGATGGAGAGATTGGGGCTCGATCCCAGTCGGGTGCACTGAGGGTGGTTTTCATAAATAGTTTTCCAACCTCCACACAAATGAGGGTGCATTTCCTCTAAATTAAGCTCTCCTAATCCCTAATCTATTAGTGTAAGTAGTACATAGGCGTATAATATGAACAGGTAGTAACACTTGGTTCTAAAGAAAAAACATATACACACAATTTAACTCTCAAAGGCTTTACTTTAATATTTCATTATTTTACGATAAATGACTAATATCAGAAGTACTGGTGATAAAGATTTTATACTAAATTTTTATCTACAATACATAAATATATTTTATTAAAGTTTTATCATAAAACTTATTTCTTTGAAAGCCCCCTAGTAAAATGTTAAACCATTCTGCAAACATACCATTCTCTCTCTTGTTGGTGATATTGGAGAGGGCGGAGAAAGGTTTGGGCTCTGATGGCTACTCGTTTTGAAACCCTGCGCTGTTTGTACTAAGCGCTATAAAACTCAAACACGTTCTAGAAGCCCATTCGATTTTAAATCATATTAGTTTAATAAATGTTGCTTTCCTTTTCGTGACCGCTAGACATTAAACTTCATTCATAGCTTAAGCTTCGTCATCAACTCCAATCCATTTGTCCCCAAGTTAAACTTTATCAATATATTGTTTTTATAAGATATTTTGATACGTAGTTTTGAAATATATAAGTTATTTAAAGTAGTTTGGTTTTAATTTCTAAACAAAATAAGACGTTAATAAAAAACAGATCTATACATCAATTGAAATTTTATAATCAGCATAACTGTTCATTAATGTTTTAATTGAAAACACACAATGTAATATATTATAATATAATAAAACTATTGTTTATATCCAAACCTTATTTTTCATATAGTAATTATATGAATCTAATTTATTATTAATCTTAAGGTATTTAACTCTCATAACAAACCACAATAATTTCATTACAAATAATAATTAATCTCGCCAGTTATTTACTTTTCAATAGATTTAACTGCTTTGAACATTCACTTGGCATTGAAATGTAGTTATTAAACTATATCCATTATTAATTTTTAAAAACATGCCTATCAAAGAGAGATTATTATAATAAGAATAAAAACCTTATTTTTAATATGAATGCAATTAAAAACTTTCAAATTTGATTGTACTCGATTACATTGACAGGGCTCATATTATTTTCTCACTATGAAATTCTCTGCGTTATACAGGTTTTCCAAAAGGAGTCCCCATTTTATTAGACACTTTATAATTAAATAGGCCATAGAATAATTAAAGACTACTTTTCAAAATATTCTTATTAACAAGTAATATAGTATATGTAAATGTGGTGTAGAATAGGGACTTGAAAAGCATTATTTTGCAATCCAATGTTTCTGTGAATGGGGGAAGTTATCTCAAAGGGACAATATTTTTTACGCCTTTTGAAAGTTTGTTATTATAGACCACATTGTGGTTTGATAAATGTCATACCAGGAATGAAAAAAAAGTATTGCATTCATACAGAATATACTACATAAACCTTTAGTTAAAATATAACAAATTCGTATGTATGTATTTTTTTACTATCCATTTTTTGAAATTCTCTGTTACCCCTTCCTGTATATTCTAGATACATAATGTTCAATGTGTTTTTCCCAATTTCCTGGTATTATGGGTGTTGTAAACCCTGAATAAGATGGCTGTTTGAACTCGAATCATCAAGATTTTTTTTCTTTTACTGTTTGTTTAAAGCTTCTCAAGTGACAAAGACAAAAGTTCTCCATCTTAAGGATGTGTTACGCCCTCTCTTTTACCTCGTAGTTTAGGGCCACCGTAAACAACATAACGAGTATAGAGGGGCATAAGCTATGTGAAACATAAAATAAATAAATAAGGAAATAAGCAGATTTTTAAAGTAAATAGTCATTTAATAAGCAAGTATTTTCAACAACATCAACATTGTGGCCTCGACAATCCTAGCAGCGAAAGTATTTGCGAACATAGATTATAGGAAAACATTCTTTGGTAATACACCCTAAACATTATTATTATTTATTAATAATGGTTTAGTAAAAGAAAACCTAAGTTTTACTATGGAAAATTTTCTTGTTACAACAATGAGAACTGGATTAATACCAATGATAAATGATAACTGCATTTCAAGCTATTCACACAAGATATATGCAAACGTAAATCTGACTATTCATGAAACCAAGTAAATACATAATATGATTCTACACGGTATAAAGTTCATTACGTAAAGTCTCTCAACAATATTTAAATAGTCCAATAAACAACGTCAACTCCATTAGTTGACACGTCCAATATTTTAGTTTCAAAAATATATAATAACATAAGACATGTTCTCATTACCGAGTCAATTGTTGCTATTTCTCCTCGATAGAGATGAGTCCACATTTTCACGCGATGCTGGTGAACATCCACGTGGACGACGGCAGGAGCAGTGGTTGTTGGCAGCGATAGAGATAGAGCACAAGCGTTCAGTTAGGCGAGACATTATACGTCTTCTTATTCACGACACAGTATAGTGCTGCACTTCTATATAGATATAGTCTATCCATTGCCTTCGGTAGTCGCACTTCGGACCGTATGACCACCAGTGCCGGTCATCAGTCAACATAACAGTTTAAACGCACATTCAGATTTAATTACGTGAATACGGAATAATTCTCGTACTGAATCAATCCCGTCGACTCTGGACTCTTCACGTACATAATTATATAGCGAACCGAACATTTAAAGAACATTTAACTGCTAATTCTTTTTTTTACTTTTACTCGTACAGCACAATGACCACGCGGGTCACATGCAGAACTCCGACTCTTCTTTTCACAATAATGGACATAGGTTATATACAGTGCTAGTTGCGTATCACTAAAAGGGGGGGGTGGTAACCTTCCAGTTGGCCGGTGACGTTGTTGGGCAGGTGGAAGTCTCGCCATCTCTTGGGAATTCAGCATGCAGGTCTATGATTGGATGAACCGCTCGGTCCAACGGATTTGGTGTCTTGATTTTCAAATCCTCCCCGGACGATTGGCTTGTTACGTATAGTGGTCTGTAGTTAGCCCCGGCGAGGTCAGGTGACGTCATCTTGTCTTGATAGAATTATTATCATGAATTTGCGCCCGCTAGTATCCAACTAGACGGTCAGATGTAAGCATCAATTGCGGGTACTCTCGGTACCTTTGCCCCACTCGCCGAATTAGGACGTTTATTTAACTTGCGAGCAATCTTCGTGTCTCGGACAGCAGATCCAGGTGGTAAGTAATAGAATGGAATTATTATTTGAAATTGAATTGTGGTTGTTGAAGGAGTATAGGGCAGAAAGAGACGTAAATCCAGTCCTAATACAGTTCTTCAATTAATACAATAGTGAAGATTACTATTGTTTTGTGGCTATTCTTCGTAGTTTCTTGGAGCGGGTAGTAAGATTGATCAGGTGGAAATAGCTGAGGCGGGTAAATGTAACATAACAATGTTACAGATGTTGCCTACCTGTGACATAGTCACAAGTTGAGATAGGATTTTACATGTTAATATATTTAAGTTTTATGAATTTTAAATATATAACCTTAAAACAAAAACTTTAAATTCTTAAATAATTCTAGAAATTGTTTTATACTGCAAAAAAAAAATAAAAAAATGAAATCTTTGAACTTGAAATATTTGTATGGCATTTATTAAAAATCGTCTACAACAATGCTACTTAGTTTTTTCACGATAATGGCCTAAAGAAATCTCCCTGCCAAGATATAGATTAAAAATGGTCACGAAAGCGTATATCTATTTTGAAAAGGAAACATGATAAATATAATTATTTGTAAAGCAAGTCAATGCTTTCTAGGCTCAAATAATAATGTGAGTGATTATCTTCGTTATTAGAAGAGGGGAAGTGATATCAATAGGTAAACTAGAGGCTTCACAGGATAAACTGCTAGTTTTATTCTTCCCTCTATTTCTATTCCGTACATTGGCGTATAATAAGTGTGATATTTCTTAGCAAGCATACGTGCGTCAAATTAAGATGCAACCCGCTTCTCAAAATAGCTTCTAACTCCCCAAGTAGGCCTATGCAACGTCATTAAGAGAGCTTCCATGTCTCACGCCAAGTGTTGTCCAGCCTTCAATCACAAAGCACAAGTTGGCGTTAGTCTTTCCCCAAGAAACGTTCAGTGGTTCCAAGAGGATGGGGAGCTTCCGTTGTTGTCTTCGTAGTAAAATGAAGTTAGTCAAATGCACCTCACTGACTACGTGGTATAAGGAGTTAGACTCGTAGTGAACGAGGGAAGACTCTCATCGGTGAACAAGAGATCTAAATGTCGTCAAGGGTGTTACTTATTAAACAGTTTTCAACTTTCCTCCACTTGAATCCAAGCACATTTTCTCCGAATTATCTTCCCTATTCCTAGACTATTAACGTAATTAAGATACAGAATGCACCGTAACATGAGGGAAAGACCTCAGTGGGGGACAGTAGACACAATAACAATTTAAAAAAAAAGTTTACATAAAGGTGTGTTCCATTTGACCTTGTTTCCGAGTCATAATCAAATGATAGCTCTAAGCTGTTTGTATAGCATAGTCGATATCTCTCGACCTGTTGCCTACACAGACATAAATTTACTTGCTTTAAACATGGAACTACGTATGTAGGGCCTATTTACAGTTCTGACTGGAGAACGTTGATCTTTGTTACTGATTGATTTCATTCCATGACGCGTACGTATGTTTTTCTAATACTAGAATGAAAGTATGTTACTACGTTAAATTATTGACGTCATAAACTTTAGCAATAGTAATGAAACTAACCCATTTCTTAATGTAATACAGCCTCTTGTGTGTTGGAATAAAGCAAGGAAAGCACTGTACTGCTGCTTGTCCTGTATCGATGTTTGATATTTCATAACAAAATGGGAGAAAACACAGGAGAGAATGGAATCATGGTTTAATAAACCTAACCCAAAATATTAGTTCAAATTTTTAAAACTAAACATTTTTTTTATATAATATTTAACTGTAACACTAACGATAAATCTTAATATTTGATTGCTTATGGGCTTAATGTTCAAGAAGATCTATCTATCCAACCATGTGCATTGAAACTTTGAGAATAGGTTGATGCGAACTTTCAACTTCCAAAGAACACTTTTACATGATCTCCCGATTTTTTTTATTTCAGCATTTCACTCACATAATATTCCATTTTTCCATCTTCAAACAAAATGAACACTAAATATTACAAAATTAATTTAAAATTTCACTTAACTCACACCAATTGAACAAATCATATCTTCAAGTGCAAGGTAAGGAAATTATTCAGAGCTCACAGAATGGTGGTCCTTGGCGGGAATGTACGAAGCCACCCTTGCACAGAGTGCTTAGTTTCCATTAAGCATGGAGGTGAATTTGGACTACTGTTAATTTTGTAGCCCTGGCTGGAAAGCTTAGACGAGAGTAAAGGATTCCTACTTTCATGTAAAAATACCCATTTTGTGGTTATAGCCATTCTGACTGAACCATCTCCATCTTAATGGTAAAAGATACGTTGTTAACTGAGAAGATTTTAAATATAACACTACGACATGGAATGCGCGTGACGTAGGCAAAATATGGTGACATGAGTTTCCAGCCACTCCATTACAGACCGGTTTTGTAATAAGACTTAGTTAAAAGTTTCATGTAGCACCAGATATTGTTCCATTATATTACGGGAAATAGAATTACAACAAAGCTCGTATTTGTAAACAAAAATTACTGGAATTATGCCTGAATTCAAGACAAAACCTAAAGTCCATACCTGTACTCTTTTAGTCCCTACCTCAATTTTTCTCATATGCTATGGGCTATTACCGGTTATTTAAAACACCTGTGCCTGGATTCACTAACGGGAGCAAATAGTTGCGCCGGCGCAAGTTTGAAAGATGTGCCCAAATCCCTATTCATTAAAAGAAGCAGGCGAAATTTGAGAGCAAAGTGTCGCCTTTTATCTGCCACCACTCAAGAGTAGGCGCAACTATTAAAATCATGATTGTCATTTTAATAAATTTAAATGGCAGCATATTATCGTTATGGCTTAAAATACAATAATTAGTTTACTGTACTCCAATTAATAATAAAGAAATTAAAATAACATAGGTCTGTCAAGTACAAAATTGGTTTCAATTCGGATAGTGGTAACAAATCAATTACTTACGTTTTATTGTTGACATTTCACATTCAAACAAGGCAATGGCATTTCTTGCATTATTACAAAACAAAACGTCAAGCAAAACCACGAAACGTGTAATCTTTGTCTAGATCCAAAGAAGTTTGTATTTCTCCAAATCCAAATACATCTCGTCACTAAATATAGCGGTTAGTATAGCTTTAAAATTAGTTTTAAAGTTTCTATAAATGTTTTACTAAGGGAACTTAAGCTTTAAACTAATACTATTAATAAATACTAAATAATGAACTTATATTGTTTGTGTAAAGCACCCAGAAAGAGGCCACTTCTAATTGTGTTGCTAGTTTACAAGCAAAATTTTAGAAATCGTTGTATTTACTGTCATTTTCATTAGCGGTTTCAAAAAGTAGCCTTGACTTTGAAAGTAAATTCTTCACAAGGATTGGTTGAAAAGAGTGCAATTGATGACGTTTATGGTGACGTCACCATAATCTTGCCACCAGTTTGCGCCTTGTTTAGTGAATACGGAAATGGAGCAAATAATAAGGCGCATCTTTGGGTATATCTTGGTTGCAAAGTTGCACCATTCCTAGACTTGCACCGGAGCAGAATTTCACTCGTTAGTGAATCCAGGCCCTGGTATTTTTGAATGAATGCTGCAAATAATTCTACTACAGGACGACTGCTGGCTTGCATTCAAGCAAAAGGTGACAATTTTGAGAATCTCCTATAATACTAAGCAGCTCCACATTACTGGAATACAAACAAGACTATAACTCATAAACAAGGTCAAATGAGACACATGGTTATAAAAATGAACTTTTTTTTATCTTCTGTCCACTTCTGAAGTAAGTCCCACATGTTACGGTGCACCTGTATATATTTATAACCCAAGCAGTACTAGTACAAGATGAAAATAAAACAGGTAACATTTACGAATACGACAGGCTTCAAATCCGAACTGAATGCACTAAATAATTTTTTGCACTTGTGATATATCACTATAGTCTACTTATTTTCTCTTTAAAAAGAATTTGAATGTACTTCCTTTTAAACTATCCTATTTATTTCCTATCTCTCAGCCAAGATTTTAATTCCAAATTCCGCGCCAATGGCAGCCGAGGTAGTGAAAATCAAATGATATAAAACTTTTCAGACACCTCGGTAGATAAAGCGACTCACGTGATACTTCTAGAGAGAGAATATATTATTATATGCACAGTACACACCAACATTACTCCAGTAATGGGGCAGAAAGATGACTCAAAGCTTTTTTTTTTAATGATTGCATCTTATTAACTGTTCAGATTATGTTATACACATTCATGATAGCTACTCTAATGGGGGTAGGGATGAGGAAGGAATCATTTTAAAGGAAATCTGACAACGTTTTTGTGGAAGAAAGTAGGAAACCATTGAAGAAAAACCACCCTTAGTAGAGCCGACTGTGATTCGAACCCCGATCTCTCCGTCATAAGCAGACCAGTATTGCACAGGAAAGACGCTTTAGACCATTCGGCCACTGAAACTGGTGATTGGGAAGCCGAACCGCAGGAAGGATAAACTATTATTTGAATTTTATGAATGAGTAAATGGGTAGGCTTTGAATGAAGTTAAATACTTAAACATTAGAGCAAACATTACGTATCATATAGTGAATGTATGGTGTGTTTTTAAATGAGCAAAGTTATTTAATAATGTACTGTAATGACAGTGTTGAAACAATTTTTAAGTTTTAAAACTCCCTGATGTTTCCAGATTTTCATTAGAATCATGCTTTTTACCAATATATAAAATTCAAAGCTATGAATACAAAATTTCACTATATTTACCTGTTTCCTATTAGTTATTGACAGAAGAATTATCAAAGAGAAACTTATGGCCACAAGTTTTATCCTTGTATCTCACTTTTGGAGAGTATTGAAACTTCTCTATATATCTACAATATCCTCAGCTAATAAATTAAGTATGACTTTACTATTTTGCAATAGCCTTTTGTTTAGTATTCAATATCAAAAATATGAATTAAATGTTACACTTAATTTGTATAATACTATTATTTAATTTACTTCTGAATCCCTTACTTTTTTATTTGTTGCCAAAAATGAGTTACAGTGATAATACTTGCATCCTTCTAAATGTGTCGGTGCTCAGATAAAACTGATAATTCACTCTGGATTATGGTTTTATAATTTGTATTTCCAAAATTATTGCAAACATTTATAAACTTTGAGTGATTTTTTTTTTAAATTTCCTTGACTGCTCCGTACCCCCACCACATTCCCTGACTTGTCCAGGTTTTCCCCTGTGCGTATCAACTCTGAATGCAATTAAAAACTTTTAAATTATAATAATCCCTACTCACATAGCTTATTTAGGGGTTCAAATAATTAAAGCTGTTGTATTGTTTTGTCTTGTTTGCTATTGGAGATACAGACGGAGTTCTTCTTCCAGAAAACTGCTACTAGAAAGCTGTCTGACAGAGGTTTCTCTGGATGTCCTCACAGAACTGCTAGTGCAGCTCTCTCTCCACGCTAGTGCGCGCGCGCGTATAAATTCTACTTCATTCCGATTTCATTATATAGGATAATTCGAACCTGTACTAAAACACCGAACAAAATAATATTATTACCTCATAGACTACTCCCTGAAAGATGTAAGGGGTGGATTAATCTTGGTTAATACCTCCAGACCCGGAATAGGTCCCAGAAGAAGGGATAAGAACTTCACTAAATGCGAGGGGGATTACGACTTTCATCTTTTAGCCACCCATTTAATTTGATAAGTTTAGTTTTCTTCTTTCTTTTCCCTTAACCATAACCTCCTTTTTGATGAGTTTTTTTTTCTTTATTTTTTTTAATGCTCCTAAGTTTAAAAATTACTACCTTAGGGGATATTTGTGGTACTTTTATATGTTCGTGTTTCAAGACCTGACAGTCACTTTTGTGTCTACGTAATATACGAGTATCAATTTCACTATATCATGAACTCATACCTCAAAATCACCTTAAAAGGAGGTATTATTTTATTGGTAATAATATTACTATTACCGTCAAAGTTGAGAAATGCATTCGGTTTATAGAGGCTTAGCTCCAGGAACTTGGCTACTATTCAATTTCAAAAAAGTGCGGAGGGGGGGGGGAGGGTTTCCAAGGGGAGGGGCTAATGGATGTTGGGGATTAAAGCACTAGCTCATACCTTTTAACAATATGATATAAAAACGCTGTCTTATGATTTTAACATTAAATAAATGGTCCATGCAGTATGACACGTAATGTCATATTCAAAGAAAATAGCCAGCTACACCCACACACCAATAATGGTTCTTAATTTTAAAAGTACTATCAATTGTAGCCTGACGTTTTCTTGGTCGACTGCAACTGAACAAAGTCGGTACAGGTTACCTAGTGCTAATAAAGGACAGCCTTCATTGCCTTCTTGCATGAAATATCTTCTCGATTCAGCGATATATCTCTTGGCATTCTAGTTAGTCCCTCACTTCGATATACGATAGTCATCATTCCCTTGGTATTTTGGTGTCCAAGTGTTTTGCTTAGATTTGATCAGTAATAGTTTCCTCATAAACTTAATTTTCATCTTTGCGTTGAAGATTATCGTCAATCTGATGACCTTGACATAGATCAAATGCAAAACAGCCACTTTACAGACAACATCGCAATAACTAACTCGGCTGCTGCCACATGAAGCCAGTTTTAAAGTCAGACTTAGTGCGTCCCAAATGTGGCTTGATAACAAATACAAGACAACACCTACCTATATTCGAAAGAAATGGGTCAGTTTTATAGTCAACTAGTGCGTCCCAAATGTGGCTTGATACAATACAAGACGTCACTACCTATATTGAAAGAATGGTCAGTTTATAGTCAGACTTAGTGCGTCTCAAATGTGACCGCTAAGTTTTACCATGAAATTAGCCTCATAATCTCAATAAGTCAGTTTTATAATCAATTTAGTACACCTCAACTATGTGACTCGCAAAGTCTGACTATGAAATTAACTCTATGATCTCTATGATCCAGTTTTATAGTAAACTTAGTGCTTCTCAAGAGTAGCTAGTTTTAGTTTGATTGAGAGAGAGTTAATTATTTTTATGTGTGCGTAAGTAGACATGGTGAGATCCTACCTGCTGCTGAAGATCCGATGACAGTGACCCAAGTAGACCTGCCTGGGGTTGTGATGATGAGCTTGAAGAACCACACGTCTTTATTTGGTGTTCACTTTACACACAATTATGTAAGAGAAAAATGAGTATTAAAATAAGTGATACTAAATGGTAGTGACAAGAGTTGTAAGCCGCTGGTGGTGACGCAGTTCCACCTTTTAGAGAAACATTTTGCAGACTAAAGAGAAAACGCACGTAATAGAGCAAGATGTACCACCCTTACAAAAATAAATTAACTAAAAAGGGCGGTAGACAGAAAAATGTGATAGTTATATAAAATAATAATGAATTATATAAGAAATATTTAATTAACTAAACAACAATGAAATTTATTATAAAATAATAAACATAAAGAAATAAAGACTAAATAGTAGCTCTATGCCAAATATAAGACAACACCTACTTACGGGCCCTATACTTATATGAAAATGGCTCATTCCATTCTGGTCTAGGAAGGTGTCGTCTTGTATTTGGTAATGAGATGCACGCACTTGGTTTGACTATGAAACTAGCTTTATATGTTGACCTGCATGCCATATAAACACCGTTTGTTGTTCAATCCCGACTTTCACTGCCCCAATTAAACGGCAGGTTGGCCTAAATAAGCGAAACAAATTCAGGCTAAATAGTTGTTTTATTTCCATTCTTCAAATTTTATCCCAAATGAAAGGCTGACCCAACTAACCGGAATCCACTATATTTAAATTTTTAAGTTTTGAATAATTGCAGCTTATTGGCGGTTCTAGACCCATATAAATATCCTTTAGTCCACGTGTCAGCTTATCGCCGCAGTAATGACATCTATCAATTTAGAACCATCCTCCTACGCCCCTGAACACGCTTCATTGGACGCATGGTCTAAGGCGTCACTCTATAAAATGATTAGGCTACCGATCGTGGGGAGATCTGTGTTCGAATCCCACTAAGGTGTACTAAGAGTTTTTTTACCTAAATGATTTCCCACTCTCTCTCCACGTAAATGTGGGTTCATTTCCTCTAAATTCTACGTTACTCATTTCTAACAGATATGCCTAATTAGTGTGTATGCGTATAACCAGGACAGATGGTTAAAGACTGTGCTAAAAAAAGTCCCCCCCCTCCCCCGATTCTGATCAAAATGTGTTGGACTAGACGTACACACCTCCCCCTCCCCCTCATTTAAACCACCTATTCAAGGAGTACCCCCCACTACTCTTACCCCAACCCAAGAGAACTCCCGTTGAACGAGATCTTCTGCTCTCTTTGTCTTTGTGTTAAACACACCCTTGCTGACTTCCTAGAGAATAGGTGAATATGTTCGAAAAGGAGCTTGAACAATAGTGTGTGTGTGTGTGTGTGTGTGTGTGTGTGTGTGTGATCTGACTTGACACAACGAACATGGCTTGTGTATAAACAAGGGGTGGTTTACCCCCTACAACTCCACTCTCTACACAAACAAATAAACACGAGCAAAAAAGAAGGGAAGGGGCGGAGTTCTAAGTTATTATCTTAGAAACTGTTTAGCTTTCGACAAGAGTAGTTTTGAAGAGTAATTGGAATTCTTGGAGGAGAGATAAATTAAAGGGTATGGTCAGACTGGGAGAGCGACTAAAAAGTAAAATAAAACACATTAGTTGTAATGAGAGGTGGCCAAACTGGAACGCGCGAATGCGAACGCTTGAAAGATAGAACTGGTTCTACTTTTCAAGCGCGTGCGCTCGAGCCGGTACAGTCTAGTTTACAGGGGCTAGGCAATATTATTGTATGTTGGTTCATTGAGTACTAGGAAAATTTCTAAATTAGTCATGATATTTGGCTTTTTTTATAATTATCGATAGGTTTAACACACTTGCTACTAACGGCCTAATTTAATTGGTAAGACATATATATATATATATATATATAACACACGAGTGGGTATCATAAAGTTTCAAGAATAGTTCTGTAAAATGTAAACAGAGTAGAGCATGGGGATGCGTGTGCTGGTGTGATGATCTGTGACATTCATCTGTCAGTACGACAAGTGACATCATTCTGTGTAGACCAGTGACTGTGTTACACACGTTTATTTTATGACATGCATGGGTGCATTTGCGATTATATTATGGATCGCCAACTCGAGCAGTGAGTGAACATCAGATTCTACGTCTTACTCAGAAAAATTTGGAATGGAGAACTTCCAAATGATGCAGCAGACTTACGGAAATGAATCTATGAGCCATCCAGTGTGTTTTGAATCGCATTCGTGCTTCAGCAGAGGTGACACTCTGTTTTTATTTTACAGAACCAGTCCTGAAAGTTTTTGATATCCCCTCGTATATGTAAAAGTGATACGCTAAAATACCTTCAATATTATAATCAAAATAGGCCTTTGCAAATAAGAATCACCCCTAGCATGGAGAGAGGATGGGAAAACGACAACAATAAATCACTTATCAAAAACCACCCTCAGTTCACTGAGCCAAGATTTGAACCTTTGCTTCATCGTAAACAACTATCGAGAGCAATCTGCTAATCACGCGCTCGCTGGTTCGCTCGCCAGTTTGGCCGCGCAGTTGCTCAGTCACTCGCTCACTCGCACGCTTGTTAGTCTGGCCGAACCCTAAATCAACTAAATATTACCCGCTTCGATGGTCGTATAGTCTGAGCCCCAGGGCGTGACTCACAATATACAGTACTAGACTTTCCGACGACCGGATGTTCAGGGTTTGAATCCCAGTCGGGTGTACTGAGTGGGATTTTTCTATAATGGTTATCCACTTGCCCTCCACGCAACTGTGAACACACTTCCTCTAAATTCAACATTTCTCATCCCTAGATCATTAGCGTAATTAGTACATATGCCTATAACTTGAATATATAGTAAGACACGCTGCAAAAAAATAAAATAATATATATTTTAATACCTAAACAACATATAAAGAAAGAATCAAGTTTTTTAAATGTTTTAAAATAAACTCTTATTTAATGTGTCAGTCTAGAGACTTATCAACTGCAGTGTTATAAGAAGCTTCAGACATAATATTGGCAAGAAATAGGTAAAAACGACCTCAGGTCATTTTAATTCTATTGTAATGGGAATATATTAAATATTAAGAAGTGATTTTATCAATTTCATTTTATAAATCCCTTTTATTTATTATCTTATCCACAAAGGTGGACAAATGGTATAAAGCATTAAACCCCCACTGAACTCAAGCCTGTGGCCTGGGTCGGTTTTTATTTGAGACATATATTTTCCACCACCAACTTGCTAGGCCTATTGATCACGAAAATGCAGATATGTTTCTTCTGAGTTATAAGTATATTCCATGGACGTAGGGCATTTGGCGAGATCCCATGAAAATCGACTCGTTTGGACCAATCTAGGAAGGACGTATGGGGGGAGGGGGGAGAATCCCATTTTCCCTCCTAGCCTAAGCTTAGCTTTGACGTTATTAACTTTTGAGAGCAGACCTCAGTGGTCTTGGGGTAAAGTGCTCACCTCAATACCCCATATTATTGGGTTCAAACCTAACCGGGGTCGATGGATTTTTCTTGAGCGATAAAAATCCGTAGGGGAAGTAAAACCGTTGCTCCCATGTCGATTTAAAAGAACCCTGGAGGTTATGTGAAAATTCCTTTCCCGGTGAAATTGGTTAGCCCTTTCTCTCTCTCTCTCATAGACATTCTTGCATGCTGATATAATAAATCGGTTCAGAGAGTGCACGTTAAATATTTCTAATAAATAAGTACAGAATTTTTGAGAGTGGAGCTCCAAAATATATGTAAATAACACACATAACCTATCTGGTTCAGATGATCCCTGTATTACAGCCAGGATAATTCCGGATTGCACCAAGTCCTACACCCATATTTCTTAGAGGTTACTCCACCCATTAATTTTACTATATTTGACTAGCCCGGAAGGGAAACTAGACACGGACTAAGCTAAAACAGTTTTTAATAGCCCTTATGTTATACAAAATTAAAAACATTAAACGTTCCTTGTCTTGTTTTAAGACTAGTGGAAAATGCAAAAAGCACGAAAAATCAAAAATACGTATGTCGTAAGGAAAATAAAAGTCAAGAAATATAGTGTTTGATCAACTCCTACAACCTCTTATTGAAGGGCTGTTTCAAGACAACGTTATATCCTTCTTATGTCTCGTGAAATAATTTGTTGTTTAAAATAAATTATGTAAAAGTGGGTACGTACTAAGTAGAATGTTTGGTTATAGTGTTGTCTCATCATCATTAACTCATCAATCTTGTGATTGGTTTTCTGCAGCGCTCTACTTTTGCCCATCCTAGGACAAATTTTATAAACACGTTTACCTTTTTCTGCCATTCTTTTTACAGTAATCTTTAAAGTACTTTTGTTGCATGTGTCATGAGAATTAGTGTCATATATACTTCAAATTTAACTGCTCCGGGTCTATTTGGTAGTGTAACGGCAATGTTCCTTTCAAAATCCTCGCTATATACCTTTCCCTACAAAATTTATGGAGTTCTTTCTTTACTTCTTCTCCAGCAGGTTTGAGTAGCTATGTAGGAATCCCATCTATTCCACGAGCTTTGCTATCTTTTAACTGATTTAATAATGTTTCAAATTCATATCTGATTATGTGGTCATCTCTTTCCTCTATGTCAACATCTTCTTCGTTTCCCCTTATTTCTTCTTTGTAAAAATCTTCTAGGTATCATTTCCATGTTCTTGCTCTGTCCTCTTCTAATAATAATACGTTTTCATTGGAGTTCCTTAGAGAATTAGGTTTATGTCTTCTATCTTGAAAGGGGTTCTTTACGTATTTGTGTGCTAGGTCAGTTCTTTCTGTTTTTAGGTGCTCTTCAAAGTGCCGGATTTTCCTCCAGTCTATTTTTATTTGGCTGCTTAACTTTGTGGTTGAACGTAGGCGTATTATTAACCATTTGGGTTGTACGCATTTGAAATTGTCAACCTAAGTTAGGGGTAGGGAAGGTTTAATTAAGAAAAATGTACCCGCATTTGTTGGTAGAGGGAGAGAGGTAAACTATTTGGTATAGCCTCCCTTAATTCACCCAGTCGAGATTCAAACCATGACCCCTTCGTAACCGGTGCTCACTGAGGTGGTTCAAAGTGCACTTTTATATATTTGATGAATTTAACGTGTACTTTCTAAACTGATTGATTATAACAGCACACGACTTACCAAATAACTTAAATCTAGAACACACACAACACCCAGCTCTCCAACCATTAATTTATCGCTGTGAAATAGGAAACACACATTTCACTAATCATATATTTTTTCGGCAATGCCGTGAATCTGACCCGGGACACTTGACTTAATAGGGATAAATGCTACCATCTAAGCTCAATAGAGTGACTGACAGTTTCATAAACATTTTCTTCCAAATAAACTGTGAAAATTAAGGCATGTTGTTAAAACTTACCTTTAAGGAAGGTTCTAAGAGTTCGTTATCAGAACAGAAAGTACACTCTAAGCTTGTTTACTCTACGAATAGAGGGAAACCTCTCGTCAGAATAACATATACCATGTGTTCATATGAAAACCTCCCATCTAAATATTTCGAAAACAAAATATTGTTGGAAATAGAAGTTAGAAACCAAGGTTATTTGGTTTTTGGAGTGAAGTAAGGTGATTAGATTGGTATGACCTTGGGTGGTGTTGCTAAGGTCACGTTAAGGTCACCTTGAATTTTTTAAATAAGACCTCCTTTTTATTTCGTACGCTTGTAGCTCACGGGATGATATTTTCAAAATGGTGGTATTAATTTTTTTCAAGTAAAAATTATCATAAGATACGAAATTCACAATTTCAGTACCGCCAGCGCAGGGCGCGTCATTAGCATTATTAAAACATACCGCGGGAAGGTAAAAGTCTATGTGTGTGTGTGGGGGAGAGAGAGAGAGAGAGAGAGAGAGAGAGAGAGAGAGAGAGAAAATGTATTTGCAGATGATATGGCTAAATGCTTAGAAACGTAAACATGATATCGTACTAAAAGCATTGCCATGTATAAATCCAGTAGTTTTCTCGTTTACTTTCTATTGTAAACATCTAAAGTAGTGATTTTGAAAAATTGTCCACTGACTGGAAGAGAGAGCTAAATTAATTTCTCTGTATGGAACGGAAAATTAATGTACTCGAAGAACGGCAGAAGTTTTAAAACAAAATTATCAAGATAAAAACGTATCGTTTTGGTTTGGATATTGTTTACAAATTTAAAAAAAAACTGAATATGTTGCTAACAAAAAACTAACTAATCGTTCAGTGAAAATTATTTAATTAATGTGAACATTTTTGGGACATTATGTGGCAAATCCCAAGAGTTCAGTGTGTGAAGTGTATATGCAGCAGCAATTATTGTGTTATTTTTTTACAAATACACATAAACTTGTTCAAATACACACACAAGCACACACACATGTACACAAACACTTCTACCTCCCCACGATATATTAGAATAATTTTAATTCCACGCACAGCGCTAGAGATGTTATAACTTGTGAGGCTCATATCCCATAAAAAAAATTCTTTTAAAGAGCTTCACATCACTATTTTGAAAATATCACAACGGGAGCTAGAAGAATATGTGATACAAAAATTAGAAGATCTCATTTAAAAAAATCAAAGTGACATTAACGTGACCTCTTCAACAACACACAAGGTCATACAGCCCTCAACATCTTACCTCTAAAAAAACTTATGTTTCAAACTTTTTTTTAAAATAATGCGTTGTTTTATATATATTTTGGTGGGAAGTTATCAAATGAACACACGGTATAGAGGCACAAACCGTATGAGATAAGTGAAACCAGGAAGATAGATAGGGGGTTAGGGGGGAGAAAAGAAGGGAAGACCTATCTCCGAGTTCTCCCCAACTCCGAAATAAAGAGGTCCACTTCAATCTGCCAAGCAAAAGTTTACATTGGCTATAAGGGCGCTTCGTGTCGATCTGGGTTTTGGAGTATCAAGCTCGGGGTGGGGAGAGCAAACTGTTACTTGCAAGTTATAAATACGTGGATATGTATGTAAATTCCGTTTACCCTGAAAAGCCAGTGGTCTTAATTTGTTTGGTTCCACTATTTCATAGCTTATAATATAAGGCCATGGTGTAATCAGTCAAGGTAACGCTATAACATTTCATCACAAACAGCGCGGACACTACCATTTTCTCTATAAGGTCCTTTTAGAAAAAAACAAATTATTTTTCGATCAACAATGGTAGTATGTTACTATATCTCTAGTGGGTTCTTAAAATAATTGATAATATCTAACAAAATGATATCTGCAGATCATATGACCTGACGTATGAATGTATGAAAGTAGACATACTATCTTTCATAGGTGTCAGATATGACCCATTCTATGACAGTTGGACTGTACATGTATGTATAGTTCTATTAAAAGAGGAGTATAATTTTTGGACAGTTATAAAGTTACTAAAACCATTTCCATATATGTATTCATCATGAGAAATGCAACTGTCACTTTTCATGGATGATATCAATAACTATGAAATAACCTACCCATGTTTCTAATAGAGTAAATTATTATCAATTCTGCCAGAAAAAAATTATCTCATTATTTTTTCTAAAAGCTTCTTCCTACCATAATTCTTCTAAACACTCCGTCTACCCTGAAAGATATAGCAGTCTTATCTTTAGTGGCTGTACTATGGCCCTAACGTATATGAAGCATCGTAGTGTAACCCAGTGATTATCAAACTTCTTGTTTGGAGGAACCCTTAAAACATTTCGTAAAATCTCGGGGATTCCCTTCCTGGCTGACACATACTAGGTTCGACAGGGGTAAAATACAAAATATACGTGTAAACCATTAGGCTTTGTAAATAAGTATTAGTCATACTTTTGAACAAACTATTTCAAGAGTATTTATTGCCTATTTCTATTAACTAATTTCTTGCAGTGACCTCATGGTTTAAGGCGTCACTACGTATACGTATAGCCTGAAATGGTAGTAAGACGCAGTGCAGCTGGCTACGAGCTTGGGGACCCGGTTTAGATTACCGACTAGTACCATGGGCATTTTACCCGAAAGGGGAATGATCCCAATTGTCACCAGGGCTTATTTAATCAGGCTTAAGTTAGGATTAAGATCGATCAACACCTTCATAAGCACTATCATCACATCATCTCATTGATGGTATGACGTGTAGACGAGGTCCTATGGTGTATCCTGGGCAACCAGAGTGGCTAAAAGTAAAAAAAACATAAATGGCGTCCGAACAAGATATATCTCTCAAACACACCAAAAAAAAAACTATTCATCTGTACCTGAACTTGGCTTGAAAATATTCTTAGTGACCAAATATTTTAGAATATTACTGGCACACTTTTCTTTATCTTCTTTGGATACACGAGTTATCTTAACAAATATCCATACTGTCAAAAAATTATGGATTGACCAAAAAAAAATCAAACTTTCTGAACATTTTTGTGGAACCCCGAACACGGGCTCGCGGAACCATGATAGGGAATCACTGGTGTAACCAAACAAGAAATGTATTCTACATTTAATGGTTGAAGGAGGTCACTTCCCCTTGGCTAAGTGATTAGATTGGTCGAAAGTAAGTCTTAAAACAGGGGTCGGCAAACCTACAGCTCAAAAGCCACATGTGTATTTGTGAACAAGTATTTACGCCTCTTTAATTCCTAGCCCGCAATTACTACAATCGAACAAGTATATAAATTTAAAAATATTTGTTTTGGACTTCCCTCAGGTTTTGACTGGACATATTTCTTCGAGCGAATATTTTGAAACATCAACTATATTAAAAAATAAATCAAAAACCTACCTCGGAATGTTTAAATAGGAAAATTTTGGCATTCTCGCTTAATGTTGAGAGACTCGCTCAAGAATTTCAGCAACAAAAGTCACATTAATGTGTACAATATTTTATGTTAATTATGTTTTTTCATTAAAAATAAATTATATTAAAATGTTTCAAATAAAATCTACTACCCGCTTTATTCCCCAACCATATCGATCTTTGGTTCAGATCTACGAATTTAAAAAATATATATTAAAAAAAATAGTTCTTCACTCAAAAAGATGGCTGACCCATGTCATAAAAGATCTTGATTGATTTGCAAGTAGGACATAAAAAGAGATTAAAGAGATGGAAATAAATCTTAACAAAATATAAATGAGTTTACAAAACAAGTTGGCAATCTACCGGAATCAAGGCAATGCACATTGCACAATGTGTGATTGCTAATATGTTATCTAATTCGTTAAGAAGGGACAGCAAATATGCATATGTTACATACATCACGTCTTACTACCTGTCTGAACTTTAATAATATTTACGTTAATGAGGTAAGGAGGAAGAAGGTCAAATGTAAAGGAAATGTACTCACATTGGCGTAGAGGTAGTGGATACAATTTTATTCTTGAATTATCATTTAATTACCGTGTAGCCTCAAATTAAATGTTATGATTTATGACGAAGAGTTAAATAGGCTACAAACGGTATACCCTTATTTAATTCTAGCTATAAACTCAAATACCTGATCATTAATATACTATTTAACTAATGGAAGCAAGTCATATAAGTGGGAACGTGCTCTAAATGTCAGGTTTATTTAATCTGATTTGCTGATGACGGGGAGTTTATTCTAAATGGTTCCCCACTCATCCTCCAAGAAAATTCAACTACGTTTCTACTCATATATATATAACTTAATAATCTCTACGCAATTATTGTAATTTATATACATGCGTACAGCCTGAACGTGGGTGCCAAGTCTTGTTAAAATTTAATGAATGGACTTGAGCAATCACAATAATTGCACAGTGATTCATTAGTGAATCAGATTGGATATACTGCTCATGCCTCTTAGATCAGTAGACAGGAGCGCTAATGACTGAGCTAAGTTTTTGGATGAACCAGTAATAGAACCCGAGCCTTTTCCTTAGTCACTTAGAAAGCAGATACCCAACCGACCCCCAAGTAAAACGACCGCGCTCGTTCACTGGTGATAAAACACATTCTAGGTTTAACTTTGGTATTTCCATGCAGCCAACCTTACGACTATAAATTAACGGCGCGCTCTTAAGAGAAAGACGGCGCTGAATTTACGGATAGTAAAAGAAGAATGCAAGAGAAGACTTGAGATATAAGAAGGTGTCAGGGCTGAAAAGACGTAAGGGTGAAGGTGGTGTTAAAAATCACTCAAATTCAATCGCGAAGTTTGCCTTCTGACCTTCTATTGTGGCGATTTTTGTAAGTACCGCGTGGAGTAATTAGTATCGTAGTTAATATTTAACATTAAGTTAGACACGTTTTGTCTCGTTCAATGGAGGAATTTATCACGAGCTATGAAATGAGACCTTTTAATGAACATAAACCAAAACACATTTTCTCCTACCTCCTTTCTTATACTCCTTCATTTCATTAGGCTTATAGTACAGTACAGGCCTATGTAATATTTCTATCAACCTTTTTAATACATCATTTAAGGGTAAAGTTTTGATAAATTGCGTTTTATATTTAGCTACATTCAAATATCCGCGAACCATCCAAGGGGTAAATATTGGTTTATTTATGTCCCCGTTTTATTTAATTGGGTTGCTTAGCCTTTTAATACGTAATGTGAAATAGGGCATTTATTGTCATCATGAATGTATCCACCATCATAGTTTTTAAATAATGGCTTGAACTCGAACAAATTTGGAACACTCATAGCCAATAATTACTCCCACTTTGTTCTTACTTTTGGCCAAAATATGGTGATAGGGTTGTTTACACGTGGTCTAACAAAGGGTTCTTCAACTGAGAGATCGATTTTTGTTGTAGCCTTTCTACGCTTGCTATTGATTTAAGATGAAAGAGTTATCTGTTTGTTCACAAAGTTCTGCCATCTTGACCGTTTTTGATCACCAAAAGTGAAATGATAATTTGGAGCAGTTGTGAAGTAATTATCAGATACACCTAGTTTGAGAGTTAGCAACTTCAAGGAGAAAAAGCGTCGCATAAGAGCAATGTAATGCAATATACTGACATGTTGTTCTCAATAACTTTGCGGTTATATAATTCAGAAATATAATGAATGCATGAAAAATCGATTAAAGATAATTATTATGTTGTTTTTCTATTTAAAATTTCATAAAAAAGTAAAATGTTTCAAAGGAAAACTTATTCAAAATATACAATATTATATATACTTTATAATTCTGAAACAAAATATTTCAAAATAATCTAGATATGTTTAATTCAAAATAAAATAGCACTCAATTAACTGAGTAAGATAGTTATTTAGCAAAAAAATATATAGCTATTTTTTATCCCTACTTCTCACTAATGTAATAATAATAATAATAATAATAATAATAATAATAATAATAATATAATAATGTGAGGCTGGGCTACATCATTCGTAGCCCAATAGTGCAAATATTAGCCAGAACCAATATACCATCACCCTGGGGAAGTCAGAATGTCCTAACCTTACATCCTCTCCGTGGAGGCTCTTTCCCTGCTCTGATGAGATGGGTGATAGTGATAGTGAGTATGAGGGTGTGAAACTAGTGAAAACACTTAAACCTAGCTTCATCCTAATTTACTAAACCTGGTGACCGTTAGGGTAACTAACCGTTCAGGAAAAATATCCAAGGTACCAGCCGGGAATCGAACTCGGGACCATTGGGCACGTAGCCAGGTTTACTGACCAATATACCACGGAACTGGTTACTAAGGTTATATGCATATATGATAATTACTCTAATAGATTAGGTATGAGGAAGGAAGCATTTTAAAGATAATCTACCCTCATTTTCATGTAAGGAAAATGGGAAACCATTTAGAAAAAAATCACTCTCAGAAGACCCAACCGGGATTCCAATTCCGATCTCCCCGTCATCAGCAGGCCAGGCTAGCACAAGAGTAACGATTTAGACCGTTCCGCCACTGAAGCAGGTAACAAAATATTTAATCAACTACATGTGTAAGGGTGTAGGACAGCCTTAAGACGTGCCACTTATATTTCATTTGATCTCCATCACCGGGAAGAGCGAGATTTCAATCTCAGTATCGTGCGGAGAAGGGGGAAGGGAGGCAGTTTATCTCTCATATCTCTATGCAATAAAACACTAGGCTGTGAAACGTGAGGAGGACTACATCCTATTTATATTACATTCACTAAAAGGCTACACACAGAATCTTGATCTAATATTAACATTTCTAACAAAGTTATAAAATCCCAGAGTGCGTTCATTTCTGTCAAACCATCGTCAACTTATTGTACTAAATCAGACTATACATATTTTGAGCTAGCTATTAAGTCAAAGTTTTCTTTTTAATATCGATACTGCCTATGTGTAGATCCGATCTGCTACATAAATATCCCCTCCGAATCATAATAAAACTAAGTAATCGTCATGCTACGTTATTGATGCTCATAAAACACAAAGTTATCGTTAATGCTACGTTTTCAAGAAAATATAAGTCATAATTAGTGGATGGGGTTAAGTTGAAGTTACTTGGCCCCACCCACCATCTTATGGTGAAGCACATTTGATAAAACCTAATGCAATCGTTAGTGAGTCTGCTCAGTGAACCTACATTTTGTTTTATAGGTACTACATGTTTGTAGGAGCTATGGTGCGATTTAAAGTTTGATCGTAAATTATATCTAATAACAAGGTTAGTCGATCGTAATATGGACTTTTGACTTGAATTCTAAAGGGAGAAAACAAAACACATATTACAATAATAATTCCTCCAGAATTTGGACATGGAAGTATTTATTGAATCAATCAGAAATATTTATATGTTCTATTCTTTTTTTTTCCTCCATGATTTTAGTATTACAAACCAATTCGCAAACAGTAAGATCTCCCTTAACGGGCACCTTTGATAAGCGGATTCTTCTTTATAACGGACAGTTTAAATTTCCCCGGCACAATAACATGGGCTCTCACAGTGAAATAACTGCCCAATAACTGACTGTATCAATATAAAAGTATGTAATCAAACCAATACATAACATTGATTGGTAGAAAGCAATTTATAGCAATCAAGAAATTCAACAATATTGACAGAAAATAAATATAGATGAGCTAGATATAAAAATTGTGTTTAAAATATCCTCTAACTTAGACACAAAGGTCGTGAAAAAGAAACAATTGTGTTCGGCAGCTCATTCACACTTGTAGACGTACAGCAAAGTAATATATACGTAGGTGTTTCAATAAATAAAGTAACAAAATAAGTCTTGCTTGTTACTTTATCTGGACTAACATATGTGGAGCTGTTGTCTGCACATCATGCAATAGAGAGAATTACACGCTTTCCAATATTTCTTTCTCCCTGATGCACATGCAAGGCTATGTGGTATTTCGATATTGTGAGCTGTTTTCTTACATTAGGTTTAATCGTCGGTGCTTTCACGGGTGGAGCCCAGCTTATGGAGATCATTTAGGGTATGATTTTTGTCCCATCTGACCCTTGGTACATTTTGAAACCCAAGGATAGCCGAGAGTACGCGATTTTCAGTTTAGATTTAGAGAGCTCTTAGGAATAGTGACCTCTAGGGGCGTTGAACAGAATGATTTATACAGCCCTAAACAAGCGTCCTTGATAGGCTACTTATTCCTTTAGGGATGAAATCTCACCTCCTTCCCTTACAATCTTAAATTAGGGGAGGGAATCAGGCCCCAACGTTTAAGCCTCAAAATTTGACACGATACACCCCCTTGTTGGACACAGACCTCACCACTGTTGACATTGCGGAAGATGCCTTCATCATCCTGCTCCATTAGGCTCGACAGCTTAAAGGCTTTTTCTACTTTGTGGATTTAGAGTGGAAGCTGTGAAAGTACTTTACCTCCTCTTATGCTTGGGACAGGGTATTCCCTACCCTCCTAAAAGCTCAACAGTAAGTAGATCACGCTGCTAGTCTTCTTGTTTATCTTCCTTCTGATGTACCCAGGGATGTGGTATCGGAAGAAAAGATCGATACGTAACTACTTTCTAGTAGAGTAAAAAAAGGAATGGTACTCGATTTATTTATAGAATCGAAAGAAAAGGATTTTTACTTGATCTATTTCTAGTACGGAAAAAAAGTATCGATAACGGATAGGTAACGGTATCAAAAGAATAAGCAAGGATATTATTTGAGTATTATGTTTTTTTTCATTTTGCTATGCACACATTATGTTAATATTTTTCTTAAATCCTTAGATTTTTGTTGTTATCTTTCCACCTTTACTAAAAACTATAGTAAAATAATCTAATATATTAAAAAATGAGATCTGGACCGTGGAATCGAACCTGGGACCTTTAGCGTAGCGTGTTACTGAGTTAACCAGCCATCCCGATTCATTTCCATGTCCAGGTATCATTTTCCAATGTAATCGATTTTAATCAAGATACGGCTCATTTCCGTAGTTAAATCATTCATCCCCCAAGTTTCGCCTTTCATACATACTCATTTGTATAGTGTTATTTCCTTTCATATAGTTAAATAGTAATAATATTGTAAATTAGGGCATAGCTAAGTCTACCTCTCTAGCTTATTTCGGAATGAAGTAGCAACAAATTTTAATAAGGATATAAAAGAATTAGTTTATAAAATTATACAACTAACATAAATTAGTACATTATAACTAAATAGTTTTTTCTTTATATACCAATCCGATGCCAAGCTGTAAGCCTGTAAGTAGGTACTCTTATGAATGAAAGTATCTTTCCAGTGATGGATATCATAAAGAGGTAATTAGGACAGGGATTATTCCACATCACTTAATTACTTCATTACATTTGTTTGGCAGATGCTAACCTCAAATTTTATTATTTTACTCCATAACTATCTGGACTTAAAGCATTGTTTTGTACCATACTATATTATATCTTAAAAGTTTTTGTATTAATATTTTTAACGTGTCAACCTATGTTTTAGACTTTTCATCAACTCGTTTATGGTTTAGTTGATGATGCATTATTAATTGTATATAAATGTTCATATCTGACAATATGTTTATTCACCAGAAGTATATTTAAATTATACATTTTAACTTGTAATTTCTCTTAATACACCTACCAATTTAACAACTGTTTAATCTATAAATTTAATTGTTATATATTATATTTCTAGAGCATTTATCTAAGTCTTAACTTTTAATTATAATCACTTCTTACTTTTAACTATTTTTTATAATGTTTTCTAAAATGTTACATTTAGGTAAGTTTATTTATGTGTTTTTATTTGTTTGTTTTATATTCAGTAAACAAAGGCACTATTTTAGAATAAATCTTAATGTTAATATGATCGTAAAAACTAGGGGGCCGTGAAATTTTTTTAGGATATTTAGTGGGGGGTGGGGCACGAGTAATAAAAGGGTAAGAACCACTAAGGTAGGCAACCGTCTTGAATTTTAAAACTATTAAGACATGTTGAGACAGTTTTAGCAGTAGTAGGGTGATGGTGCTCCACCACAAAAACTGGGGGAGTTACCGTTATAAAATTTATTAGTAGGATCCTTTAATTTAGATTTACACCAACGCTTTAAGATTTATTGAGAGCCATCTTGAATTTCCAAATTGTCAGGCATGTTCAAACCCGTTCAAACATGACAATCAATAAATCACCTGTCAATAGATAAATCAATCAAAATGTCAATTAATTAATCTATTCGAGTCCTCCCGAGTCTTACAAGACCTGTTGAAGCATATTGTAAGGTGTTAGAATATGTTGGAAGATATACAAACCTGGACAGGATTTTTGAAGGCCATCTTTAATTTAAAACTTGTCAGGGATTGTGTAGACATTTCCAGACCTATAGAGGTCGGTCGAGACCTGTTCAGACTTATCAATAGTGGCTATATTGCTGAAAAATATAGTCCAGATCCGTTGGTTCTACACTACTAAGGACATGGGCAAAAACTATATTATGCTCTCAAATTCTCTTCTTCTCCACTTTTGACGATGTCTCCTCTAGATATTAAGCAAACACAGAAAAAGGGGAACATATTAATCAATATGGGAGCTATGTCGATTGATTGAGAACACTCTCAAAACTGCCCACCTCTCAGTTGCTGAAAGTTATCTTGCCGGTGTGTGTACAGCAACCCACGCTGGTATCGGTGCCATCACTAACACCGATTTTATCGGTGCCTGTGCAACCGCCTTTAGGATGCACCAGAACACTCCCGCTATCTCCCTTTTGCCCTTATTCCTTTGTAAATGAATAGTTCTTTTATATTGTATTAGAGAACCAGTTAATGGCTCATTTGATAAAAATACTTCTCTGATAACATCATAATCAACTGTTTCAGCTTGTGGCTGGTTCAGTTTAGTAAAATGCTTCCATATTTTTATATCCTTCCACCATTATTCCTCCTTTAATTGCTTCCAATTTTCTCCTTTCAATTGCACACTTTTAGATATATCCTCCTCCCATCGCTTTCATAGCTTCCCTTGTGATCTTTTTCTACATACTTAATTTCCATAGTTTTCTTTAGAATCTTCTCCTTTTCCATCCTCAATAAATACGCATATAAACTTCGTATTGCTTCCTCTCTATTTCATATACTTTCTGTACCCCACTTTTCCCTGGAAAACTTAATTCCTAATCAATGTTTCTTCCAGTAACAGCTAACATTCTCCTCTTCATTCTCATGGCCTCGACTTTATTATTCTCTTCTTTATTCAATGTCTATATTTCTACTGAATGTGTGACAATGGATACAAAGTAGGCCCTGTTCAACACTATCTTATACTTAAAGGACACTTCTCTTCTCCATACCAGGACTTTTACACATCTATATAACAACTCTCCCTGCTGTCCTCTTATTGTGAGATCATCTCAACTTTCACATTTCACCTCAATCAAGCTTCAAAGATATTTTACCTTATGAACTTATCTCAGATCTTCTCCATCCAACTTTATAACTTTACTAGGCCTCATAATGTTCCTTGTCATTTTCATCACTTCACACTTCACCATGTTAGATTTCATTCCACACTCTTTCACTTCCTCATTCTATTCGTGTAACTCTTCCTGTATTCCTCTTTTTTCTCCACCATACCATCAAGTCATTAGCAAACATCATTCTTTCCTCCCCGAGTTTTCCTACCACTTTATTCATGGCCATTTCTATTACCACTACAAATAGTAGTGGTGATAGGGCACTCCACTTTTCATTAATTTTTTATTTGGAGCTACTCCATCCTCCCAATCACCGTCTTAACACAACTTCTGTTATTCTCACACATGATTTTCACTCTCATTTCAACTCTTCTTTCCACTTAGCCTCTTCCATCAATTTCCAAACGTTATTTCTATCAATGCTATCAATTGCCTTCTACACATTCATAAATAACATTGCCAAGTCTTCCATGTTCATACCTTCTTTCCATCACCTGTCGTATAGCTAAGATTGAGTCTATCGTAGACCTCTGTTCCTTAAATTCATACTGTTCCTCTCTCCACCTTCCTTTATTTTTATTTCTCATTTTTTTCAAGTAGCTTCTCATATATTCTAGTGCTGTGACTTATCAGTGTTATTCTTCCGATGATTTATACACCCCGTTTTGTCTCCTTTCTTGAAAATAGGTATTATTACTTCCTTTTCAATCTTCCGGACCGTGTTCTCCATCCACCCTCTATACTCATTGTATACCTGCTTCACCTGTAGCTCTTATAATTTACACAGTCAGTTTGTCCACACCCAGTGCTCTTCCTTGTTTCACCTTCTTTATTACGTCCTCCACACCTTTTTATGTAAGACCTCTTTCCTCCTTTTCTGCTACGGAATTTCTTCCTACTCATTTGTTTCACTCTCATCCCTTTCCTATTCTGTTTTGAACATCTCAAAATATCTCATCCATAGTTCATTTTCTTCCTCTCCTGTCTTCAACGTTCTTTCTTCTACATCCGTCAATCTAACTTCTTGTCTTTTTTCTCTCCTTCTGATTTTTCCTGGCTATGTAACACCTTATTACTTCCTTCCACGTGTCATTCAAGTATTTTTGTACATTTTTGCATCCAATCCTTCCTGGCTTTCAGTACCACTCACTTTGCTCTTTTCTTCTACTCCATATATTCTTTCTCTATTTTCTCATTCATTTTCTTAAAACTCTTTCTGAATTATTTATTCTTCTCCTCCACTGTTTCCTTCACCCTGTCATTCCACCAGGGTGTCTCCTTTCACTCACTCTCATCACTTGTCCTCCCACATACCTCCTCTGCAGCGCTCACAAAATGTTTCTTAAATCTTTCCGATTCCACCTCTAAACTTTGCAACTCATCCTCTGTCATTACGATTCTTGCATTTCTTAGGTACAGCTCTATTTCCTTTTTTTTAGCCTCCACACTATTATTCTTCTTTCTTCTCTCTCTACCTTTATCCTAGATTCCTATCCCTTTATGTCTGCCAAAAACAACCTGAGGGTACTTCTTTGATACCGCTAACGTTCAATCCTTACGACCAATATGTTTTGAGATCATCATTATAATATCTGTTTTCGTGTACTATAGTTTTAGTAAAAACAAATGTTGTATTTACTACGGAGGGATATTTTTCGAACGTACTTTATAAAGATTTTATTTTTTTCAATCTAGCATTTTATTAACTTTTAAATACATTGAGCTAAAAACCCACCTATTATTAAAATGTTAAATATTTACATTTCTCGACAAGTGCTTAAAAATATCTTACTTTATTAAGTCCTGTATATCTTAGTTATGTACAATATTTCGATATTTTAATAATATGTATGTTTTGTAAAATTATTAACTAAACAATATTAATAATTGAAGGTTGCTACAAGAAACTAGAAATATATATTTATCTTTTTAGATATGAAAAAATCCTTATCAGTAAATTACTCTTTATTTCAAGGATAGAGCCAAAAGTTTTAAAATATTATTTAAGCATATAAATCAAATATCATCTGGACCAAAATCCGTTGAACCGTTTCTGATCTAGGCCCAGGGACAGACAGATGGACCTTTGTAAAAATCAACTTTTTTTGTCTTGGGAGCACATACATTATAAATATTCATCATAATTTTAAGGCCAAAAAATTTCACAATCACAATAATTTATCTTTAATGAGTAAATACTAAGTAGGCACAAAAATTTTACAAACTAATTTCAAACTGTTACTACAAAACTTATCAACCATTATGAAAGTCGTGCAACAAAATTTTTTTCTTTAGACTACAGTACAATTCAAAGGTGAAGCAGTATCATCAACGATAAGACACTCAGCCCAGAACATCCAAGAATATCTGCTGTCACATTTTTTCTGAGTATACACAGGTCTTGATTGCTTTGGCTTCCTGCTCTTCACTTTGAAATTTGTAAAGAAACTTATTCTACATGATGAAGATTAGCTAGTCCAATGAAATGTTCTAATTACATTATTACCCATCGTTATTGGGACTCAAGAAGAAAAATGGAAAAACTCCAATATACTGGCCATTAGAAACCAACCTACCATTTATAATGAATTATTTTATAATTAATAGTTCGAAAACGCTATTTTATTGTGAAACTATCTTTATGTATCATTTCAAATTTGATGATAAATGGGATTCATTAGAGATCCAATTGATAAATATATACAATTAATTTTTTTTCAAACAAAACGTATATCTAAATTGATTCAAAAATTGTATGAAACAAATCTCTAACTGAACAATAAATTGCGTCTTTACTGTATCGTAACCATTTGGGTAGAGAAAGTATTGTGATCTTAAAGTGATCTGATTCGAAATTTTGATGAATATAGACGTTTGATGACCCATAAGCCTGAAAAAGTGGTGTTCACGATGCCGTTTGTCTATCTGTGTAATGTACTGAGCACACCCCAAGAAACAACGCTCAAGAAGTGTTAGGGTGTGCAATAGAGTAGAGCTCAAGTATTAAATATAATTTTCACTCTTGTATTACAACTAGGTATGTTGTATCAAAAGAAAAGTATCGATACTGTACTCATTAAAAGTATCGGAAGAAAATTATCGATACCGTATAATATCGAAAGAAAAGTATCGATAACAGTAAGTATCGGTACCAAAATTTAAATCTGAAAAAATGTGTTTCTTATATAGTATTAATTTCAAATTTTTCATTATAATTTATTTTCATATTTATCTAAATGCCAAAAATTATAATGATTTAACCATGTAATATTAAGCTTAGGTCTATCGCGTCTATGTTATGTGTTGACTTATTATGAGGTAAAAGAGATTGAATGCTAGAGTTGCAGAAAATGAGTGAGAGTTAAGAAATAGTGTCATTTGTTCTTCCTCCACAGTCCACCCTACTAAACATTAAATTCAGCATGAGCGAAGATAACAAATTTGTTTCTTTCGATACCAATCCGATACCGGATTGTGAGTACTAATATCAGTAAAAGTATCGGAAAAAATATCACCTAGTAAAAAAAATACTAGTATCGAAAGCAAAATATCGATATTAGTAAATTATTGAGACTTTTTCACATCCCTAATTACAATGCATCGATAGGCAATAAAGCGTAATCTATAGAAAACGTGCCATTACTGACGAATGAAAATAAGAGTTGAGTGAAATCTGGGAAAGTTCGAGAATCAAGATTGCCCTGGCAAATAAATGTTACACAGAAGTAAGACAGGCGCAACCTGAGCAGCATTTACCTGTAATTAAGGATGGAAATAGCAGCGGGAAGGAGATAATAGGAACCAGTCTAACAACTTGGTTGCCATGACTACAGTAAAGCGTAATATTAAAAGCAGAGGAGAACGTGTTCATAAGAGTTCGACGTTTCTTCAAGCGTTAAATACCGGTAATTATAGGTAGGGATGGGGAAGGGGGAGGATTTTGAACTTTTATTTTATTTGTGTCATGTAATTAATGATTTCCTTAGAGGCGAAATTCTATAGGTTAATTAATATCATAAATTTGAAATGTTTGAGAGGGGTGATTTTGGTTAAAGAGCTAATAACTAAATAAAACATTTAAATATACACTGATTTTGATTGGAAGAATTGTTTAAAAAATTCAAACTTATTTATTTGCGGCCAACATTGATAACATTTAACTATGTTTTTTGTTACTTTGTAGGTATTAATGTTATCTATCAAAAGTAAAAACTGCATATAACATCATTTGATGTATGAATATATTAAAATTGTTCTATTAACATTAGTAACTAGCTGATACTGACTTTTTTTCCCCAACATAAATTATAGTAAGACCAATTTTATAAATAACAAAAACTTTTTAAAAATTAACAAAAACTTAAAACCAAAAATGTTATGCATAACTATAGTTTTAGGGGTATATTTTATGATTTTTTATGGGTTGCATCTATTCTGGTTTTCCGCCGAAGAGGGTTAGAATAATTGCCGGTTGTAATGAGTGTGGTTTTTTCCTTGATATTATGTGACGCAACTACGTATAATAGCATTCGGCTGTCCAGCATGACCTACATATTCATCATAAAAAAAAAGAAATTAGATCAACTTTGTCAGTAGTATTAAAGCCCGGAGGAAATTCATTTATATATAATAATACATTTTTTCCATTGATGTGTAACCAGGTATAGGCCAAGTCAATCCAATGGTTCAAAAGCTACAAGATCACAGACATACCCATATTCCACCTGCCATATTTAGCTACCTAGTTGGTTATTCACATAATTATTTGAATGTTATTGAGAGGAGTTAAGGTAAAATGTAGGGGAAATGTACTCCCATCTCCCTGGAGTAAGAGAAATAAACGATATATATATATATAATAATATAATATATAACTGGACCACTCAACCTAAATTCAACCCAAACCTCCCAGTCACTGGCAAACTAGACTAAATAATTTTCAAATAAATTAAAAAATGACGCTTGAACACGGGAAACTAACCCAGGGACTCCGGCTTAGCATGCCAATGCTCTACCACTGTGTGGATATCATCAGCTACTAAGAGTTATCATTGATATCACAGCCACCAGCGACTCAGTTATTATTATTACTATTATATTATTAATAAATAATTATAATTATTATTAATATAATTATAATAATTATTATATTATTAGCCACTGCGTCTTACTAACCGTTCGGGTTATACGCACTTACGCTAATGTGTAATGGTAGTGTGATTGTGAGATGAAATGAAGGACCTACAGTTTAACGTGGGATCCGAACCACGGTGGAGGCCAGCATTCCACACATTCACAAGTTGTGATTAATACACGTCTTGTCAGAGGTGAAGGAAGGGTTTGGGAATCAGATAAATCTGTGCCGGAACCGAGGATTGAAACCCGGACCCTAAGCATAGAGGTCGGACACCTTACCCCTAGACCGCCAGGTCACCGACCCGGTTGTTGCCATTAGTGTAATTACATTGTGCATTCCAAGCGAATCAAGATGGAAGAAAACAAAGTTGCTTTCTTCCAACAAACTTAATGATTCTTCATTTAGACAGCTTGCTCACCAGTGGGGGTTACACGCCCATTACATCATTAGTTTTAATGAACGTATGTAAAAATTATTAAATTATTGTTTTAATAATTTTCATAAGAAAAAGATTATACCATTTTTGAACTATAATTTAACTAAAAACATTTACTTAAACATAAATAAAATAAAGCCATTAAATTACAGTCGTATTAACATAGTGAACCTTTTGAATATCTAGAAAATAAATGATAGCTGGCCAACAATTACACTATTTTACAGCTATCCGAACTAACAGGTGTGGATCATATGCCTTTGATGAGTACTTGTAAGGTGATCTAGCTATTTATTTTAACTTTTTGATAATTATGTTCTTATGGGGAACCAACTATAGATAATATGCAATACCAGCAGCCTTCCTAAATGAATATTAAAATATTTTTAGATATTATAAAAACTAGGGGGATATAACTGCCCGGAAATATTATGAATCAATCATCAGTCCAATAATATAAAAGGGGGAAACATTCTGATAAAAAAGGGGAGTACATTTTTACCTTTCCCTGAAGGGTCCTGATTCCACTAAAAGTGTTACAAAGGCTCGATTACACTAGTCTGTTGGGTAAGACTAAAATTTATGTTTTCAAAGTTTTATCAAAAGAATAGTCTAGTCAATCTTAGAACGATTGATTAATAACTACGTAGATTACTTTCTAAATTGAAAAAATAAAATTTGGACATGGAAATCGAACCCAGGACCTTTAGATAGTAAGACAACGTTCTTACCACTGAGCTATTCAGGTGACGTCTTGTCCTCGGGCTCATTCGTCACTCATATTTTAAGTCAGAGTCATGATGGACGTGTGAAAATGGCCAGCTACATATGAGCGATCAAATAAGATCATGATTCTCAGATAACGAAGCTACCTACAGTACGACTCGGAAAGGCTCTACTCCACCAATAGTACAATGGCAATAATTGTACGAATGCGCATATACTGTGTGTTTATGATATATTTATATGTAAGCCTATAAATATATGTCAGTAAATATATGTCATAAATATATTTGTATATTAACATATGCATCGATATCTTTAATACGAAAGTGTATAGTCTTGTCAAACACAAAATTGACCTATTCTATGGATCTAAATTGACAAATGAGCACTTTAATAGAAATGTGTTGACATGAAAATCTGCAAACACTATTTAAATTACATTTTTTTTATCGGAAGTAAAAAAGGTCACTCCCTCCGCCTCTCTGCCCCCCCCCCCTCCGACGCATCCGCAGGGTCTATGGGGACCCATCTTCGGGTAGGGTAGCTTTTTAGGGCTTATACAGAATCTCCCCCACACACCCTCAAAAACTTGTTTCAAGCCCCCGTTTCCCGCAGACGCATCTCTGGAATGGCTGGGCTTGGGGACCCATCTTTGGTTGGGGGATACCTTTGATTCAATTAATGGAATTTTATTTATCTCATAAATATCTTACAGAACCAATACTACTGTGTATTAATTTGTTTTTGTAAAAAATGTATTATGGTGACCTAATAGTCATTAACAAGGCCACCGACATCTCCTTCATTTAGTTGTATTCTTGAATTAACAAGAACAGAAAAAGCGTTAAGAATATCAATGGAAAGTTTTTTCTATTAATTGAGACATTGTTGTATTCCGAGAGTTTAAGCATGGGTGCACCCTACCTATATCGAAATTATGGATGGACCAACAATGTGTTTGTTTTACGGAACAAATTTGTGTGAAGGTTGTTTTGACCATAGAACATGATGGAATAAAACACGATAAAACATTTTCTTCTCTCCTACTTGCTGTAATCATCAAGATGAAGGAATAGGATGAGGAGTAGCTTTGTTGTTGTGGAATTGGTTGGTTCGGTTTCATGAAGAAGTATCTGGATTCACCCAATGTTTAAAAAAAGGACGGTTGAAGGCTTTGTTATTTTAGTCTTTTAGATTAAAATTGTTCAATGCAGACCTCTCCTTTAAAAATTGTGTATGTTTTTTCTACATCTAACTAGGCAGTAAGAAGACCTACATCATTTACCTTCCGCTTTTGCAATAACATGTTGCTAGCACACAACAAAAAAACTTATAAAACTAGCTTTGACAACCAAATAAACTGGGATCAGATTACTCAACAAACTCCTCTCTACAGCTCGACAGACTAGTAAACAAGATGATGGCGCATGCGCAATAGAAAATGTGCGTAGGAAAATTTGTTTCTTGGTTGGTTTTATTTTGTTAGTCATGTAATATACTTTATATCCATTACTGTTTCCAGCTTATGGTCTGCGTCAGTTTTTTTTTTATTCAAGCCATTTATTTTCCACTACCAGCTTGCTAGAGGTCTGTCTTAGTTTTATATGCCTTTTAATCTAAATTAAGACTGGCACAACATCCAGTTCCCAGCCGTTAATTCATCACCGTGAAAGGGTAAACCCTTATTTTCATCAATGATACATTTTCTGCTATGTCGGGAATCGAGCCCGGGACCCTTTCTCACTTGGCAAACACGCTACCGATAGAGCTTATGTGTCGGGTCATAGTTGGTTAGGGTTTGTTGTATTTGAGGATTACTGAAAATGTCTACAGTGTTTAATTTAATACACAAATAAAAGCAGTTGCGCTTGGGTTTACTAACTATTGTGAATAGTTATTTCCTTCTTTCTGATTTAATAAAAATTGAATTGCATTATTAATTTGCTTTACTCTTTAGTGGTCTGGAACTATAAAATAGTAAAAGCCGGTATTTTTTCAGTTTCGCAAAATTGTTTTGGTAAACAAGGAAATTATAGCTTACACAAAGAGTACATTAAGCCAGGGCACGCACATGCCGAAACAAAACGTTTCGAAACATGAAGAAACGAAACATCTTGAAACCACGACACAAAAAAATGTTTCAACTATTTTTTTCAAATGAAACATGATGAAACAAAAACATAATGAAACAACAAATTCAGTCTGTGCTAAGATGGTGGCGTGTAATGTTGGCGATATTGATACTGGAGAAGTGTTAGATATAATTTCCTGGGATTGGTTGGTTAAGCAGGAGAAAGCACCAATTAGGAGACACTGGGTTCACCCTATCAATTAAAAAAGATTTGAGAAATGTTCTTTGGAAGATTACAGATCCATGTCGCTACACACACCTGCCTTGGTGTCGTTGTTAGCTAACGCGCTGGTCATGTTCAGCTAGACTGCCGAGGATGGGAGATCGAAGTTCAAATCTTGGTCGGGTAAACTGGGGGTAATTTTTCCTAAATGGTTTTCCCTCCACACAAATGTGGGTTCACTTCCTCTAAATTTAACCTTCCCAATTGCAAATCCATTAGTGTAATTAGTACTAAAGCGTATAACCTGAACGGGCAGTAAGACGTGGTGCTAAATAAAAAAGAAATAAAGTCGCTACACTCACTACCGGTAGTCTTTTTGGGAGTTTTAAAGCACAAACAAAACAAGAATGATTAACACAGCTCAAGTTTTGAAGAAGACTATCGTCACGTGGCCAGACTGCCCAACTTGCGCTTGCGCAGTGGCGTATTTTTCACGAAATACGTGAAACAAACTGGATGAAACATAGGATTGAGGAAAATAGCTGATTTGTTTCAGCGTGTTTCACCGTGTTACCGTGTGTCATCGTGTGTCATCACTTCTTTTCCGCCTTGTGTCAGCAAATGTGCAGTGACTCGTTTGAAAGAATGTGGTAAAAGCTGAATGGCACACAATGAAACACAACGACACAAAAATGTTTCGTTTCATCATGTTTCTAAACGTTTTATGTTAGATTGTGTGCCTTGCAGTAGTGTTATCACTATCGTGTCATGCCGCTATCACGATCAACTTAACGTTACATTTAACTTAAGAGTTATCCAGGGAGAAATTTCACGTTACGTGAACGTTAAGTTAAAGGTACTACGCATTTTATCTTGAAAATCATTTGGTGAGCAACGTCAACACGACTGTTTAGTACTTCATTTGTTTATTTATGGTATGCAGACGAACTCTTCGGTACATTACTGTCCGCGTTTAGCGCACTCAACGATGTCGTAGCTTTTTGTTACACTTTATTTTGTATTTCAAATGAAGCTTCTATTTCAAGTAATTGCTTACTAATCAGCCCTGAATGAATGGGTCTCATTTCAGTAAACAATTTGTTTTAGAACAGTTCTAATTCATTGTCTGTGTTTTGCTCCAGTTGTTACGTTAAGTTACGCAAATTCCTATCACACACATGTTTTTTTACTTTAAGTGATCCTCAAATGAACGTTTCGGTAAGTAAATTTTAAATTGATGGTGATCCCGGCATTAGATTATACTGACAATGACAAGGAGACCGTAGTTTGAATCCCGTTTGAGTGTACTGAGGGTGGTTTTTACCGAATTGTTTTCAACTCTCCGTTCATGCAAATGCGGATACACATAATATAGTTTCAACCTTCACCATCCCTAACTCATTAGCGTAATTAGTACATAGGCGCATAGCTTGATTGTATAGTCAGATGAGGTGATATAAAAAAAATTGTGGTTTTTGGATTAATTTACGTTTCTTTGCGTTTTAGTCCTTTGAGAAAAATATTTTTTTTTTTTTTAGTTTAGAGAAAGTCTTTATTAAATAAAAATTTTTTTTTACCTGAGTATTGTACAATTTACACACGGGTTTGCTATTTGTATTCAATTACAATACACCAACAACACCGTTTAGGTAAATAATCGCAAAGTAATTATGCTAAATTGTGTAATATGAAGTGTTAAGAAACTGAACTTTATTCGGCAGAAATCTGTTTCCAAATGATTGAGTTCACAGTCTAACAGACCGGTAATGGACCCATACGCTTTCAGAACGGAAGGGGTGGTGTATAATATCTGAAGTTAAACGTTCTTGACTGCAGCCTAGGTCTAGAGAATGCAGTCATTTTACCCCCTGCATCCTTCTCGCTGTCCCCCCCCCTCCCTCGCAAGTTACAACAAACCGACTCCACACACTGTGAATATCAACACGATCTAGCCTTTGTTGTTCGAATGCACACTTGAGCCAGTTGAACAAAGTAGTTTACAAGTAAATTATACCATAAAGTTTAAAACCTTGTGAATGTAAAACACTCACTTATTTGTCTCGAATAGAGCAGGGTCTCCAAAACTGTGGCGCGTGTACCAATTAGTTTAATTTCACAACCATTTCTCAGTAAGAGTAAGTCTGAATAAACATTCATCGCAGATTTTGAAGTGATAACATGGACTCTTATAATCCTTTACTTCCCTCTGTCGTAACTTTGATTATCTTAGCACTAAATACAGGTATGAATTAATATTTGAAACAACCGTCTATACTTTATTAGATAGTGGGTATTTGTTTTGTTTAATGAAGAAATGGAAGGGGTACGTTGATTGGGCAATGGCCACGGAGAGTGTATGCGACTGGTGAAAGTTTGGTATAGAACATAAATTATATAAAAGAGTTGTTTACCACTCCACAATTTTCGTAATTTTTAGTGACAACATTAGCATATTGTTCTTTTCAAACTGGCTTTAATAAATAAGTGTGTGAGCCACAATATTCTTAATAATGACTTTATCTAAGGGTTGTGAGCTAGGAATCCATGCACACACACTCGATTAGAGAGGAATGGAAAAACATATATTTACACCTGTCGAACACAATCTTCATTGCAACATTTTACTTAATAAAATGCAAGGTTTCATAAGTACTAATTGGTAATAATTCAATTTCTAAATTACCAGCTTCGGTGGCCGCGTGGTCCAACGTGCTGATATCGTGTTGGACTAGACTGCTGAAGAGGGGGAGATCAGGGTTCGATCCCGGTCAGATGCACTGAGGGTGATTTTCTCTAAGTGGTTTTCCACTTTACTTCCATGCAACTGTGGGTGCACTTCTTCTCAACTAAGCCTTTCATATATCTAACCCATTAGTAATTAGTATATAGTTGTACAAGCCGAACGGGTAGTAAGAAGCGGTACTTACCAAATAGTTCTAAAGTGAAGATATATAGCCCATACCGGAATCCAACAACTTAGCTCAGTCAGTAGCGTGTCTCTCTACTGAGCTAAGGGTCTCAGTTCGATACCCAGCGTGGCCGAAAAATTTATTATTGATGAAATCTGGGTTTACCCTTTCACGTTGGTAAATTAACGGCTGGTAACTGGGTGTCATGTCAGTTTTAATTTAGACGATAAGGCATAAGGGGCGGCCAGACTGAGCGAGCGACTAAAATATAAAATAGAACACATTGGTTGTAATGAGAGATGGCCAGACTGGAGCGAGCTCGACCCGGTACAGTCTAGTTTACAGGCGCTAGGCAATATTATTGTATGTTGGTTCACTGAGTGCTAGGAAAACTTGCTACTAACGGCCTAACTTAATTGGTAAGATCATAAACCACACTTATATATATATATGTAAAACTTATATGTTAAAATACTTCAATATTATCAAAGTACGCCTTTACAAATAAGAATCACCATTAGCGTGGAGAGAGGATGAGAAAACCACAACAATAAATCACCTGTTAAAACCCCCCTCAGTTCACTCGGCCAAGATTCGGAGCCTCCTCGTCAACAACTAACGAGAGCTATCTGCTAGTCACGCGCTCGCTCGCCAGTCTGGCCAACCAGTCGCTTGCGCGCTCGCTCGCTTGTCAGTCTGGCCGAACCCTAAGTAGCTATGACAGGCCTATCCACCTGGTAGGGGAAAAATATATGGCTTGAATAAAAAATGGCCCAGACCATAGGCTGGAAACAGTAATGCCCTTACCGGGCACGAGGGTGATATCAACCTCGTTATGTGTGCATTGCCTTGGCAGGAAGGTTGGGGTTCGAATTCAGGCCTGGGTGTACTAAATATTTCCTTCCTTTATAGTCTTTCACTTGCCTTCAATTCAAATTCCGGTACATTTCTTCATCTATATCCGGTTAGTATATACAAGCGGATTCCTCAGACTGGTAGTGAAACGCGAATCACGGAAAACCATCTCAGTTTTGATTAGAATTGTGTTTCTTCGTGTTAAATAAATAACAGCTAATTTATTAATTAATTAAACTACTTACCCGTTTCAGCTCTAGTAGCAGAGGTCGATTCAAATCGATCCTTGACCTGTGTATCTGTTTCAACGCCACTTTAGAACCCTGAAATAATAAAAAAAACTCTTACTTAGTGATCGAATTATGTTAGGGATTGGTTTAATTTTACTTTCTCTCAACACCTTGGAGAGACAAGTATATTGTAATCGCCAAAAAAATCGAACTTGATATTTTGATAAATGTCGACTGAAACAAAAAAAAAAGGGTTTTCACGATGCCGTTTGTCTGTCTGTACCTCGGGCTAGAGCCGAAACTATTGTACCGATTTGGCTAAAACTTTGCGTATAGGACTTTAATAAGGTACCACCGAAAGGTTTTTGGAACTAATTATCTAACTGTAAAATTAGGGTTAGTTTACTGGTAGACAAAAAGAGAAAAAAATCATTTTTTTTTTTTTCAAATTCCAGTCAAATTATTTTGATCATATTTGTATCTAGACACTGTTTAACATTACAAACACAATGGCAATTTTCATTTTTCCATGATAATTACTTAAAGGGCACTTTCCAATTTTGATCATATCTCCGTAACTATTTTAGGTAAGGACTAAATAATGTATCATTGTGAAAATGTAATTTTAAATATAGGACTATTTTGTTTGAAAATATTTTTATCAAATCAAGAGTTTCTGAGATGTAGGCCGATATCAATATCTTTTTATTCACGTCTTTGGACATTAAATTGATTTTAAGCTCTTTGGACAGAGATGCTCCTCTTTTCTCATTGTTTCTTTAACAATGTATATGACTTCATTTAGGCTTTTTGAAGAATTGTTTCTACAACAATGTAAAGTATTTCGTTTCACAAATTTTACAAGTTTTTTGTAAAAGTCTCTATTTTAAGATTAAAGAGAGATCAATTCTGAGAAGTGCACCGTACCATTTATTTTTAGGAACGATATGAATCAACCGTTCGATTTTATGTATCAAATGTATCGATTTATAGATATTCTAAAGCAATTGATTTCAACAAATGTAGTGGCTATACAGAGTGTAAGTTCCTCTTAAGAGCGTGATTACTTGTTGGGGTTGGCGCACACTTGACCGTACCGTTTATTTTGAATGCAATCGGGGCAAAACTCAAATCATGAATATTTTTCGAGACAGTACGAAGAACTATAGAACAACGAACGCGGTCTGATGCTTAGCTTTAGAAACAGGTGGTGCTGTCAATAGAAAAATTAGTACACTGAACTGCTTTCAGACAATATGATGAAAGGAAAACTACCAGTGAAAATATTAATTATTTTCCTCACTGAAAAACAATTACTTTGATGATTATAGTAGGTGTTCACAAAATTCTTCGTGCATTTTGAAACGGGTAGCAATGTAGCGTCTATGACATATTATGTTATCCTGTACAAACCACAGATATAAATACAAGCAGCTTGCGACTTTGATGTTACCTATATCATAAACTAAACATAAAACAACGTTTGTTGTGTTATATTTTCAGCTTATTTTGTTATTAGAAATAGACCTGATTTGTATACACCATGCATAACTAATTATACTGTACTTGCAATAAATTATGTTGAACTATATTTTTCAATCTGTCGAAATTAAATTAAATTAAATACTGGGTGAAATTATTGGTGATAATTTTTTATTATTATCAGTAGAGTAGTAATACATTTATGGAATTGATCACTTTTGAGATTCAAATTATTTACTAAATACATTAGAGCTTTGTTTGACCAAGGTTTATGTACAAAGCTCTTGTAAAGTTAATTGTTCATGTGTGCCAACAATCTACTCATAAAATTTCCCAACCCAATTATTATGTTTATGCTATTTACTATAATAAATTCAGTTAAATAAATTATACTACGCAACAATATTGACTTTTATTCTTTCTCACATTCGAATTTATATAAAATTACCAAAATATTATAAAAATATACTTTACTGTTAATAACTATTAGGTTTAATTCATACCTTGTAAAAAGCTGTTTTCACAAACACTTGACGATTTTGCTCACCAATGCTCATAGCATCCTCTGATCCCAGAGTCTGAAAAAACAAAAACAAAATGAGAATTAGTTTTTCACTCAACAGTTATTAAGTTGTACTAAAACATGAAAAACCCTCATAAGTAACCACGTTTTTCAGAAACCTTTAAATTGTGAAAGGAGAATTAATTATTAACAATTCAGGCAAAAAAAAACAGATTTGGTTATTACAGTTTTGTTGATTATTTAGAACATAGCCCTACAATTTTAAAAACATTTCGTTATTTCAATTCAATACAAAGAACCACAGAATCACATCAAATAACAAACCCCTTAATGATGACACTCCCGCATCAAAACAAGTCAAGAATAGTCCCACGTTTACCAAATTTAAACCCACCGAAAAATAGTTAACATAAAATTCAAACTATAACATTAAATTTTCAATTAAAAGTTTCTTAGCAACTAAAATTATAGAATACAAAAAAACTAGTTTTATAAGTCAAACATCTTACCGAATTAATTATTTTTTTATGAATCTTCTGAAAGACCATTTCATATTCACTAAATAAGCAATTTGAATAAAACCCTCAAATCTGAATAAAGTTTTATTGCATGTTAGAAATTATAGACAAACCTCTAAAACGAATGGTTTGATGATAGCCAATCACGTTATCTCGGTACCCACAAGTTAACAATATCGAGAATGGCAAACTCTTCTATTAAATTGTTTCTAGGCGAGATTCACGCAAACTTTCCAGCTTGAAAGCGAAGCAGAGATTCATTAACAAATGGTACGTTGGTAAGATGAAGCGCAAGTTGGAATGGGAGTAAAATGGATTGGTAGGCACAGTCCAATTTTAATATTAAGAACCTTATTTGACAGGAAACTTACTAGATCTACGTTTATTTATTCATATATCAAATCACGTGATGTGCAGCCTTTAGTTTGGATAGCGCTATCAATAGCCATATAAATAAATAGCAATATAGTAAGAGTTATCGATAATGACTGCAAAATAAATTGTTTGTAATTATATAAAAGGTTATTCCTATGAAAATTGGAAAATTGAGACTTGTAAAGTACCGATATATTTGTCCAATGCTATCATTCAAAGACAATCACACACTACGCGAAGACCACTAAACGTTTGAAGCATTAATTATTGCTTTTTTTCTAAGTCGTTACATTTTATCACCATGGTTAGTTAAAAGGCTATGAATAAATAAGGTAGTTTAAAGAAATTGCGACCACATTAGTGTGGAGAAGTAAATACAGAAGTTAAAAACACACTCCGGTACATACAACCAAGATTCGAACCTAGAAATATGGGCTCTGATGTCTTAAAGCATGCGATTACCGACGTGGAATTTTATGAATTACTTAGTATCCTGTCATATTGATTTACATCAGCACATCCGTGTGTTTCGGGAGCGTAGGAATGAGGAAGATAGCATCTTAGATTAAGTCTACTCGCATTTGTCTAGAGGGAGAATGGAAAACCTTTGAGGAAAAATCACTTCTATGAATATCTAGCTGGTATACGGAACCCAACTTACCTGCCTTTATAAAACTATAATATATAATATGTGCTTGATAGCCTTGTCCACGTGACTACAGGTGCGAGTAGCACAATAATAACATTACTTGTATCGAATATAATTAATCTAATCTTTTTTTGTCTATGGGATGCTTGAATTGTAGATTCCTCGTATTTCTCAATTATGAAAGACTCGAGCTTTTTAAAAAAATCTCAAAAAAGTACCTTGAATACAATTACTATGAATACCTTGACTTCAAAAAATAATTTTAGTAAATTGGTAAAATGAATTAAACAAACTTTTGTAAATGGAAGACTAACCAAATCACAAAAAAATAATGACAAATTTGTGTTCATATAATTAATGTACAGAAAAGGTACTATCTTGGGTGTTTTTGATTTCATAGACATGACTAACAAAATTGCGTTTGTCAGTCTTAAACAATTTTTTTAAATTAAATCTTAAATATTCACTTGAACTAAAATTTTAAAGATTCAAATATTCGCATTTGGATCCTAGATTCCAAATATAATTTAAGAGTCGAATTACCCACTTCGATGTTCGGTTGGGTTTATTGGGTGTTTTTTCCAAAATGGTTTTCCACTCTCCCTCTAGGCAAATGCAGGTACACTTCCATTAAATATAATCTTCCTAGTCCCTAAAACCATTAGAGTAACTAGTACATTAGCTTATAACACGAACGAGTATTAAGAAAAAAAAGTCTAGTTCTAGTATCTGATTCGAGAAATTGGGATTCTACATATACCTAATAGATGTAAAGACCTTGTTTAAACTTTTACCACTTGACTGTTCCGCCTTCCAAGGCTGTAGAGACTACCCCTTGTCTTCCCGTGTCGCATCAAGTCCACGTCCTGCCACAACACCTTCCAGTTCATGGAAGCGATCTCTGCTTCCAGCTTGTAGTGCCTGTAACAAGATCACAAGAGTCTTGTTTAACAACAGGCCGGTTGCTCTCAACATTTCCGCGTGGGACACAGTTGAACGAATAACATCCGTAAGCTTAGACCAACATATTCCCTCCTTCCGTTCCTATTACATTTAAAGGTTACAAGGGAAAAAAGGTGGAAAGTCAAATTACAGATATTTTCTAGGACCACAACTTTTATATCTCAAGCCCCATAAGAACCTCAGCAAATATGTTTTTTTAACTAGTTTAAATATGACAATGACCTTGTTTAACAATAATCTAAAGTACATTATAGGTTTCATGGTTGCACTAACCAGATAGAAGCACAAACGAAATTTGAGTTAAAATTGTAATTTCCCCGATTTCCCCTGTTTCCTTAATTTCTTTTTTGAATTCATCTTATAAAAGGATAGGTCAAAAGCACCAAAAAATTGTATAGAAGAGGGAGAATTTTGATCTAACAAGTTTCCAAGAACTATCTTGATGACTAAGAATTGTTGACCCCAAGTCTAAAGGAATATGGCTCGATTCCTGCTGTTTTTGATAAGTAATTAGTATTTTACATATAAAGGCTCTTTCTAATATACAAATATAAAGTATCCAAGCCTTAGAGCTGGACGTGTAGTATCTTGAGTAAAGTTTATTAAAATGTTGTGTTGAACTGAGGATGTATTCTTTGTGTTTAAGATATTAATAAAATTAGGTACTATCCAAAAAATTTACTTGGGGAGAATTTGTCCATTATAAAGATGTACTACCAAGGGAACTGAAATCAAAGAATGTGCAATTTGTATTTTACACGTTTACCTTATTTTACTTTTCAATTTATTAAGTTTAACCATAATATATATTAATCTAAAGATAACTTTATTTAGAGTAAGTGCACCCGCATTAGAATGTATATAGTATAAAACTAAGCAGTGATAAATAACAAATGGTGAACAACCTCTACTCCTCTCTAACTGGATTAAAACCACGAACTCACCGGCAACAGAGATCAATTGAAATACGTGTCTAACGCCTAGACCACTAGGCTAGTTCAAAACGTTAAATATTTGTTCAAGAACCAATCAAAAGTAGTTAAGGACTATTATTTAGTTGTATCTGCATTGTAGTACACTTAAAACATTTAATAATACATTTAAATGTCTCTTAGTTTCTTTTAATCTATGCACAGTTATGCCAATACATATTCGTGGATATGTCCGGATAAATATGTTTACTGCTAGAACATTTAATTAGCGTTATTATGCCTAGGAGATATATTGTTAATTGTTATAAATAACTTATTTTGCCTTTAATAATCGGCCTTTAAAACAATAAACATTTATTTTGACTAAAACAAAAAATAACAATACAGTGCAGTTACAATATATTTTAAAATATATATTACTTTTTAATTTTTTAAAAATCTTAGAATAAACATAATATTGATAATTATTGACAAATATTTAAAAAACATATATCTAGAAAATATACATTTATTTAATATAATTATTTAATTCGATACATACTAATTAAATAATTGTATGGTTTTCATTATATATATATATATATATATATATATATATATATATATATATATATGTATGCGTATATACACCTATACCCATGCCTATCAGGAACAGGCTTTGGCCGTTTAACAAATTATTAAATGTGTTCTTCAATTTAGTTTTGATAACAGCCAAAGGCATATTTATGGAGAAATTAAACTATGCAATATTAAAAATATTGTATTTTCAAACTGTACCCTAATTGGAAAAGTAAATATACATATATCATTAAGTCAAATACGTTCAAATGAAATCAAAATATTTTCCTACAAATGTTATAGCCTTCAAAGTAAAGTAATTATATTATTGCACGTTCAATAGACAACCAAATATATCAAAGCACTGAGCATATTGTTCTTATTTTCAAAACGTTTTCAATAAAACTAATTCATTCAGTAAACCAGTGGTTGAATAATCTGAGATAAAGTTTAAATCACCACTCAAAGAGAATGACTGGTGAATAATAAACTGTACATGTATAGCGTATGTTCAACAGGTCTATTTTGGTAAAAAGAATGCGTGCAGGTAAAAAAACACTATAATATACAAACATTATGTGCTACACATAAATAAACAGGGCTATTTAGATCTCCAGATAAAAATAATACAGGTTGTAGGGGGCAATATAACACGAGATGCGATTGGGTTCGGCGACGACAAATGGCGGTGCAACGAAACGTCAAATGTTAGCACTGTATGTACCTTGAGGGTAGGCAACACATGCAACACGTCGACCCCAATCTTATTACGTGGAAATACTTGTCTTGTCAACCCTTACAACCTGAATATTTTTTTTAGCTGGACATCTGAATATTCATGTTAAGTTAGAATGATTTAGGAAAAAAAGTTTTCATAAACCATAAAAAAAATATTGTTGTTTACACATACGAAAGTTTACTTTATTTATTTAAACTGCCAGCACATACCTTGCTATGGAAGTATTTTAAGTAACTTTATAAAATTTTTAATATGTTTCTACCTTTTTTGTGATTCGTCTATACACGTTGATATAATAAAACATTGGGGTGTGCGAAGGTCACTTTTTAAATGCGAAGCGAGTTTTTGCGAGACAAAAGCCATTGCTGAAATGGTAGATAAGTCTTTTGTTGCTGTCACAAAGCACTACTTTTGATTTTGGAATTATCCATTAAGTTCATCAAGTTAAATATAAATATGTAGAGAAAAAACTAAGCACAATATACTATTGTATTTCACATATCTGTATTTATATAAGTTAGGCTATTGATGCAATTTAATTACAAATTGGTGGTAAAATATAATTTATTAGATTTTCTGAAAATAATTATATGATGAAATATGTAATATTTATGTTCCAAATCGGACCTAGGTCCTAGGTTTTGAAATTTTCTTTTTATTTAGAAATGTTTCGAAGATACGAAGGATATTGTGGATATTCTATTTGAAGTGAAGGAAATTTGACCTCTGTCTTCGATATTTTGAATCTTCACACATCCCTAATGAAAACTTTAATCCAATGTAAAAGATTTGAATATATCCGGGTTATAAATGAACCCACACTAACAATCATCGCCATGTGGTATTTCTTCCCAACTCTAAGCTAGTAGATCAAGGTTCGAGACCGATTGGGGACGCTGGTGGTAACTACTTTTGTTCTCCATTGAATGATTCACATCCTCTCTCTGAAGCAAATGATGAATACATTCTTAAAAATTTCCCTTTCCTACTCGAATATTTTTAGATTATCTAGCTGTAATGTTATTTAACTGACTTTGCCTCCCATTCCACCTTTTCAAAAGAAATCGGTCACTGGAATAGGAACAAACATAAAGTGAAACAAATAGAACAGCTCTCCGATTGTTTTTGATATAGCTCAAGTTTATACCTCTATTTTTACACACTCACATATATACACATATTGATAATTTATTAACTGTCTGTGTAAGTAACTGAGGAGGAGATCATGACTTCAAACGGTGAACATTAAGATTAAAACATTTAAGATGAACTAACTATTTCAAGTGAAATATTTCCGAATATTACCCCAAAACCGTGTTTAATATAAATAAAACAAATATCAGTTGGTGATGACCATAACGATTAACTTAAAAATCATAGTTGACAGTAAGGTAATATCAAAACCAAGCAGAAAAGGGCGTGTGTAAGTCGACTGTTCGATTTCAGTCAGATGTAAACACCAATACCCTACTGGTATATATATATATATATATTCTTTGATATTTGCGGTTGCTGGAGAAGGTTTGATTTCCCCTGATGCACAGAAATAATTCCAATCCCAAGTTGGCGAGATGGCGTTGAATATAGAACTACATAAACATGTACAGAATGGTGACAAAAAATATCCCGAAAACATGTTATCAAACGCAAGAAAAAAACCAAATAAAACTTATATTTTTGTCCTAAAGGGACAATAGCGTGAAACACTGACACTATTGAAGTTTCTACTTTCTCGCTATCTGACAGGTAGAGAAAGTATTGTGATCGTCAAAAAAATCGAACTAGATATTTTGATGAATTTCGAAGTTTCATGACCCCCCGAATCCTAAAAATGTTGTTTTTGAAATTCCGTCTGTCTGTCTGTACCTCCGACTAGAACCTAAACTATTTTAAAGATTGGGATAAAACTTGGTATATAGGGTTTACATAGGGATGCTCCGAGGCGTTTTTGTAATTTGATATCTAACCCTAAAATTAAGGTTAGTTTACTGAAGGGCAAAAAGAGAAAAAGTCAATTTTCTCAAAATCAGGTCTAATATTTTGATTAAATTTCATTTCAAAACATTTATAAATATTCTAAAGAAAACGACTACTTTCAATATTTTGGCAAAATGACTTTAAGGCTTCCGGTCTAATGCGTAAATTCTCATTTTCTATCATATCTTTAAAACTATTTGAGATATGAAATTACTTATCATTGCAAATATGTAGATATATTTATAACACAAATAATTTCTTCTAAACATATTTTTATAAAAACAATAAATTTCAAGCTATACGCAAATATAATATATATATTTTTTAACTCTTCGAGCACTAAAGGTAAAGTGTTGTGACCGTTAAAAAAACTAACCTGAAATGTTGATGGATGTCAACGTCTCATGACCCCCCGAACCCTAAAAAATGGTATTTGCAATGCAGTCTGTCAGTGTGTCTTTTTAACCGCAAAATTAAGAGTAGTTTATTAAAAAGTGAAAAGAGAAAAAAATAGATTTTCTCAAAATCGGTTCTAACGATTTTGATTAAAACTCATATCTAGCCGTTGATTAAGATTATAAATAAACTGAATGGTTTCATTTTCCCATGAAAATGAATTCAAGCGTACCTTACAGAAGAGAAAATTTCCATATTTCCACAACTTATTTGAGATACTAAATAAATTAATATTATATTAATTATTAAAAAATATTATAAAATTTATATGAAATATATTTTTATAAAACCAACAGTTTCTGAAATATTGGCAAATATATTAATAAAATTTTGTGATCTCTAGTTATAATGCTACTTAAATTTTAACGCAATAATTCTCTAATGCCATAGAGTAAGAAATAAGTAAGTCTCTCAAATTGTATGTTCATTTTCTTTCAACCTCTTAGGGGAAATGTTTTTACAACAATGATCTATCTCTATCATTTTATATTCAATATTCAATATTTACCTATTTTATTGGTCAAAATTTATAAATGAAAAGTTTAATAGCAATACAATAACCATAAGATTTGCAACCCCTAATAAAATGTTGAAAATTTTAAAACAGAAGTAAATATTTTAATAAGAAGTGTTGACCCTTGGGGACCCAATATCTATATTTTTACTTTCTCGCTACCTTACAGGTAGAGCAAGTATTGTGATAGTCAAAAAAAAATTGAACTCGAGATTTTGTTGGATGTCGACGTCTCATGACCTCCCGAACCCTAAAAAGTGGTTTTTGCAACGCCATCTCTTTGTGTATCTGTCTAACCCTAAAATTAATAGCAGTTTACTAGAGGATGAAAAGAGAAAAATTCCATTTTCTCAAAATCGGTTATAACGATTCTATCTCTCTCATTTTAGACTCAATAGTCAATAATTACCTATTTTATTGGTCAAAATTTATAAAAGAGACATTTAATAGCAATGCGAAAACCATAAGATGTATATCCCCTAGTAAAATGACGAGAACTTTAACCAGAACTCAAAATTTTAATACGAAATGTTGGCCCTCGTGGACCCAATATCAATATTTTTTATTGGTCCAAATATAGAAATGAAGACGTTAGTTCTTTAAAAATAAAATTATAAAATTTAAAACCATTAATAAAAAATATTTTATGTATGTCTAGCGCAATTTGTTCTCAGGTTTGCTAGTGTATATTATATTACGAATTTCTAGTAAATATCTCCATTTCTAAACAAGAGAGCGAAAAAGTTCGTGCGGAGTTGTACCATTTATTTCACAGTATTGTGAATAAGAGATTCTAATCTTTACTGGGTCATTCATCGCAAAAATTTGGTAGGGTGGATCAATAATTATTCCACCCCATCTCATTGCCCGTAACCACGCCACTGAGTAGTGTCAATCGTCGATCATAGTGTTTGTATTGATGGATAGTTTTACGTCTTATTTTTTATATTAGTAAAAATTAATGTTACGTTTGATGGGTTTTTTCCTCATGTGTAATAAAAATAACGAACATTTTCGACATCAAGATTATGATAAATATTAACGTTTTATTTTCCTCCAAATTATAAGAATTAAGATGGAAGAAAGCAACGCTATACAATTAAGTATAGGCTCTATGAAAGGTGAAGCTTGGGGGATGGACGGTATTATTCATGGAAATGAGCCGTATCTCAAACATAATCGAATCCAAGTGTCATTTTTCAATTTAAAAAAAGTTCAACTTGTCTATTCACTTCTTTGTCTGTCTGTACCCACGGCTACAGCTGGAACAGTTCGATGGATTTCGTTTTGTCTTTATATCTATTTGTTACGTGAACATAGCTTGTTGGTGATTTTAATACTTGTCTAGTCTACTGGTGATTTAGCCTACATATAAAAGTTGTACATTGCTAAAAAATTTCAGTAATTATTTTGTCTACGCTTTAAAAAATATATTTGGGAAGTATTTTACATGATAAATAGCACTATTATTTGTTTTCCGAAAATAAAAATCATTTAAGTATTAATAAGAAATTTTTGAATATTTGGTCCTAAATTATAATCGACTAAAATAAGGTACCTATGTTAGTACCATTGTGTTGTGTCATTTATTTGTAAAGGTCTAATCGTCAGGGTTTATATATGAACCCTCGGGAGGCTTAAATTTTCTTTCAATATAAAGATGAACACCAGCAGATTATTTTAAATATTTCTTGGAATAATTGTTTATTTTGTTCAAGATAAGGTAAGCCGACAAAGTAAAAGTGTGGTACAGTGTTAACAAAGAGTTGAAATATTTTAAATAAAAAAAAAGTTCGAGTATAAGAAACTGTCGAGAATTGCGTTTTAATAGAAATAATTTAATGCCAGAAATATTTTACCACATAAAAAACGGAGATAATATATTTTAACTTCACTTGATTAATTTATTAGTATGGTAATAAGGTGTTATATTTTACAATCAATTTTAAATTAATATTTAATCATTATTAAATATCTATAATATGAAGTTCATTTTCTAAATAAAATAAATTTGGTTAATATTATTCCTTTTTACAAAGTTAATACTTGAGTTACATAATTACATATTGTTGAATTTTAATGAAGTATCGGCATAGTACAACCGTAAATATGATTAACGATTTAGTTCAAAATGTGTATCTTATATGTTTTTTATATTATAGATTATTATATAGCACCTATTTTTATTCTTAACAATCTTCGTTTAATAGTGAATAATTTAGATGACGGATTTTTGCAATCTTTTAAATTTATTGAAAATATTAACGATTTTGCTCATAATTGGTATTTGGAGATTATTTAACATAATAGATACTGATGTGTGTAGATTTTTCTGAAATAAATCAATGATTTAGGATAGTTCACTTACGACACATTTTTAAAAAATTAAAATTTTGAAAAATGGCATCTAAGATATAGTTTAACATTGGTATTTGTGAATTATTTTTCTATGATAAATAGGAATATTGTTGTATTATAAGTATTTAAATGTAAATAATCTGAGGCATGTTTACAAATAACCTATTTTTTATTTTTAAAAAAAGAGTTAGAGCTTTTCGTTTAATATTTATATATGAAGAGTTTATTATGATTAACAAGATGATGGTTCTTATTATTAGCAATGTTTGCGCTAAGGTAGTTTACTGAAAACTATTTTTTTTTAAATATTATTCCAAACTTTATTACACTATATGAGAAAGTGTGTATGATTGTTTCGTGCTATTAATTTTTTTCATTCTATTCCTCTGTGTGGTGCTCAAACCAAAGTGTGTTCATATTTCTCATTGTTTCGAGGTTGAAAGGGCTGAAGTTGGTACTACCATCACGTAGACGTTTCCATAGCAACCTGTTTTGTCTTGTGGCAGGTACTCTAACTCAACCCCTTTACATTAACGGAATCTAATTATTTTGCATTTCTAATTAGTCAATTCGTTGCCACAATTACTTTCTAGATGAGGGTTATAATCAAGTTAAAACCAAAACAAAAAAAATAATCATACCTTTATTACCTCATCATTTGTTTGGACAAACAATATAACATTCCCACCTTGTTCATATCGGTTTAAAAGAATAACAAGGACTATTAACAAATTAATGTAAGAAATATTAATGAGAAGGTTCCTTTTTTATAGGCTTACTAACCTTTATCAGCTGAATTAGAGATTTTAAGCGACACAGTCTACTAGATAAATTCAAAACTATTTTGACATACCTACTTAAACATTATAAGGCATATCACACTTATAAGCCAATGTACGAAATAGAAAGAGGGGTAAGAAAATGAGTAGTTGATTTTGTGAAGCTTCTTCTTTATTTATGATAGCACTTCCCCTTTTTTACTGACGAGTACAAATACTCACTCTACTATTTGCGTCTGTACATTATATACTTTCGTTTCAAAATTATATAATTTTCTTGTTACCAATGCTACACAGTCATAAGCTTCCACGGAATCTTTTAATTTACATTCTAGCAGGAAGATTCCTACAGGTCCTACAGTAGTGAGTAAGCCAAATAGCCTAAGCTGTAGACAATTACACTAAATGTTGCTGAAATTATTAATAGTAAATGATTCTAGTTGTATGAATTTCTTAATACAGAGATTAATAAAATTAGGAATTCAAATTGCAAATGTTGTCACATGTTCATTTAATGGAGTATGTAGCATTAAGGCAATGGAATTCAATCCTGTTTAAATATCAAAAATTCCTCCCTGATATATACAAATTTTATGGGTCATGTCCTCAATATAATAATAGTTGACTCCACTGCTAATTGTAATATAGTCGTAAATTTGTTTAGATTAGTTGAGTAGTCGTCCATTAAGCAACTCCCACACAAAATTACAGAGTGAAAACCTTATACCAAGGGTCGACACTCCACACAGTCATGATAAATTGTATCGCTTGAAAAATATAAGAGCCAAGGTGTTAGTAGAGTAAACATTAGGCTCTTACTTTTATATTGGATTTTAATTAAACTGAAAGTTAATCCAGTAGATTCTTAACAAGTGTTTCTTCTTTATTTCTCTCGGCCCCTCGATCATCAAAAAAATCGATCTAGAGATTTTGAGAGACTATTTCAACATTTCATGACCCCCTGAAACCGAAAATGTTTTCGCGATGCCGACTGTCTGTGTGTCTGTATCTCGGCCTGGGCACGAGACCCTTTAACCAATAGGGATAAAACATTGTATTTAGGGTTTTCATGAGGCTGCCTAGAGAATTTATTTTTGTAATTAGAATTGTAACCTTAAAATCAAGGGTAAATAATACAATATATTTTCTTGAAAACCGCTAAAACAATTTTGATTAAGATTCGTATCTAGGCACTGTTTGACATTACATAAAAATGGCAACTCTCACTTTCCTATGAAAATGACTTTGAGGGTACTTAATATTAGCAGAAACATCTAATTTTGATCATATCCCCACAGATATTTGAGATATGAAATAACTTATCATTGATAAGTTGTGGTGCTATTAAAGTAAAATATTTAATTTGAAATATAATTTTATAAAATCAATGATTTACGAGCTATAATCAAGTATATATATTTTGTTATTCTGGTATTTGAAATCTTAAATTGATTTTTATCCTCTTTGATGGACAGATATGTTCACTTTTACTAATTTTTTCTGTAACAGTGTATATTATTTCATTTATGCCCTTTGGTGGAATGTTTATGCAACAATATATTTTATTTCATTTTAAACATCCTGCAAGTTTTCAATAAATATCTCTATTCAATTTTTTTAAATAAAAGAGTAAGTATTTGTTTAGCACCGTACTATTTATAGTAGATGTAAGGAAAGGTAGCCTTCACTGCAAATCAAAATTTTGAGTCAGTACATTACTTGAAAAATGGAGTCAAATTAAAAAGGTACTGATGGCGGTAGCTATTTTAAATTTATTTTTTGTGACCTCTCTAGTATCAATAATTTTAAAACGAATATAGTGAATTGTCTATAAGCGTGGCACACAGTTGGAGCATTATTAGAGCAAATTAAAGCTAAACCAATAAATGCTATTTCTTAAAACTACTGAAAAAATGCCAAACATTTGCTCAAAATATTGTAAAGACAATTTTCTTGTAAAAATGCAAGATGATTTTACTGAAATACAAATTACAATTAAAAAAAAGGATTCTACGATGAGAAATTGTTCAAAAATACAAAACCATTTATTTCAAAAATCTGCTGTTGCCAGTAGCTCCTTCTTATCCTGGAAAAACCCCTTTCGACGTAACTGAGAGCGAGGAGATTTGGCAATAGTTAAGTGAAAGAGAGTGAATAAAAGCTTTTCTTCATAGGACTTGCATTTCCTTCAGCAATGATATTGGGTGTAGTGAGTCTGAAGATGAGGACAAGCTTGAAGATGTGTAGATCAAGATGTTAATTTCCAACTTTGTATAAAAGAACATTCCAGCCTCTAAAAATGCTAAAACTGCTAACTTTGAGTATTTTCGATGTTACATGAAATATCAGGACGATCCAGATTCTTCATTAACCTGAACGCCGCCGCTTTCAAATTTGTAATAACTCTGTGTGCAAACAGCATGTGATAGGTTTATTTTTTAAACTTTAAGTTCTCAAACATAAACTAAGATATCTATTAGGAAAAAAATCTTTTGTCTCCACTCTTGTTAATTTATGTTGAAAAATACTATTTTCACGATCTCAACAAATATGAAAAATATATTAAATAGCAGCATCCATTGAAGTGTTTAAGTTATATCCCCCTAACCGCTGAAGGCTAGAAAATATTCAAAATAATCAACCCGTCCAGAAGCTCTCAGAAGTGCTTTATGATGCTAAAACAGCTCCCTAATTAATACGTGTAACTTAATTTTAATATTGTTTGAACCATAAATAAAGCCATATGTTTTGGTTCAGAAAATTTTGGGTGGGGGTGGGGTTTAGACCCCCAAACCTCCTGCCAACTACGGCCGTGGTGGTGGGGGGCGATATGGAATACTAGCCAAGGGCCTGAAGATAAGCTAGGCCGACGCTGTATACTTTTATAAAAAGTACTTAAAATAAATTATATGCTTACTAATACAACCATTTAAAATTAAAGTTTAAAGTCTGATAAATATAAAAAAAATTAGACAGACAGGATTTGAACACACGAACACAAAAATATGAAAATGACACTTTACCGACTCAGCTAAATTAACGACTAAATAAATATAAAAAAAATTAAGATATATTATAATATTTTCAGCCAAACAAATATTTTTATTGAAGGATTGAATAAAGTGTACAAAGCAATCATATTATTTTCTTCTTTAAACCTGTGTTTTACAATGGTAGGTTTATTTCAACAAAATCACTCTCAGAAGGTTGCAACCAAAGAGGGGAATGGCATCCATTTTGTTATATTATGCTCTACTCGACATACAAGCCCTGTCTCGCAAGGTGGGAGGTTGGCGAGTAGAAATCGCTCGCTATTCGATCGTGTGACGTCCGTTTTAGCAGTGCAGAAGTTACGAAATTGGGGGTTCAGGTACCCACGTGTTGGCAATCAGGAAGATACCAATTTTACTGAGGTATGTCTTTAAGTGCCGTTAATTCCAGAAATTATTTAGGCCAGAAGTGGTTCTGTGTGCACATCAATTATCTCAGTTCTTTGATCGGTTTTATCAATACAGTAAAACCTTGGAATGCAAGTAACTTGGTTTGCGAGTGTTTTTTTGTAAGACGAGCAAAAATGTTCAATAAATTTTAACTTGATAAACGAGCAATGTCTTGCAATACGAGTAGTACTATGGTTACGCTTTGTCTGCCGAGAAGTGTCATTGGATAGGTTCTTTGTTAAAGTCGCACAAAAAGAAAAATATTCCAGTGATCCAACATATAGCAGTGATTCCGTTAGTGACAGTGAAAGTCGTCCTAAACAATAACACACCTCCTCCTCTCCTCTCTCTCGTTTACCTCACACCAGCCACCATTAAATTTAATAAATAAATTTGATTACAGTACAGTTACATTTAAATAACGAAAATAAAAAAGGTATTAATCATTTTTAGATTAAATATTTTTGGGTTATGGGACGAATCATCCGAGTTTCTATTATTTCTTATGGAGGAAATTCGCTTTGATATACGAGTGCTTTGTATTACAAACACGTTTACGAAACGAATTATGCTCGCAATCCAAGGTTTTACTGTACAAGGAATGGGATCTTTGAATCCTCGAATAGCTAGAATCCTTAAGGATATTAGAGATTCAAAGACATACGGTTATATTTGTGTTAATACAAATTTGATCAAGAGCTCTTAGAACTGTTTATTGGTGATTTAGCACAAAATGATTTTAGGACATACTTAAATATTAGACCCTAGAGCATTAGTTTAACATTCACTGAATGTATGAATGTTATATTGAGTTTATTATACCAATACCTGTTGATATTTTGATATTATTTCTGTTTTCTATAGCAACTTAATAATAAATACAGTAGAGAAAACCTTTAGTTTTTACCATATTTTATAAGAATTGGATTCGAAATTATAATTTGCAAAATAGTATATTCTCTTATTAATATAATAATTATGATAATCATAAATTATTCATTTGTAGAAATATTCACGATAAACACATACCTGTAAATACAGCACTCAATCTTTGATTTTACCCCGGGTAACAAACCAATTAATAAAAACATTTTTACCCATTTCAGTGGCCGAATGATCTAAGGCTTCACTCTCGTGTTGTACCTGCCTGCTTATGACGAAGAGATCAGGGTTCAAATACCAATCAGGTATATTGAGGGTGATTTTTATTAAAATTGTTTTCCAATCTATTGCCTCACAAATGCGGGTAGACTACCTCTAAGATCCTTCCTTCCTCATCCCTTATCCACTAGAGTAATTATCGTATATTCGTGTATAGGTGGAGCTGAATTGTATCCATTCTGAATGGTCTCCGTTCAAAATTTTCTTAAACATGCTACACAAATAAAAAGTCTCATTTGTATCCATTTTCATTATACCCACTAAATCCTGAATAGTATCCATTCTGAATGGTCTACATTCAGTCATTTTCTTAAACAACCACCATAAATAGAAAGTCTGATTTGTATCCATTAGAATTATTTTCATTTTATCCACAAAATGCTGAATTGTATCCATTCTTATTTGTATCCATTTAATCGCGGTGCCATATGTCTGGTAGATAGCAGCAGCAGAAACTCTACTTAACTCTTTACGTCTTTACTAGAGAGCAGAATTATCACTATGTTAATATAAAAAAAGATAAATTTTTACTTATTGGTTTTTCTCTTAAAATAATAATAAAAGGGTACTTTACAAATGAGTGATATATAAAATAATTATGATTAAGTTTAAAATTGGTATAAGGGGAAGCATTTCCACCCAAAAAATTAATTTAAGGGTAATCTGCGGATGTCAGTCCTAGGACTGACAGTCTTACTGACACTATGCATAAGTATTTACGAGATCGACGGTCTGTCTTCGCGTCATTATTTTAATCATTCCCAGCTCCTGCATGCCCTACAACTAATTAGTGATTATTTTATTGAAAAACATATTTTTATTCAACTAAGACAACCAGGACACGTGAATCGAAACCTGGACCTTTGGCTTTGCACGCTAATGCTCTACCATTGAGGTGCATAAACTTGGCCCCACCCACGAAAGCACTAATGATTGGACCTAATGTAATAGTTAGTGCTATGTTAGTGCTGCTCAGTACACAAAATGGGCCAAGTTGACGTCAACCTGACCCCACCCAATGATTTTGGCTTATAACTTCAATAAAAATGTAGCACTAACGATTTTTTTGGTTACTGAACAGCACTATTATGGCAACAACGATTGCATTAGGTTTTGTTGTTAGTGCTGCACCGCAAGATGGTGGGCGGATCCGGGTTGACGTAGCGTATGTAAAATCGTATGTTAGGGTATATAAAACTATTTAATCTAAAATGGGGTCCACACTGTCACTGTCATGTTTTACTGGCGCCAGTTGTTACTAGTGTGCCAACATTACAGTGTAGACGTCTATTTGTATGCAAATAAAGAGTTTGAGTGACGCATGTTCTACTTGCAGGAATATTCGATTGTTTTAAGAATGTAATGCCAGTTGTTAACTGTCTTGCCAGCTGAACGTGCGCGCGCTAGTTGTACTTGTACGTGTAAACATTGATTGGAGCGCCATTCACAGCTTGAAGAGAACAAGCGCCATGTTTTTGTTTGGAACAAATGTGTATACATGTGGTGAACTCAACTGTCCCGCAAGTAAATCGTTGCACAATTTTTAAAAATGTGTAAACCTTTACCTGAACGACAGCTGGACTGGTATGGCTATTGCCGCCAGTTAAATGTGACAGTTTAAATGGGCCTTAAGTGTATAAGATATTTGACATTTTTATATGCATGCTTCTACCCATTAGGATGATGAGGTTTAAATCTTGGCTGAGTGTACTTGAGTGTGACAGGCCACATGAAACGTTATAAATTTCCCATACTCTCTCCACTTTATTTCTTATGTATTCCCTTTAAGTTTCTGGACAGGCCCCTACTCCATTATATTAATTCGTTATTGATCTTGGTTTTATAAGTAGGCCTATTGATAACTAGAAATATTGCAGACCATAACCTAGAACTAATTTACATGCGAGTTTAATAATTAATTATCATATCCTATTCAACATATAAACATTAATTTAATAATGATTTACTTTATCTCCCAAATCAAACGCTTAAACATATATATATCCTGTATTTATATTAATTAAAATCCCAAGCTATTCAAGGGAAATCAACAAAAGCCTGCACCATATGCGAATTTCAAGAAAAATAGAAAGCATCTATTTCTGTCGAGTTAATTAAATGTTTTGATAGGGTTTCAAACACCCTCCCTTCCTCCCCCAAAGCTTATTGTTCGACAGCAGAAACGGGGCTATTATCCTCTGTACTATATTCTGTCATTTGCTTTCGTTCCTCTTCGTTCGTTGTTTCTCTTGGGGGTTGTTGGTATATACCCCCTCAGACTTACAGATCTTCTCCGTCTTAAGAGAACCCTGGGGGTTTTGTTATTGCGGAGTGGGTGAGGGGAAATAGGGGAAAGAGGAGCTGTCTACTAGACTGCAGACTTTGTATCACGGGGCTTTTTTGTCTTTCAAGATAAACAATTTATTATGTCACGCCTGCTTCTGTGACCGCGTGGTCTAAGACATCACTCTCGCAATAAGCTAGACTGCCAATGACTGAGAGATTGGGGGGTTTGAATCCTGGTCAGGGGAGGTGTTTCCCTAGCGATTGCTCAGCCGTGCTGCGAGACTTTGGTCGTAGCTGGGACTCCTTTTTGGACCAGTCAAATCACGGCCGCGCTACACCGTTCAGAACTCGTAATATACGCAAGCCTCATTTATCTTCATAAACAATATGTTGGCCAACACGATCACAATAAATGGTATGGTGCACCACAGATAATTTCTCTCTCCTTTGTCTTACTATCCGTTACGAAGAGAGATTTGAGGAAAAGGGGGTTACAAAATGATGAAATAAAAAAGATTAATATTGGGTCCACAAGGGTAAACACTTTGTTTTAAAATTTCGATTTCTGGTTAAAATTTTAACATTTTATAAGGTGTTGCACATCTTCAAGCCATCGCATTGATATTTAATTATTCATTTATACATTTTGACCAATAAAAAATGTAAATATTGACTATTGAGTCTAAAATGGAGATAGGAGAAATGTTTGCACTGCAATGATCTAAGAGTTTTAAGGAAAAATAACATACTTTTTTAGATACTTATATTTAATTACTCTATGGCATTGGAGAATTATTGCGTTAAGACTTAAATAGTATATATTTACAACTAAAGCTAACAAAATTGTATTAATATATTTGCAAATCTCTCAGAAACTGTTGCTTTTATAAAAATATATGTCAAATAAAAGTTTTTTATTTCTAATAGTCCTGCAATTTTGCAATGATAAGTCGTTTAGTTTCTCAAATAGTTGTGGAGAAACGGAAATTAACGCTTCTGTAAAGTACCCTAAAAATCATTTTCATAGGAAAATGAAAAGAGCCAGTTTATTTATAATCTTAATCAACGACAAGATACGAATTTTAATCAAAATCGTTTGGGCAGATTTTGAGAAAACCAATTTTTTCTCTTTTCGCCCTTCAGTAAACTACCCTTAATTTTAAGTTTTTATAGACACACAGACAGACGGCATTGCAAAGACTATTTTTTAGGGTTCGGGGGGTCATGAGACGTCGACATCCATCAACATTTCAGGTTAGTTTTTTTTACGGTCGCAATACTTAAACATTAATGTCCAAAAAGTTAAAAAATATATATAACTGCTTATGGATTGAAAATTATTGATTTTATAAAAATATGTTTTGAATAAAATATTTGTATTATAAATATATATACATATTTGTAATGCTAAGTAATTTCATATCTCAAATAGTTTCGGAGCTATTATAAAAAAATGTTAATTTACGCATCAGACCGGAGCCCTTAAAGCCATTTTGCCGAAATATTGAGAGTAGCCATTTTGTTTGGAATATTTATTAATGTTTAAAAATTAAATTTAATCAAAATATTTAGAGCCGATTTTGAGAAAATCGACTTTTTCTCTTTTTTCCCTTCAGTAAACTACCCTTAATTTTAGGGGTAGATATCCAATTGCAAAAACCCCTCGGGGCAACCCTATGAAAACCCTAGATATCAAGTTTCAGCTCAATCGGTAAAATAGTTTAGGCTCTAGTTGGAGGTACAGCCAGACAGACAGATGGAAATTCAAAAACCACTTTTTCGGATTCAGGGAGTCATGAAACATCAAAATTCATCAAAATCTCGAGTCCGATTTTTTTGACGATCACCATACTTTCTCTACCTGTAAGATAGAGAGAAAGTAACAAGTTGTGCTACAATATAAAATTATTATTATTATTATTATTATTATTATTATGTATTTATTAGCACCACGTCTTACTACCAGTTCAGTCTATACTCACTGACGCTAATGCACAATGGTAGGGTGATTGTGAGATGAAATGGAGGACCTACAGTTTAACGTGGGATCCGAACCACGTTGGAGGCCTGTCATTCCTCACATTCACAAGCGGTGATTAATACACATATTGACAGAGGTGAAGGAAGGGTTTGGCAATCAGATAAATCTGTGCCGGGACCGAGGATTGAGCCCCGAACCCTCAACAAAGAAGTCTGACACCTTAACCCTAGACCACCAGGTCACCTACAATATAAAAATAATCGCAACTAGTTGGCGATGTTAGCCAACATGTTAGATTTGGCAGGACTGGTCAGTGCCAATGTGTTGTATTTTGTTGACTCAGTTATTGAAGCTAATAAACAGCCAACACAACACGTTGGCTGATTTGGGAGGTTCTGCGCATGCGTCCTCAAGTTGAGTCAGTCTCTAGCTTTAGCGACGTATGTGCTTTGTTTTCAGAATAGTTAAAACTTTAACATCGTGCCTTACATAGTTAATTGATCATGGAGTTCAAAGCGAATACGGTTAAACTAATTGATTATTTCAAAAGCAATCTGTTCTGGAACGATACCTCATTTGATCATAAGAAATCTAATACAGTAGAACCTTTTTAATTCGAAGTTCAAGGGATATCTAAAAAAATTCGAAATATCAAAATTCGAACTTGCCAATGGGTACCGTATCTAAACTGTTTGTACACAATAAATAAAAAACCTTAAAATTAAAAATGGTAAAAATTAACTCATTGTACAAAAAATAAGGACTATCAGTTTTTGCACTTAAAATTACATTAGGTACGTTGGGGGAAAAAATTAGTGATTTTGGTTTGTTATGGTTTTATTCTCTGGACACAAATACCAAAATCTTCAATTTTCACTGATCGCATTAAAAACGTTGTCTTTGACATCTGGTTGAGATTCAATGAATCCAACTCTCCATTATGTTATTATTATTTTTTTAAAGAAAAGTTTATAATGTGTTCGGCTGTATTCCATATTATTTTGCGATATCACGCTTCTTTTTCACTCCCTTTTCCACTTCTCTAATCACTTCAACCTTCTTGGCTAAGGTTAAACTTGTGTAGGTTCCACGCTTAGACATCGTAAAAACACCACAATTTACACTTGTCAGATGACAATGAGCAACTGTCACTGAGAGACAAAGGTGCCAGATTAGGACGAGCAACATAAACCTTACCCCTCCCATGCTGGGCGTCACGTGCCAGCATTGTCACACAGAAGCGATTAAGGAAGATCCAAAACATCCCCTATTCTAGGAAAGCCGCATGCAGCTGTTACAAAATTTCCTACTTTCTCTTTTACTATGAGTCAATAAATCTTATTTGTATTTGACATTCCTAGGATTCTTGGGTTTATTTGATATTGTTAGGTTAGATTTGAAGTGAGTAGAAACTCGAAAAAATTAACAATATACTGTATAAATTTCGACTTCTAAATTAGAATTAAATATTAATTTTTACAATTATTGATTTAAATAAGAATTTCGTGGGGATAATGGTGGGTTCTAAATATCCAATTATTTGAATTAACCAACTTCGAACTAACCAGATCCTACTGTAATAAAATAATCCGCCTTGGTGACCGTGTGGTCTGAGGCACTTCTCTCGCAATGGAATAGACTGTCGATTAAGTTTGGGTGGAAGGGGAAGCGAGAAAAGAACAGTGCTTTTCAAGTTTTCTTTAACAAAACATTTTCTAGTCCAAATAAATCCAATATTAATTCAGTAGAAACATAGAGTTTAATTTTTTAGCATGGTGATATCAAACGTTGTTGACTTTCTGTCATGAGCATAGTGGTATTAGATGATACACTTTTTAAATGAAGAGAAAAGTGGTCATCGCTGACAGATAGTCAGGAACTGTTGACATCAACATATGAAGAAAATTAAATTATATATTTGTATTGTAGAAACATTTTATTTATTTGGACCAAAAAAGTTTTGCCATAAAAACTGCTAAAAAGCTAACGTTTTCTCGCATTCCCTACACCCACCTTAAGTACATATATCCAGCTTGGTTTTGAACCCCCACCTTTCCATCTCCGGCAAATCGGACCAGACGATCTTGACATTTGGTACGCGTAGATGCTGGTAGAACGAGCCTAAACACATTTTATCTATAAATAGGTTCCGCCCCCCCCCCCGCGCGGTTTACTATTTATTCGGGGGGTATACGCCTTTACACAATTAAGGTATTCTTGATCTCAACCTGGGAATGAATTGAGCCCTTCAAGAATTGTAGTCACTGTGAATAGCCACCCAGCCACCAAAGGGTATTTAATACAAAAATTATTATAAAGAAAAATATGTCATATTCATCTAAGTTAAACTGAATGTAGGCCTACTCTTAAATCTTATGCTTTTAAAAATATATTTAATATCAACTTATTTTTAGCACCACTTCTTACTACCCGTTTGGATTATAAACCTATATACTAATTACACTAATGGTTTTGGTATGATGAAGGTTGATTTCGAGTATTTATTAAATGATGAACCAAGTTTGTTTTTTCTTAAATTTTTCCAACTATAACATTTTGTATTGAGTAGAAACTCTGGTCCATCGATTTATTTATTCTTTTATTTTCATTTAGTAAATATTATTTTATGCCACCATTATAACATACGTTTGTATTGATATACTTTTTTATCATCGTGTAACATTTTAGATCTTTATTTTTTTATTTTTGTACTGTTTTTGTGTGTTTATACTGAAGATATTTAATGGTATTTCAATTCAGTATTTATTATGTATAATATTATGAGTGACTTTCAACGTTTAGGAATCTTGTCTGATACACAAATTAACGAGAAACCACATGATTTCAAGACTTAGCGCAGCAAGGATTCAGAACGATCTGAATACCCGGATGAGTATCTTAATCTACCAGAACCTGTTCATACTCTAGAACGAATAAAATGTAATTTCTGTCCAAAGAAAAAACTGCAAGACGTATAAATGCGCAACCTGTTCCTATCTGCAGGGAGCACACGGTTACAATCTGCTGTCAGTGGTCTGATCAAGGTCAAGTTAACGATGAAGATGCAGAATGACTGAATGAATGAATGAATTAATGAATTAATTGAATGAATGAGTGAAGAAAAACATTATAATGCACTTTATCAGAAAATATGTTATTTTAGATTACAAAATATTATTTTGTTATTATATCTAATTTGTTTTAAAAGATCAGAATAAGAAATTACGTTAAAGACAATCATTCTGGAATTGAGTAATGATATCTCATGAAATAATATGTCATTTTAAAAAATAAAATATATAACTTTATTATTATAATTAACATTCAAAAATCTTTTATTAAATTTACAATAAAATAGTAACTTTCCTTGTTGTTGTAGATGTTTTTGTAATTGTATTTGTACATAAATTTTTTGTAATGTTCATGGTCTAATAAATAAAATATGTCAATGATTTCAGTGAAAATAAAGTATAAAAAACATAAAATATTATAATGAATATAGAAATTAAATGAAAAAAACATGACGATCTAAACTAAAAACTACACGATTTGATGGGTGAGCGTCGCGCTCACCCTCAACCGATGACGTGACACGGGGGACCTCTACCGGTCCTGGGTTGGGAGAGTGGGAGACTACAAAGGAAAAACCACCCTCAGTACAGCCGACTGGGATCGAACCTCAATATCCCCGTTATCGGCAGTCCAATCTATCTCGAGAGGGAAGCCTTAGACCAGGGGTCCCCAAACTACTGCCTGTGGGCCAAATCCGACCCGCGGAATGTGTTTATTCGGCCCGCGGATGACTTGAAAAACATAAAAAAAATTACGAATAGTGAAATGATGGTTTTCATGAATGCAATATATCAAATTCGCACTAACCGTTTTCCATAAAGTTTATTTTGAGCGGAGGTTCCGGTCCGAGGTACGGTTCCGATTTGAGGAGGGAGGGGGTAATTATGTTGGCTACACAACTTACATTTTAGTCATGTTTAACTATGTTTATAAGATATGCATGGGCCTATATCGAAATGAGATCTAGAATGAAATGATACATTATATATATAATACAATTTATATTATATATACATATATATGTTATATATGTATACATACATATGGATATATACATATATATGAGTATAATGTGTGTATTGTTTGTATTGTGTGTATTGTGTTCAATCCAGCACACCTAGAACTTTGAATATTATAATATGGCCCTCTTCTTAGTAAGTTTGGGGACCACTGACTTAGATCATGCGGCCACCGAGGCTGGTAATTTTAAACTTAAATCGCACTTTAAGTGAAGTTAAATTGTTAACTTATCTCTAACATTTTAATTAGAATATTTTTATAATCATAGAAATTATAATTTATTATATTATATCACGCAACACAAATTATACGAAATAATGGATCATTAACTCTCCTGAATTGATTTGAAACATACTATTTTTCGTTATCTTTGAAAGCCCGTACTAATTTCTCTTTTGAATGGATATTAACCACATGTTGAACTTAGCTATATAAGCACTGCTTGTTTAACTAATTAAGTTAAATCCTCCAGTCTATTCTCAGACACGTTCAAATGTTTGCAACGCACAACTTGCGTCGCGTGGCAGTGAATTTGGTCACGAGACTGATAATAAATCTAATTTAAGTAACCGAATGATGTCATTAACAATTCATTGTTTTTTCTTCTCTATGCCCATTTATCTAACTACATTCATTTTCTACCATTTCACCGAATGATTTCAAACCAGGTTATCTTTCACATTCTATTTGGCTTTATCGAATTTTTTTTTCAAATTAAATTTTTTAAATCAAATGCCATCATATCCAGTGACCCGATGGATACAAAAGTTGATACAATATAATTCTACGTGGCAATCGAAATCAGAAATAATCTTCCTTATTTTGAGTGGGATGCCGAAATAACAATGCAAATCATAGAATTTGATAATACAACTAGTTCTCATTTCAATCCAAACAAACTGTATCATATCTGACATGGGATTGAATACTAACTGGTTCAATTCAAATATGTAGACTGCATTTAATTTGATAGACTAAAATATTTAAAGTATAGTTGTCTTGAAATGGTTTGTACCAATCAATACAATGAACATCTAAAAACTACAAAATCACTAAACAATAAATAATAAAATTTTCTGGAGTGCACGCAAATATTGACCTAATTAAAATATAAATACACATCAAAATGTACGAACTTTTTTTATAGCCATAGAAATTTAAACTACACATGTACATGATAATGTTACACAAATTGATAGCATCACCAAAACTCAATTTTAAAAATATTATTATCAATGTATTTTTAATTACAGAACCCACATAAATTAGCAATAATAAATGATAAAAGGACATGTAATTGAATGAGGATCTATTTGTGTGTACGGATTCAATATACGTTTAAGGAAATTATTATTTGAATAAAATGGTAATGATCCGATATTTGTGCCCATTCTTATCTGATTTCCATTCATCAACAAGTCACTAACTATCAAAAATAAAGTAATTCTCAGAAATAGAATACCTTTATTAATATTAACTTATTTATAGTTCTGTTTATTTGTAAATAACAGTATTCTTAGTTATTGATAATTCCCTTTACTGAGGAAAATTCCAATTAAAAGACTTAATATTCATAGTGGAGGGTGACCTAAAAATATCTTCTTAATACGATTTAAAAAATATATTAGATAATTCAAGACCTAATTTCGATTTCATGTTCACTTTATTTAAGTGAATAAGGGGGTTGACTGTCACCCCCTCCCCTCCTCCCTTTCAACATAACTACCTCTTCACTCATTCCATACACCATGTTGAATTCCTAAACTTCGCTCGACAACTTGAAATGAGGAAATTCCACCGTTTCTTTTAATCAAGGACCTAACCATTTAGAATGGCCCTTTCGTTAGAGAATCTCGCCATTTTTTGCTTAAATTCAACGTCTTTTAAGAAGTCCCTTCCCATTAGTCAACAACAAATTGAACTTAACGATTCTGACCATAATGCTACCATGGAAATAATTAAATGTTTATTGACTTTCTTGAAGATTACAGATCTATAGCTAAACTATTATAAATGAGAATAAAATATGGGATACAGTGGATAACGAATGTTCTTTGGACATGAGAACACAATGGAATAGCTTCAATCAGACATGTGTTTATCATGATTAACGACATATATTTTGGCACAAAACACAACGGAATATCTTCAAGCAGACACGTTTCTATAGGTTAACGAATTATATTTCGACACTAGAACACAATGGAATAGCTTCAAGCAGGCACGTGTCTATGGTTTATTCGCGGGTAGAAAGGGAAGCTTTTAACATATTCCCTGCTCCTTTTCCGTAGTACATATATATTATTTTTGCTCGCATTTATCACCCAAACGTAACCAAATTAGTTTAATGATATGCATTGATACGATTGGTCAAAAGGGATGTTTTATTAATATTATTTAATCGACGCCAAGTCCTACTACCCGTTTGGGCTATACGCAGTTAATTACACTGCTGAGTGAAGGATGAGGAATATTTAAAATCTAAAAAATGTGCGTGGATGGAGAGTGGGAAACCATTTAGAAAAAACATTCTTGGTAAATAAAACAAGACATAATATGAGCTTTTACCTCGTCACCAACAAACCAAACTCAGATTAAACTAGCCTTACATTTTGTTCGTGTGTCTACCGATGCAGGTAGAAGAGAAGATAGTTGAAAAATATAGTATGAAGTATAAATATTTAAAAATTGATTTTATTAACTTTGCGATGGATTAAATAGCTAAGCTATTTTAATTGTTATGTAAGGTTATAATCGCATCTAAGTATCATACTCTTTAAATTAAAAAATGAAACCTGACCACGGGAATCGAAACAGGAATATTAGACTTTATACGACCATAATTTACTACGGAGATATCCAGGAGTCGTTCCGTGCCCAGGGTGATTCTTCATTCATATTTTAAGGCAGATTCTGTTATGGACGTGAGGAAATCATCAATAACTTTAGTTAATGTCCCCCATTGTGGGATGGGTTTTAGAACAGACTCGCAGTAGCTCCTGCTTGTCGTAAAGGCGACTTAAAGGGAAAGGTTCTGTGCAGGACGTACCTCATTCAGGACAAACCTATCCTATATATTTCCTTTCACCTCCTTTTGTTCTTCCTTCTTTTTCTCTCTCCTTCTTTCTTCTCAATTCTACGTCTCTCTACTACTTCTTTCTTCTTCCTTCTCTTTCGCTTTCCTTACCTCTTTCTTCCCTTCACCTACCGTTCAGTCCTGCATGGAAGCTTTTTTGGCTCCACCGTTGACGACCTTGGCAGCTAACACGGCTCTTCTTGGAAGATTATTGGATACCACCGCCTTAAAGCTCCTTCATGAAATTGTGCCGGTTGTAATATCCTATTAGAAGGGCATTAGGGATGACAATAACTGGGTACCCTACTTTTAGAAAAGACCGGTTGCGTTCATGAGAGTCTGGACGTAAAATTGGCACTTTCCTGCATCCACTTGCTGCGATGACCTCTCTCCTGGCGCTGCCTCATGTCATGTCTAGCATCGTGTCAGGCCCCTCGTCAGGAGCATTAATAGGGTCACATGTGGTAGAACCAACTTGGATCACCCTGGGTCTACGAACCGAGTACTGTGCAGGTTGTCCCCAATATGAGGCATGTCCGAAACCTTTGTCACAGTTGGAACCTTACTGTCCGCTGGCACCGTTCTGCCAAACCCCACTGGTAAATCACTGCCCGACCCTTCACAGTCCCGTATTAATGAAAAGAGGTTTCAACGGGTAAGGCCGTCCAGGCCTAATATAGAAAAAATCCGGAAAATGGTGAGGCCCCAGACCCGCTTCCTTGTAATGTCTCGAGTAGAAAAAAATAAGAACCTCAAGAGCATCAGCCCATTTATCCTCGAAGGAGCGATAAATGGTGGAGCAAAATCGGACGCCTTGATAAGGAAATAGCGTGATGGCACAATATTGATTCAGACTGAGACTGACGTCCAGTTCTCCAACATTATGGCAATTAATGAAATACCGTAGAATAATACGGCTTATATATGTTACAGGAAAAGTAGATTCTCCAGTAAAAGTCGACTTTACCTAGGCCGAGTCGACTCTTACTGGCATTTTTAGTAAAAGTTGATTAAAAGCGAAAAGTGATGAATTTCGATCAACATTTACTAGTCAGAGTTGACCGTACCTAGGGAAAGTATACTCTTACTACCTTGAGTTAGTAAAAGTTGACTTTTTGCAAGGAAATGGTCTACTACCTAATAAAACACAAATAAAAAGTAAAACATTTATGATACAAAGAGAGATATAAATATTTATTATTTATTACAGCAAGGTAAAGATTTGTGACACTTTGAGTTGCAGAACTAACCTAACCTAACCTAACCTAACCAAACCTAACCTAACCTAACCTAGAAAACAACAGTAAACAAATAGAGCTGGGATATTCTACACAAAGATGTGCGCGCGAAGTCGCATGTGGAGAGCAACATCGCGGAATCAACTTTTACAAAAACCACAGCAGGCATAGTTAACTCTTCCTAGGAAAAGTTGATCTGTTTATTCTCTATCAACTTTTACTGATACTTTTAGTATGAGTCGACTTTACCTAGGCCGAGTCAACTCTCCCTAACAGTCTACTTTTCCTGTGAAATATACAAGTGAAGGTGGAACCTCACAGGTTTTTTCATTTTTGCAAAGGAGTGGTCACATGCTTTGACCTCGACTGCGGGAGCGTTGAGGAGATCTGTGAGGAGCTTTTTCCCAAACATGTCAACGAAGTGTACCGTATTGTCACCAAAAAGAACGGACAATAAAAGATTGATACATATATCCTCACATTTGTGACTCCCACCCTTCCAAAGGAGGTCCGAGAAGGTTACACGTACTCAGGATCCAGCCGTATGTCTTTAACCCTCGCAGTGCTTTCATTGCCAGGAATTTAGGCATACGAAGCTGCGATGCCATGGTAAACCGACCTGTGCAGATTGTGGACAAGAGGCTCACGACACACCCTGTGAGTATCCGAAGATCTGCATAAACTCCAAGGGTCCACACTCTGCCTGGTCTCTGGCATGCCCGAAATGGAAGGTAGAGAAGAATGTCCTTGAGATTCAATCCCAAAAGAAGATCTCATATGCTCAGGCACGCAAGGAATACGTATCTAGTCAGGCTTCGGTATTTCAATCCTCATATAGTCAGATTGTCAGTCAAAACATCAACTGATCCAACTGCCATTGTACAGTTAATCTTGCTAAGACGTTTTCGAGACTTGTGCCATTAGTCTCTACTCGAGATATTCATAGTGATACCTTGCCAACTACGGTGGCGCCGACATTTTTACAAGAGGCTAAACCACCAAAAAGGTCGTCTCTCCACCTGTACCACTGAGGAGCCCTCCTCGAGGAACCCTCCCAAGCGAGTTCCACCGGTGCCTTGAGGGAGGACCAGCAAGGGACCACCGGAAAAATTACTATTAAAAAAGCATTGAAGGCCTTCATGGAAGGACCCGACGACCCAGTCTTTCCATAATAAACCAAAGCCTCTCCTTAAGCGAAAGGTCCATAAGAGACTGGGAAAGGTAAGAGGACCTAAAAAGGTCCTCAATCAATTTTTGTAAGAGATAGTGTAATGGATTGCGTGGATGAATAAATTTATATTAATACATAATGTCCCTACTACAATGGAATTGTAGATGTTTTTTATGCTCGTTTAGAGGAAATTAAACTGCTAATTTCGTCCCTGCATCATTCAATCTTATCTTTCCAGGAGACCCACTTCCAACCTGCTGACAACCAGATGATTCATGGCTACGATGTGTATCGTACCAACAAGCCTTTCTTTTATCGGGGTAGTGGAGGTGTGGCTATACTCGCACGAAGAAATATATATACAATAAAAATATTAATATAGTTCTGATCTCCACGTGATCGCTGTCCGAGTCTCCCTTGCTATGGAGGTGACAGGATTCTGCATTCACCTCTCACCAGGCGAACATTGTTCCAAGAGGAGTCTAGAAGCCCTCTTTATACAACTTCCTGCCCTCTATATCATCTTGGGTGATTTTAGCGTACATAGCCTGCTATGGGGTTCTAATTTTACAAACGTCCGTGGGAGGATGGTAGATGATATTCTTGTCTCGGGAAACCTGGTGTTAATGATAACCGGTATCCAGACACACTTCTCCACCTTAAATGGTGTATCTTCTGCCATCGACCTAACTTTATGTAGCCCCGGGATCACTGCTCACTTCCTTTGGGACGTTCACTTGGGCCTATGTGGCAGCGATCATTTTCCCATTCTGCTTTCACCACTTCAAGATCCTCCCAGTACTGCACGGCTACCCCATTCGGTGATCAAACGTGCTGAGTGGGATAAATTATGCCAGCTTGCTGTATTTGATGAAATCCATTCTCCTGACGTCGATGTTAAGGCTGGGCATTTTACTTCGACGTTCATCACGGTGGCGAGGGCTTACATACCTAAATCCCCGCCAAATCCGCACCACCATCCTGTTCCCTTGTGGAACTAGGTTTGTCGGTTGGCCATTTATGACAATTGAAGGGCCCTACGTCTCTTTCATCGATGTCCTACTTTGGAGAATCTGGAGTCATTCCGGATTCTACGTGCTCGAGCTCGCTGTGTCATTTGAGAAATCAGAAGAGAGTCTTAGATATAATTTATTTCTACCCTTACAATTTCCACTCTCACAACTAAAGTTTGGGACAGCATTCGTAAATTACCTAATAGCAAAAATTCCGTTAATAATATATCTGCACTGATGTCTAACGCTTATCTCCTCCCCTGTGGAGGTCGTCAATATATTGGGCTCAATGTTTGCCGCTATTTCTTGCACTGCGATCTACACTATAGACCTCGCAGTGCATAAGCGGAGCATCGAGTGCCATACTATTGATTTGGGTCAAAGTTGGGGGTGGATTATAACTCCTATTTAATCTAGATAAACTGACCTACGTCCTGTCCCAGGTGGACAGCACAGGTTCCAGCCCTGATTATATTCATTACGAAATGTTGCATCAACTGCCCCCTGTTGGACGGTTGTTCCTCTTAGACCTCTACGATAGTGTTTGGAAATTTCGTCATATCACAACACTGTGGAGGCAAGTAGCCACTATCCCCATAAATAAAAGTGGCAAGGATAAATTAGAGCCAACTAGCTACAGACCCATAGCTTTAACTAATTGTTTATGCTAAATATTAGAGAAAATTATTAATAAAAGATTTATATCATATTTAGAATCCCGCAATCTACTATATGATATGCAATGTGGTTTCTGCTGTAACAGATCCAATATGGCTCGTCTTGTTTGCATTGAGACAGTAATTTGTGACGCCTTCTTCCATAAACACCCCCTCTTGGCTGTCTTCTTTGATTTGGAGAAGGCGTACGACACCACCTGGTTGTACGGCATTTTTAAGACCCTATTTAATTGGGGGTCCGGGGGAAGCTACCGTATTTTATTGATAATTTTTTGTCAGATAGACAATTCTTGGTAAGGACCAACAACACTTTATCCGATGATTTTATTCAAGAAAATGGGGTGCCTCAGGGCAGTACTCTGAGCTGTATGTTGTTCATCATCGCAATTAATGGCATTGTAGACAACGCGCACCTACTTGTCCGTTCATGCCTTTTAGTGGATGACTACGCAATTTATTGCAGTTCATCGAGTCTCCACAGGGCTTAACGGCAGATACAACTAGCTGTCAATAATTTTTGGACGTGGGCATCGCGTAACGGTTTTCGCTTCTCTGTAGTCAAGACGACGATTGTCCAATTTCATAGATTACGAGGAATACAACTAGCCCCTAATATTTTAATGAATCACTTTATTTTACCATTCTCAGAGACTGTAAGTTTCCTGGGACTTTAATTCTATTTTAAACTAACTTGGATCCCCCACATCACAGACCTGAAAGCTATACGTGTAAAAGCACTCAATTTGCTTAAAGTGGTTAGCGGTCATTCTTGGGGTGATGATAGGAAAACCTTGATGCGACTCTATAGGGCTATGGTAAGATCAAAACTTGATTATGGCTGTTTCGTTTATGGCTCAGATAGACCTTCGTAGTTAAAGAAGCTAGATAGTGTCCACTGTACTGTTTCTCAGTCGAATATTCACCTCTCTTTCTTTAACTTGTAGTAAAAAGGAACCAGGAATTAATCACCACCATAGATTCCAGAGTTCATTCTAAAGAAGTATATTACAATTTTTTAGTAACAACAATTTATGACAACAATAGCGTAAAATAATTAAGATTAAACAAAATACAATAATGCCCCTTATCGTTTTAAAACTAACATAATACGCATTATAAATAGGATCCTTCCCTTCCCACCTCAGCAGCATTACATGTAATTTACAAGGACCCAATATTGACAATAAGAGTGTTACAAACATTAACTTTTTGCCATCTCTTTTTATAGAAGTCCATTAATAGACTAGTCAAAGAAAAGAGGTTAAAAAAAATAAAAACATGAAATTCACCGAGTTTATTTTACCTCATTAAAGAAACTGATTACAATAATCTCTTACTCTCCACCACCATGCTATAGAGCACAAAAGGGCAGAGATCCACGTTTTGTCTCGACATAAAAATATGAGAGCAGGAGCCGATCAAAAACTCGAATCCCTCAAAAGGCGTTTTTTCTTGCGTTCCTGCTCGCAAAAAGTTTCACAAACTGTATCAAACCGCCAAACGGTGGCAAACCGTTAATGTTCGAGATCTAGTTCTAAAAATAAACAGAAATAATTACTCTTACACATATAAAAAAAAAGAAAATATTTTAAACCACTAATAATGAAAACAAAGGAATATTAATACGTAAATTAGTCATATTAAATAAAATAGTTCCGAAGTTACCAACGTCAGTGTCACCATCTGTCGATCTCGCAAAACACTCAACCCAGACCCCCGTTCCTCTTCTGCGTAATGGACAACATCGCGCTGAAGAAGTTTGTACTGCTTGATCTCGGCACCAAATCACAACAATTCAATATATTTGATGATGTCCAAAAGTAAATTGAAAGTTCGTCTTGTGTTGCCGCACGATTAAATGATGGATACATTCTTATATTATATTAAAAAAAAAAGTGCTCAGCACACCACCACTCTGGCATTCGACTGTCTACTAGTTTGTTTCGAACCAGTCCAGTCGTCAGCATTCGTGCTGAGGCCGATGAGCCACCTCTAACTTACTACCTGTCCTGTCTTTAGGCATCTTACGTGTCAAAACTACACTGCATGCCAAAGCATGTTGCGTACCGTCCTGTGTTCCATCCATCCAACCGTGTCCTCTATGAAACCAAATGGCGTTGTACAAGGCCGGTTGGGATCCAGATGCTATCGCTTTTCGACACGTGTGGGATAGTCCTGCCAAAGGATATCCCCACATCTCCAGGTCGAGTTTCTCCCTTGAAGATACGCCTGCCTCAATGCCACTTTGATCTTGCTAGGTTCCCTAAAGCGACCACTCCGCCTATTATATATGAGATGACCTTTAACGAGCTCTTTTCCACTCGCTTTCATGAATTTAATTACATCTACCTTGATGGCTTTAAATCTGGAGATTCCGTGGGATGTGCATTTGTTGTAGAAGGATCCAATTTTAAATTTGGTTTACCTGAAGAGACCAGTGTTTTTACGGCTGAATTGTACGCCATTTTTAAATATTTGTGTTTTTATATCGTAACTTTCACCGTTCTTTTCACATTTACACGGATTCCTTGATAGCTCTGTTCATTGTTCCACTCTTTACTTCTGGAATCCCATCTTGCAGATGATACACGAGCAAATTTTAAACATCATTTATAAACACCCGGCTCGCCTTCTGCTGGATTCCTGGTCACGCTGTTCTTTCCAGAAATGAACTAATGGACCAGGCAGCTAAGAAGGCAGTCCATCTTACTCCTGAGGCGAGTTTGGGTGTCATGTTTTTAGATTTAAAGGGTTATGTTCACGTGGGGACGCACCTCGCAGTGGGTTTCGACCCCTGCTCAGAACAAGCTGCTGTCAATTAGGGACGGTGTGTCACGATGGCCTTCTATTATACGAAAGTCTAGAAGGGAGGAGGTCATCGCAACAAGACTCCACGCGGGGCATACATTCCTGAATCATGGTTTTTTTTATTAAGAGAGGATCCACCTCCAGTGTGTGTGTGAGCTTTGCGATGCTCCCCTTAGTGTTTACCAATTTTGGTGTAGTGTGACAAATATGTCCCTATTCACCTGGCACTTGATTTTAAAGGTGACCTGCGATTTTTATTGCGTGATGACATTGACGGAGTTATTTGTTTACTGCGATTTATACGCCAAGCGAATATTTTAAATGCCATTTGAGTCACTTTTATAAAGTGGCTTATTTGTTTTATGTCTCGTATTGATAATTTAAAAAATATCTTTAGTATACTTTAATATGTTGCTTTGTCTTTTTAACATTTTTAGTATACGTTAATATGTTTGTTCTGTCTTTATAACATTTTATATTTCAATATGTTTGTTTGGTCTTTTTAACATTTTATATTTTAATATGTTTGTTTAGTCTCTTTAACATTTTATATTTTAATATATTTGTTCTGTATTTTTAATGTAGTGTATACACCTGTGGTTTTTTTAGCAGGTGTATCACTCAATTTGTACTTATAGTCCATTGAGAACTCCCATGGAGTGTTCAAATGGGTATTTCATATTAAGATTTATTTTTACAATGTATACAAATTTTAATACACATGCGTATGTTTTTGTTTTATCTTGTTCTTTCACGTGCCGATCCTGACAGGTGCATTGGTTATCAGCCTCCCCTATGGGGATTTTATAATGTTTTAATATTGTTTAAGGCCCTAATTACACTATTGTGTCGACGGGCCTACAATAATAATAGTTAATTGTAAAGCACCAAATTTCATGCCACGGTTCTACATTATATTCAATTTTGGAGGAGAGGGTGACAATGTGGTGTATAACACTGTATTTCAGTTCCAAAGTGAAAAAGTCCATTAAAGTCCGTAGGCTAACACGAAGATAGCCAAACTTTGTTTGTGATATCACAGACCATGGCAATATCCGGATACAGACATCAAAAGTATCGCGGACAATTGTATGGTTACATGTTACCAAATATTATACATATTACATATGATATCATAATTTACTACACAAAAATAACATAGATTTATTTTTATTTAATGGCTTAGAAAATTAACATTTAAATCTAATCTGGTAATTTATTAGTTAAATTCCCTGTGGGGGGTAAGGGTACTCCTTCCTTTCAACGTGACTGATTTTAAATACACTTCATTTACCCTGAAAATTAACAGTCCTACCTTGACTAATTAGAATGTTCCTTTTAGTAGTATTACTTTGACACTTGACTTATCTCATAAGATACACCATAGGTGACTCAACGAAAGTAAGGTTACTATAATTCAGAGGGTACATTGAGGGATTCGTTTGTATCGATACCCGGTATTAACAAAATAATTTGTGTGCTGGCATTTGGTACTCTGGCCTGGGTCACCAGGATCTGATCCCCAATTAAATGCACTCTTCTTTACCATATTTGTCTGGTTAGATAAATTTAACTCACCAATAGAGCACTCAATAGAAACCACTTCGGTGGTCGAATGGTCTAAGCTGTCACTCTTGCAATTTACTGGACTGCCGATGATTAGGTGATCGGGGTTCGAATCCCTGGTGGGTGCTATGAAGAGGGTTTTATTTCTAAATTTTTTCCACCATCCCCTTAAGCAAGTTCGGCTACACCTCTTTTAAAATTCAACTTTGTCACATTAGTGTAGTTATTAGTACATATGAATTTAACCTAAACTGGTGATATGATCCGGTGCTTAAAATACCATTCAATAAAGCCTAGTTATAAAAATTACTATCTTTACAATCGATCACTATCCAATATCATTACTGAGGATACTGCAGGTCAAGAAAATCTTCATTCCCATTCTCTCTCAGTTAACTGTTGACAAATCTCCTCGCTCCTGGTTATGTTTGAAGGTGTTATGTTGGGGTAAGAAGAATATACTGTCAACCTCAACTAACCAGTGTTGCGAAACTTGTCTTATATTTGAGGGGAAATTAACCATACAACAACCAGAAAATGACAACCCTGTTTCCCAACAGTAATTATGCCGTTCCCTCGGAGATGATATATAGTGTAGCCCAGGATTACATAATTATACACTATTAGGATTATGGTAGGGAAAATCTCCTAGAAATTAAAACATATATACTATATTTTTGACGTTAACATTGATATTATATTAAAATTGTTTTAGTAACTTTAATACTGTCGAAATTCCTCTCTATCTAACAGAAACAAGTTCCTGCTGGGAAATTTTAATATAATGATTATTAATCTTTAAGTTTCCGAATAGGTAGTGAGACATAGTGAGTATTCTTATTTTATGACGTCAATTTTTGGTGGTGGTTTGAACTATGACTCAATAAATTTATAAACCACGTTTTTTTCTCCCTTATACAAGTGTTGCTTTTGCGCGGCGTTGTTCGGCCAATGTTGTTACCTCATTAAACTCCATCGGTCCCAAAGCTCGTTTTTATTTTCCGGGCGAGAATTGAGGTTTTAAGCGCCCGCTGGAAAAACCAGTGGAGCGCTCGACATTTTCATAAGGAAAGCCTCTGTGGGAATTGTGATGATACAGTTCATATCAAAACAACCTGAGGGAGCCATATCTTCTCCATCCCTCTGTTGATTAAAAATAGAGTGGGGGGAGGGGGAAGCATCGCTTCCATAAATCTGCCGTGATTTGTTTTCTGGCTTTTTTTTTTAATAAATATTCACTAGATGCCATATAGTTTTTAAGTAAAATAATGTTTGAGTTAATTTTTAATCGCCGTTTTTTATAAGCTTATAAGTCCCTTAGTCTATTGATTGACTGCTTAAATATTGTATGGTTTATTGTAAAATTATTAATAATGATTATGAGCTTATGATAAATATTTTGTTTACCGTTAAAAAACATGGAAGAAAGCAACGCAATTAAATATAAAGGATGGTTGAAAACTCATAGCCCAAACTGCACCTATAGTTTGTTTGAACCAAAAGTAATACAAAATCCCTATACGGAGAACTATGCTAATACCATTAAAGTGGGTGACCTGGTGGTCTAGGGGTAAGGTGTCAGACTTCTGTGCTGAAGGTCCGGGGTTCAATCCTCGGTCCCGGCACAGATTTATCTGAATGCCAAACCTTCCTTCACCTCTGACAAGATGTGTATTAATCACAACTTGTGAATGTGAGGAATGCCAGGCCTCCACCGTGGTTCGGATTCCACGTTAAACTGTAGGTCCTCCATTTCATCTCACAATCACCCTACCATTGCACATTAGCGTAAGTGCGTATAACCCGAACGGGTAGTAAGACGCGGTGCTAATAATAATAATAATAATAACCATTAAAGTGTGTTCATAGTTTTAGCATACAGCGCCGGGAGAACAAAGCCGTTCAAGCGTGCGTGTACAACTTGTTAAATAGAAGTTAGCACCGCGTCTTACTAGCCATTTGGGCTGTACGCTAATCTACTAATTAAGCTAATGGTTGTAGGGTTGTAGGGATTAGAAAGGTTTTATTAGGAATTGTACCTGCATTTACGTCGATGGAAAGTGGAAAACCATTTAGGAATTAAAAACTCCTATACACTCAACCATGATTCGAACCCCGATATCCCCACTATCGGCAGTCTAGTCTATTGCAAGAGTGATGCCTTAGATCAATTTGACCACTGAAGCGGGCTGCCTTCTATCAAATATGGGCCTACCCTTGCTCTAGATAAAAACATTGATAAGGTTATTTGCATCGGCGGGGGCGCGAGATGAGTGCCAAGAGGAGGTTGGGGGTCAAATCTCAGTTGGGTTTAAATTAAGTGGTTTTCCTTAAACTATTTACCACTCGCCCCATTTGCAAATGTGGGTACTTTAATTCTATCTTGCTTTTCCCTGCCATATTGGCATTATTAATATTTATATTATATATTTATAGATAAATATATGTTTTATTAAACACATATATTTAACGTATACATAGTATTATATATACTATATAGTATATATGTATGAATGTATACATACAGTATATAAATATAGTATATACATAGATCTATATAGTGTATGATAAATATAAATATTTATAAATGCAAACATAGTATATACATATCTCCAACAGGCACAGAAAATATTATTCTAACTGCATTTGTGATGGCATGGTCTAAGGTGTCTCTTTCACAATAGATTAGAATGGCAGTAATGGTGAGGTTGGAGATTGAATTGCAGCCGAGTTTATTATCCCGAAATTGCTACCCCGCTATTGCATTGCTACCCACAAATGAGTATTCATTTCCTCTAAATACTTTACATTTCTCATCGCTACCCCATCAGTATAAATATGCGGATAGCCCTGCGACGGGTAGTTGGACGCGGTAAACAAACATGAATAACTTAAGCTTAAATTTCTGTTGTGAATCCACCGAGTTCATTAACTGATGTTCAGGGGTTTATTCGTATTTTATCCGTGCATGAATGAATGAGTGAATGTGAACTTAACGAACTATGTCATCATTTATCTTCGCTCTCACTCTTGAGGGATATTCTCAAGATCGAAAGAATGAAATAACCTCTTTTTTTTTTCATTTGCGTTCGTGGTTTTTGGTTGGCTGAGCGCTTAAATTGCCCTGGGAGCAATCCCCCGCCTCTCAAAACTTATCCTTTCTTTGCACGACACAAGTTTCAAATCTAAATGTGATCTAGGATGGATTTTGATATAAATCTACATAGTAAAGGATGGTTGAATTATAATTTGTCCTTTTGAGAGAGACATATCGGGGCGTTCACTTTTGGCGCTAATATTCTGGGAACGCTTATAACCAAATGTAAATTTTTAGTGTTTAAAAGCTAGTATTTAAATTAAATAGGCTAATAATTAGTTTTTAAATAAACAATTAAATACAGTAAAACCTTGGATTGCGAGTAACTTGGTCTGCGAGAGTTATGTAAGACGAGCAAAAATTTTCAATAAATTTTAACTTGATAAACGAGCGATATCTTGCAATACGAGTAGTACTATGGTTACGCTTTGTCTGCCGAGCAGTGTCATTGGATAGGTTCTTTGTTAAAGTCGCACAAAAAGAAAAATATTCTAGTGAGCCAACAGATAGCAGTGATTCCGTTAGTGACACTGAAAGTCGACCTAAACTATAACCCACCTCATCCTCTCCTCTCTCTCGTCTACCTCACACGATTAAATTTAATTAATAAATTTGATTACAGTACAGTTACATTTAAATAACGAAAATAAAAAAGGTATTAATCATTTATAGATTAAATATTTTTGGGTTGTGGGACGAATCATCTGAGTTTCCATTATTTTTTATGGGGGAAATTCACTTTGATATACGAGTGCTTTGTATTACGAACACGTTTACGAAACGAATTATGCTCGCAATCCAAGGTTTTACTGTAGCATAAAAATATTTGATCTAATATTAGGAATAAAATTTAAATAAATTATTAATAACAAAGTAATTTTTATTATTCTATAGAATTCACGGTCACATTGTCAGCGAAATTTTTGATATTTAATTAAAATATTTCGAAAATATTACGAGAAAGGGAAGAAGGGTTTATGTACATTGGATGAGGGGATTGTAGCCACTTATTTTTTATTTATTCATCTTTTTTGGCCGGTATTTTTACCCCTTTTTATTATTTTGCGTTACATACTAGGTGTGGTTTTTTTATATTACACATACAAAAAATAGGGTGCAAATTTTGAGTCTCACCTAGGGCCCTTATGCCAGGTCTGAGGCTTTTTTTTCCTGGGTCCTACTACCCATCCGTGATATCCGCAAGTTTACATTAATAATGGCCCAAAAGATATTTTAAGTCGATATCTCCTCTTTTACTGAACTAAGCTTGGGTCCTGGGTTCAATTCTGGGAACTGTCAAAAACTGTACGATTAGTTAAATATGGATTTCCCTCCAAACAGTGATCGGGGGTCGGCTGTTGTCATGGTTCTAGATTTAAGTTAGTTTATAATTCGTGTACTTTTATAATAATTTGGTTTAGAAAGAAACTTACAAGTTAAATATCTCAAATAATAAGAAAAAACAACATAATGGTGTAAGGATGAGCAAAGTGTAATTTTGAATGAAATTAGGCTATAATGTCCCGCAGTGACATCCCCAACACACTCCTTGTTTTAGCACCTATTAATGCGTCTCGAAAACATAATACATTTTCTTTCCCTGCGATTGGTTGGATAATTAATATAATTATTTAAAATTTAGAAAAATAAGCTCACTTCATGATTGATCTACATTTTACTATATTACTAGAAGAATAGAGAAAGTTCTTAAGGGGGCCGCCTACCAGAGAGTTGGAATGCGTTGCAGACGTTCAGGAAATACGCGATGGTTAGGTAGTGTTTAATTTTTTACAAACTTGACTTAAGCCAAAAGGAAGATAAAGGTGGGGAACATGCTTATTTATTATTATCAACCTTACATTTTGATAATCTATGTATATAAAAAATTAATGAAAACTCGAAACTTGCTCATTTTCAATGACCTTTAAATGGCCTTAAGTATATTGTCACAGTTCTGAGACGAGGGTAACTTATAAATAATCCTAGACACAACCTTTCAAAAACAAATAAAGTCATTTTTTGATAGGGTCACAACAGAAAATGTGAAGATAATTGCTAATTCCTTTTGCTGTTATGATGCGTCAAAGCTAATGCTTTTCAGCCATCAAGTGGCGCAGCCATATCCTCCATCTACGCTTTGGAAGTAAAGAATAGCCGGAGAAAGAAGGAAAGGCAGTTGACTCCTTGCGCATGCGCTCTTTTAGTTGGATGACTGCCTTCGCCTTGTTGAGAGTTGAGACAACGCACAGAGAGCCGGCACATTTTTAAGTTTTAGGTGTTCATTAGAAAATATTAAAAATAATATTTATTGTAGCTTTTACTGGAAATGTGTTTACAAACTGGTCCTGTGTTTCCGAACAGTTGTGTATGCTTTGCCTTCTTATGATAGCCATTATAATTATATATAAATAAAGTAGAATAATATTGTTATTTTCGATAAATTAAAACTACTATGAACAATAACACAAGTGTTTCCGAACAGTTGTGTATGCTTTGCCTTCTTATGATAGCCATTATAATTATATATAAATAAAGTAGAATAATATTGTTATTTTCGATAAATTAAAACTACTATGAACAATAACACAAGTGTTTCCGAACAGTTGTGTATGCTTTGCCTTCTTATGATAGCCATTATAATTATATATAAATAAAATAGAATAATATTGTTATTTTCGATAAATTAAAACTACTATGAACAATAACACAAGCAAAAGGGACTACCGTAAAGGGGAAAAAACTAGACTTCGACTATCTGCCCGCCGCAAAAAATTAGGATGGAAAAAGGGGAAGAAGCGTTTTATTAATGGATCAAAGTAAGTACATACTGATTGATTAGTATAAAAACAGGATCTAGTTCACTGTTCAACGGTTGGGTGTTAGTTTCATTTTACCGTGTTGCTCCTATATTCAGGAGGACGGGGTTAAAATCCCGTCCGGAAGTTTCATAAAGCTAGTCCTGTGAAGTAAAGAACCATAATTTGAATTCTGTTGCTTGGATAAAACATTTATTTATTTATTTGGTCACTCCTTGTACTGTAAAAAAAAAACATTACATAAAGATAAATAAGAGGGAAAAGTATATATTTACTGTACGTATACTAATTACTAACAAAGTGATAATGGACAATTTAATTTCTTAAAATATGTATAACTATATATTAAAACAAAATTTTTATTACACCCAAGATAACATTTAATTTTAATAAATATTAATTCAGTTCTGATACGTGAAGGTTAACTCTAAAGCAATTATTACAATGTTTAGTGCCTGATTGGTTGTCTCAACTGAAAAAGTTCCAAAATCAGCTCTACAATATAAAAAACTTGAGCAATATATTTAATTTATGAGTAAGTGTGAATTTGCTTTTTCAATATTAAGGGGGCCGCCTCGGTAGGCGAGAAGTTTCCGTGCAGACTTCCAGAAATCCCGTCATATTTAATCAGTGATGAGTTAAAAAATATAGTCTGCTCATTTAATATAATTAAGACCCAAACAATGTTTAGCACAGTAATTAATTAGTTTTCTATTAAGTTTGATATACTTTCAATTATATATTTTTTATTTAGTTGCTTGTGATACATATTCTTGTTTATTTTTTAAATGGATTACGTGACACGTAAAGAAGACAAACGTAGAGGGGAAAAAACAAAATTACGAATTTGTGCTCGCCGCAAAAAAACAGAAAGAAAGCCGTGGAAACATTTATTTGATAGAACAAAGTATATATATATAAAATTTATTTTAATAATAATAATAATAATAGTGAACACAAATGTTCTATAAGAAACGGTTAACTCAAATTAGACCGTGTTTTGTCATGATATACCTACAGTAGGCCATACAAAACTAATAATCGATAACAATAAATTAAATAATTATTTTTTTTCAGACAAGGTGTTTTTCTCTCTTCAGGCAGAGAGGACAAAGCTGATTGTCGGGACAGAGTAAACCTTTCTCAGTCCACTCCCATTGAAATGTCCACAACGTTGGATTCAACCCAACTTGAAGACAAAGCTATGGAACCAATAAATTTGGAGATTAGTCAGCTTTGTCTGGGGCAGGAAAACTAAATTAATAGGTTATCCATTATAAATTTTCGGGAGCAAATAGTTTTGTGTGAACATAGCTACATAGCTACTAGCATACATACGGTATTTATTTCATTTTCATGATTCATAATATCCTGGCCGCTTGTCCAATTTAGTAATAATCTCCACACGTTATATTTGACATAAGTCTACTAAATGTACCACACTCGGAGATTGAATGTGATAGAAGTTCCCAACCTGGGTTCGCAGGTCCCTAGGGATCTGCGAAGGCACCTGTGGGGGCCCGCGAAACAAATATAAGCCCTAGTATTTTTAAATTTTCTTTTATTTGAATTTTCACATCATATAAAAATATATGGTATTCACAATTTTCTCAAAAATCTCTTTTTTCCAGTTCGACAATATTTATATATATAATTGGTTACGTAGAGTACCATAAATGTGTAAGTGTTTTTATCTCAGCATGTATGGCTGGGGAGGTTAGAGGGCCGCGATGAATTATCATTGGTTTGAGGGGGTCTGTGAACTGGAAAAGGATGGGAACCACTAATATAGAATATCTATGTTTGTGTGGTCTTAGTGTGTGTGTGGGGGGGAGGAGTTCTTGGGGTTGTTGACTTTTCTGTGCTAATTGTTAGGCCTAATATATTTCTAATAATGGGTTTCTTATATCAATACTATCAGCCTAATATCATAAACCATGCTGATTATGGTGAAGGAAATATCTATAGCCAGGGGCAGACTAAATGTATTGTCACAAGCGGAGAATAATTCTGCCACCCCTCATCCCGCCCCACCCTTCAAGCATCGTGGCGATGATGAAATCAATCCTGGGGTCTTTGTTGAAGTCTGCAATAATTTAATCAAGTTGTAAACAATACCATACCATCCATTACACTGGAAAATGGCTATATGAATAGTTATGAAACGAACTATAAAGTTTTGACATTAGTTATAATTAATTGCGTACCATAACAAAGAAATAGTATTAGGTACATTAGATAACCTTCACCCTAAAGGGTTACGTAGAATTTACAATACAAGAATTGCATCCAATGATGTATTTGTATATACAGTAACATAATATATTTTATATAAATATAAGTACTATAATCAAAATAGTATTTGCTATAGTTATTGCAAGCTACGAAATTCCACCCATGGCAGCCACTGATGCCCCAAGTGTCCGCTTGTTTCTTTTGCACCTTAGTCCACCCCTGTCCACAGTAAGATTTTAGAAAAGTCTTTTTAGGCTCTATTTTTATGAATAGCAAATATATATCTAGTTAAATAAAAACTCATCACTACTGTATTAAAAAAATTAACGTCTAGGACTTATTTATGAAAATTTAGCTATAAAATTCTATTTCTCAACTTTCGCCCTTGTAAACCTCTTGGGCGTAAATTCTCCTGTTGACAGTAGTAGGTAAATTTAAAAAAAATGTTCAGGGGTGCACCATAATTTTGTACCAGTTGCACGGATTGGTTGCTACCACTGGTGGCGGAACGTTACTCTGCCCCTTTTCGCACTAAATGTTGGAAACTTGGATGTCCCTAAAAGTTATTTGGAGATGTCCTCCTCCCCAAATTTAGAAAATCAGATTATTTTAATGCTATTTGAAGAAGTCTTCTACAAATTTTTTTTTTAACTTAAATGCTTCTAGAAGCCATCTGGAGTGGTCCTCGCCTTTAATTGAAAAATAAAAATAGATGTCTCTAGAAACTATTTAAAGTGGTCTTCTCTAATTTAAAAAAAAATGTAAATCTTTAAATGCTATTTGAAATGATCCTCACCTGGACATTTTTGAAAATAGGATGCTTTTAGAATAAATTTGGAGTTGTCAGATGGATTTTTTTAAATGATTTGTATCTGGAATATATTTGGAGTGACCCTTTCCCAGAAAATTTTAAAAATAATATTCCTCTAGAACAGGGGCGTACACACAAAGGAGGTCCAGTGGGTCCCAGCCCCCCATGGAGAACATGAAGGATAAATAAAATATTAAATACAAAGGGACGATTTAGCAATGTTAATTCACCTTAAAGCAGTGGTTGAAAATAACCCAATGTCTTGATACAGTGTGAGCAGTGGTGCATCCATGATTATGTCATGAGGTGGGAGGGGGGGCGTGCCTACACCACAAAAGAAATACCTTTAGGAACCAATAGATCATAAACACCGCGTCTTACTACCCGTTAGGGTTTTACGCACTTAGCTAATGTGTAATGGTAGGGTGATTGTGAGATGAAATGGAGGACCTACAGTTTAACGTGGGATCCGAACCACGGTGGAGGCCTGGCATTCCTCACATTCACAAGTTGTGAATAATACACGTCTTGTCAGAGGTGAAGGAAGGGTTTGGCAATCAGATAAATCTGTGCCGGGTCCAAGGATTGAACCCCGGACCCTCAACACAGAAGTCTGACACATTACCCCTAGACCACCAGGTCACCTTTAGGAACCAATAAAATGGTGGTCCGTGCCCTTGGGGCTTTTCACCCCTGGAGAAAAATTTGTAATTCTAAGGTTCAAAATGGTGCCCTTTAATTATATTTTGTACCTAATTGTTTCTGATTAAACTTATATGGGTTATAAATATATGTTACCTTCGATTTGATTGCCAGATTTAATTTCTAGGTATATTCACAGTAGAATTTACATTTAGTTTGTGAGTATAATTTTTAAATTAATATAAAAATGAACTGTTAAAAATAAAGATGCCTAACTCAAGTGACTGTATTTTAGTTAAAATATGAAAATAAGTCAATAGTAAATAACACGCTCTTTACTACACAAAGGAGTGGTGAGATAGGAGGGTAGTGTGCGGGAAAGCCAGGGTTCGGAGTAAACGGGGTGAAACATGTGTTGTTCGAACACATTGGACGTATGTCTGCAGAGGAACACACCACCCTTCAATCCGTCAATTTAATTTTTGAAAAATATCTCAAAAAGGGGGGGTTATAGCTCCTTAGTCCCACCCCCTTGAATCCATGCCTGAGTGTGGAACATGCCCAACTGGATTTAACGCTGTCTAGTCTGTATAGCGTTAAGTATTTTGTTTAGTAATAATGGATTTAATTGATTATTGACTTGTAACTTCTATACTTTGGATCCTCCTTTAGAATAATTTCTGTGTGCTCCCCTGCTCTAGAATATATTTGAAGTGTGCTTCCACCGACATACTTTTGGAAATTGGATGCTTTCAGAAACTATTTGGAGTTATCTTTCACTACGATTTTGTTTTAATTTGGAAAATAATTTAACACTGTCTTGTTTACTCTCTAACCAATAGTAAACTAAAGTAAAGATCTCTAACTACCCCCACTTTGTTGATGAAGTAATACATTATAATTGTTTTTGGTCTCTAAAAAACACAATAACCCCTCACCCAACACCCCTCTCCCTGCCCTTTTATTATATATTCTTATTTCTATGAGCACTCACCTCGATATATCTATATTATCCGTATATATTATAGATTGAATTGAAGTCTCCCCTAAAATAAACCAAGTTGAACGCTAAATAGCTTGCTAAGGCATCCAATATTAATAATATTTTGGCCTCCTGCGTGGGAAAGCGACCCTAACCCAGTGATTCCCAACCTTTTTTCTTTAGAAGAACTCTTAAAATATTTCATAAAATCTTATCACACATTAGATACGACAAGGGTAAATTATAAAATAGACATATAGATCATTAGGGTTGTTAAATACGAGTAATAATAATAATAATAATAATAATAATAATAATAATAATAATAATAATAATAATAATAATAATAATAATAATAATAATAATAATAATAAATTTATACTTTTGAATAAAATATTTCAGGATTATTTATTGCCTATTTCTATTTACTATTACTAATTACTGTCCTCCGGTACTTGAACTTGGGTTATCACTATTCTTACCAATATCACTTTTAATATTACTATCGGCACTATTATCTTCATCTTCCTCGGGTACATGAGCTATATTTATATATCTCCACACTGTCCAAAAAATATTGTCAGATTAATAAAAACAAAGGTTGGAGATTCTCGCGGAACCCTGGTTAGGAATCACTGCCCTAACTCCTCCTTTTGTAATCTCATTACGGTTACTGTTTTGTCACTATCTGCCCTTAAAATTATCTTTTTTGCACAACTAAGCCTTCGGGGGCACAATGTACTACTTCACACAACGTATAGTTAACAATAATCTCTATCCCACTTTAAACTCGTTCTTTTTTTCAAGGATGTAAACTATCTATAAAATTTTGGATTGACGTTGAACAATTATTTTCTAGGAGATCTCCAAAAACATTTACGTCACTTCGTAATATGCAATTTGAGGAAATAAATCTAGAGAACAATAGGTCAGGGAAGACTCTATAATTTGGCCAGGCTCATTGCCTAGTCTAAATAAAAGTATTGAAATATATCCTGAAGAGGTTCTAAACATGGTTGATAGAAAACACACTCGAAAACTTAAATCAAACTCTTAAAGATAAATAATTATATATCAGCATTTATCATTGGACTCAAAAGGCTTTTATCCAACATAGCTTTGTAAATCTTGTTTACATATTAATTTTCACATACAGATACGAGATTTTTAAAAGGATGTAAGGTAGCAATATAATAATAATAATAATAATAATAATAATAATAATAATAATAATAATAATAATAATAATAATAATAATAATAATAAATTATCATGGTGCCCCCCTGTCATTTTTTTCTGGATCCGCCACTCTGTGTGTGTGTGTGTGTGTGTGTGTATTATATGAAACAGTCAATGTGTTTCAACATTAATAATATTGTTTATTTCTTATTGTTTTTAATAAGTTCTTACTTGATTTAATTATTTAAAACGTAAGGATCAAGCTAAACAAGATTGCCAGTGACAAGGAGGTCGGGGTTTGATTCTCGGTCAGGTTTACTAAGGGTAGTTTATCCGTAGCCCTCTCTCTAAACAAATACGGGTACATTTCATCAAAACTTTCCTTCCTCTTCCCCTATCAGCTAGAATAATCAGTGGAAATTACTGATAGCCTGAATAGGCACCTGAAATTAAAATGAATTAATTGTTGAAAATAGGTTACACATGACCATTTAACCTATTATTTATGTAAACTCTAGCTTTGTGTAGGCGTAAACAGTGTAGGTGATATAACAATGTGTAGTCTATCTCACTTTAGTTGAGAGTAAAAGTTAACTAATTTGACCCGCTTCGGTGGCCGCATGGTCACCCATTAGAGTAATTATTACATAAGCGTGTAATCCGAACGGGTTGTAAGACGCAGTTCTAAAAGGAAAAACCTCTTTGGTTTGATTAACAACGATGAGGTCGGAAGGGGGGAGGATTATTCCCGATTAAAAAAAAAAAAAAGTGAATGCTTTTAGAAGCTAGTTGAAGGCTTTTTTTTTTTACATCTTCCATATTTATAAGTATTTACTAAACAGATTACACAGATAGAATAAATCTAAGACGGGTTGGGGGTATAGGGCCGTGTGTTAGAGCTCCTTATACTCCTCGGTTCCGACGCCCTGCTATCAACTAAGTAAGGGTAAGATAGAAATTTAGTCTACACGTGATTAATTATTGTATAGTTAATATTCACATTTTCCTAAAAAAAAAGTGACATGTATAAAAGTGTGTGTTCTTCAAGACAATTTTTTTTTTTAGCATCGCGTCCTACTACCCGTTCGTATTATAAGGTTTCAAGACAAGTTAAACCATCAATAGAGGATTGTGCTTGTTTGTGAACCCTTCACGAGAATCTCAAGTTAGCAAAATATCACAAGATAAACACAGGCGGACAGCTGGACTGTGTAGTGAGTGGGGAGGCGATCAGCCACGCGCATTATTCCTCTTGACCTTGAAATAGTTTTCCATTTCTTTGCTTCTCTTCTTCTGACATGGGGTGGCAGGGTAAGTGTGAAGAGGATAAGATTAGAGAGAGACAGACGCTGTAGTTCAAGATAACAGCACAGAGCATTTTCATTTTAAGACATGAGGTCTAACACGAATGATACTTTCTCACGTACCAAGGCGGCCCCCTTAACGACGTTGCCTACTCGGGGAATTCGAGGCTATTTTTGAAGCGGGTTGCATCTTATGGGTGTTACATGGGGGAGCACTGAAAGCGTTGCAGCTGTTTCGAAATTCTGGATTATTTACGAAGTGGTTTTATATTTCTTAAAATAGTTTTCAACAACATATAGGCTTAAGTTTTGACCAGTTAAAGAGTTTAAACTTTAAATTAAAAGTTTTTAAAAAAAGTCTGGTAACTTATACATAACCTTAAAAAACAATCCTGTATTTGCTTCCAATTTTCTGTTGTGACCCTATCAAAAAATGACTTTATTTGATAGAGGACGGCTAGTTCTAGGTCTCTATTGTTTTACTTTAATCTCAGAAGTATAAATATTGGCGTTAGGCGTAGTTGAATTTTTACTAAAAAATCTAAACTTATAATTTTAACTTTTATAGCGAAATAGGGACCTGTTGATAGATTTCGCCTAAAGTTTGGTGAAAACCATATTTAAATATATGAGACCACTTCTTCAAAAATGCAAGATTTCCAAACGCATAAAACGCCCTCCCCATGTAACAGCCTTAACTTGACGCACTCAAGCATGAAATCTGTGCCTCGTCTGACATTCCTTACCCCCTCCATGAAGACTCTTCCCCTCTTTCGCTACCCGTGTCAGGAGGGTACAAATTCCACTCGCCACTCGCAAAGGCCAACAAGTCACCTTTTAGGTGATAGAGTTTCAAATGCAATAATTTCTCGTGCTGATGGCTAAGTGAACTAATGCACTAGTGACTAGACCATTGGTTTACAACCCGGGAGTCGCGGGCGTAGTGGCATATATCGGGTGGGGTCACATTGCTTGTTGAGGTTATAGCGTTATATTTACTTTTAAAATGGATTATTATTATTATTATTATTATTATTATTATTATTTATTATTATTATTATTATTATAGAATGGCACAAAATTCAAATACAGTAGAAATGTAAGTGGTTAAAATGACAAGAACTGTTTGTAACTAATGAAGTTCCTTTTGGTTAACTAACTCAGATAATTGCTTGTTTACTTAGTTTAATGTAGAAGAATTGTGTTTAGGGGAGTGGCGTTGTTATCATAGCTTTCTAAATACCCACTGGGCTCGTTGATTCTTTTTTGAGCCATCTTATTCGCATTCATATAAATTATATATATATATATATATATATATAAATTATATATATATATATATATATATATAAATAAATTATATATATATATATATATATAAATTATATATATATATATATATAAATAAATTATATATATATATATATATATATATATAAGTGGTTTATAAGAATGAAATCAAACAGGCGGGCTTAACATCCCGCTCATTTGGTTTAACTGGTGAGGTCAAGATTCATATTCTGACTGAGGGTTCGGGGAATTACTGCAGTAGAAATGGTATTATGGGTACTTTCTGGGACATATACTGTTTTATTTGAACTGAAAGAAAAAAGTTATTAAATGTCAAATAAACATTTGGTAAATATTATCAGAGAGTTAATGTTTCTGGTACATACCCAGGGACTCCAGAACAAAGGAGTTTGGGGGACTCAATCCCCCCTGTTTATATTGTGGGGGCCTTGGACTGTAAAAGCCTTCCCAATATTTTTCACGTCTATTCGAGAAGCATGTATGGAATTATTTTAAAATATTGTTTTATTAACAAACTTAGATCATACCATGCCCCGTGTTGGAAATTAATATTTTTCAAGTAGTTTAATGCAACAACCAAAAATAAAAATGCCTATCATAAAAATCTGTCGCTACCAGCGTGAAAATTTTAAGTAATACTTAAATATTTATAAATCATGTTATATAATTATAGATTGAAAAGGGTCAGAAGTGGGTCCCCGTTTATTTTGAAAGACTTAAAGCCTTACACTTTAATCTGCAAACCAGAGAGGTGAACTATACTCTCATTCTTTTAGATTGAGAAGAACACGCTGAGACAATCTTTAAGCTCTAAGGGTATGCAGGTTTATGTTACTGTGTAAGAAGTGTCAATATTGTGTCATGGTTGTTATTACTTTAATAACTTCAATAAAATATGGCAAAAATTAGTAACACTGAATGGTTGAATTTGGTAGAGTTGATATGACATTCTCTTTCCTTTTAAATAATTTTAAATGAAGAATGGATGTGAGTTTGATTATCATGTAGGTCCTAATATATTTGCCTCAAATATACAATTAATACTGATTTGTTTTAATTTTTATTCAAAAGTGTTTTAGAACATAATTATATGTTTACATTATTAATTTACATTATGTATATATACAAGATTGTTAACAAACTATTTACAAAACTATAAAAAGGTGTGCGGATCATAGAATATTACCGCTTCCCAATCTCTTTATTTTGACCAAAATCCAATAAGTGGTCAAGTAATTTTGGATCAATTAAAAATGTGATAAAAATAAATCTTGGAAGAGGTTGCTTTGCTCACCACTGATAATTGGCTTATAACGCCAACGGTGGAAATGAGTATAGTTACCTTAAATTTGTCAAACAAACTTTCTTAATGTGTTTTATAGATTTTTCTTCAAATAGATAACTATATAAAAATGTATTCCTCTCAAGTGTTTTACAATATCCACTTACAGTATCTTTAAAATTGTGTAAATAGTCGTTAGCCTGGTCTGGCAGTACGATCCGTGGCACCCTTAATGTAGGAAGTAATAATTATTTGTGTGTGGAAGAAGATAAAACTCAACTCTAACTACGATTAAAAACAAACTTCAGATATCCGAAAATCACTTTAAATATCTGAGACATTCAATTAATAACTATATTTTTCTTCTATAGGCCTACTCTAAATAGCTTTTAGGGAATTTTAATTTAAAAAATTGAAGCGAGAACGACCCGAGATAGTTTTTAAGGTGGTCAAATTTTCAAAAATTTTCAAGTAGAGGCCCACTCCAAATAGCTTCGAGATGCATCTAATTTTCAGATTTCCTGTAGGAGCTGACACCAAATAGCTTCAGCTGAATTTAGTTTTCAAAAATAAATTCAGCAAAAAATCATGTATAAATAGCGCCTAGACTCTAGAGGAATCCAATTTTCAAAAACTTGCTAAAGGATAACGACTTCAAACAGTTTTTAGAGGACTTTAATTTTTTTTTAATTCCAGTTGAGAACCAGGTTAGTAACATTTTTGGGATAGCGCATTCGAGCTCCTTTTTTTGTGTGCTCAAATTGAATTCCCCTCCCCCCTTTTATACAATACAAATAAGGTTCTACGAACATTGGAGAATATATTTACCAATAAAATAGCAATAATGTACAACTTTTAATGATTGTTAGCCGTGAAAAAAATTGTGTTTTATATGCCATCCTCTTTATAGTGTTCTTACTACATATTATGAGAAAGAAAAGCATAAAAAAGTACTAACCATGAAAAATTAATCACTTTCAAATAGCTTAAATAGTTGTCCAGAATTTAAAATGTTACGGTGAAATAATCCTCAGACCAACCTATTAGTTGAGCCCCCTCCCCCACTTCCAAAGGACTACCGGAACCCTCTCTTACAGTATTACAAATTACTGGATTTACTTTATTGTACTCAAACGCAAAGTAGGCTGTTTTGTAATTAGGCGTGGTGATTAAAACATTGCATAGTTTATTATTAAAATATTGTTTAAATAGGCTTATGGTTTTCTGAAGAGAAAAAATAATTAATCAACATGTATTTAAACTTAAAAATATTCTTGTAAGGCCAACTAGTAATATGATTGGTAGGTTAACCTAAAACTTTGGGAGATTTTGGCATACAACGTTTAGTTTGTGTCCAATGTATACATCAGTAGCGTAATCAGAATTAAAGTTTGAGATGACTTGACTACTAGCTCACAGGCATTGACACGAAATAGTGAAAGGGGGCTTAGGGGGGATATGGATACTGTAAAACATCTTTACATTCTAATCTCCGTGCCAGTCACTACAATACTAAATTATATTTGATTTAAAATATCCCAGGTTGCCCTTCCTCCTATGTTCTTATTGCATTGTACAGTACATTATGGCCGAGAGAGCCATTGATAAAAATACCTGCTTATATTCTGAACAGGTAGTAAGACTCGGTAAAATAGTATAGCACATAAAGAATAAACACTTCAACATATCAAACAGCTTCTAGGGTCATCCAGGGGTTAATATCTGCCCGAGTTGAGCTCCCCTACTCCCCTTACGTTTTCAAAGAAAGTCCAGAGCCCCCACCTAAGAACAACAAATAATATAAGTCAAACGAAGTAATATAAATTAATGTAGACAAATATTGGAATAAAGAGTTTCAAAGTTTCCCAAAGAACCAAAAAGGGGGGGGGGGAGGATATTTTATAACATTACAAAAGTAGCACCACGGTTCACTAAGTTGTGTCATTAGGAGTGGTTCATTTTAATTGTTACGTAGCCAGAAGTTATGCGCTAGTTTTTGTATTCGTTTACTTAGATGGGTTTTTTTTTCCTGCCTTTACAACATTTTCTAGCTTACCGGGAAATATTTTTCTCTTTATCTTAGGTAATTCCATGCAATTAAAAATATTGTAGCATACTAATAACCTTATCTAGGGGGCGTTCAAGTATTATACTTAAGAACTCTTTGGGGGTGGAGGGGGATTAGAGCTTCACTTATTTTTGCTGACTAGGGGAAGGAGGGGTCAGACCAAAGATTACGTACGAGAGAGAGAGAGAGAGAGACAGATAAGACTTTAACTACCAGTTTAATACTGTAAATTTAAATTAATTGTGCAACAATGTTTATTCTGAATTATTTCACACCATTATTTACACCTCTATGCTAATAACTATCATAAATTTTAAATTGCATAAACAATTATTTTTTTTCCTTTGAACAGATAACAAAATAAGTCAACAAATATTACGTAAGCAAGAGGGGGGAGGGGGGTCAGAAAATAATATGTAAGTAAGAGAGGGGGTCAAGTTCTAGCTTTTGTTTGCTTACAATGGGGGCAGGTTGTCCAAAATTGCCAAAAATGTGCTTACGTAATACCTGAACACCCCCTAATCTCTATCAGTAAATTCAAATCAATGAGTGTACTGTTTATAAACTTTAAAATAAGTACGTAATACTAAGTACAATAATATGTATTATTCTAAGGTTCTGATCTTGGATAGGAATGTTGGAAGGTCTAGTCAGGAAGGCTTGTGCTACGTTACCAATCTCATAGTATCCTGACCTGGTAATGAAATCTTAAATACATTTTTGTTAACTTTGCTTTTCCATTAATAAATAGGCCTACTTTTTATTTTGATATCCAAACCGACGTGCTGGAGCAGTTGCTCTTCTTAAGGTGCTTATTCACTTGAGCATTCGTTCGTGCGCGTTCGGTTCGTTCTGTTTGTTCGGAGTAAAATGCTCAAGTGAATACCTGTCCGAGAACACGCACCGAACGGAACCGAACGAGCCGAATACTACCGAACAACTGTCGGTTGTTTGGGAATGCTCAAAGGAAGTCAATTGTTCACCTGTGCTCAGTGGATACGTGTTTTCGCACCTGTTCGGACCATTCGGAGTGTTTGCTGCGATGGAGTGGGCCGATATTATATGACACATAATGTTGTAGGAGTTTCATAACGGAACTATCGTATTCTTAATATGTTTCCATAATGTAATAAAAAAATAATGAACAACATTTACTACATACAGTAACAAGTAACGTATGCTAGCCAGGTTCCTTCCTCTCATGAGCGTGCTACATTAACATAATATATGCCTGCCTTGATGCAATGTTTGAGTGCTTATATCAATGTGACACAAGTTCCCATTACTATAACACCACTACATTGTTTTGAAATCTTGAACAGGTATTGCAATTGCAAGCTTGTAAATGGGTCCCCAGTTGTTAAAAAACGTAACGTTAATGCCAAACGATCTTTCACTGGATTTGCTTTACGGAACTTTGTATCCTTCTTCGCAATTTTATGGCCGACAAGGTTTAACTAAAATCTCAAAGTCTTGAGATGATATTCGGGTGAAATTTCGGAAATGTCCTTCGTGCAATCCCCTTAAAAGTTCTGTACTTTGCCGCCTATAAAACAGCCGTCTTATCTAAATTTCCCTGTCCTTTTTATTATTTTTAATCAATTCACACAGCACAAAGAAAGAACATACTGCCACTATCAAATTCATTTTGAGACCGAGCTACAGCTTGTCCTGTTCGTGGAAAAATTGCTGGGAACAAGTCGAGCACCAGCAAATGGTCCTAATGCTCGGAGTATTTGGACGTATCATTTGTTCGAGCTTATTCGGGGTGTTCGGCTTGTTCTGTTTGTTCGAAGTATAATGCTCAATTGAATACGTAGCTTTACAGACCGTCGCCTACTTGATAAACAAATTTCCCTCTTTGGGTTTTGATGTTTCACCATTTTAACTAACAGTACACTAAGCACTATCACTCTTAAAGCCAATGCATGAAAAAAAAAAGGGGTTGGGTTGGAAAGAAAATGATTCATTCACCCTGCAAGGTAACTCGTCTGCCTGCTGATGACACTTCTCCTCTTTCGCTACAAAGTAGAGAGCCTCACTCCACTACTATCCCCTGGACAGTATTGTCTTCCATTTTTATTTTCCACTTTTATCGTTTCCTATTCTAGATAGATATATGGTTCCACGGACTTTTTTAATCTATATTATAGCAGGTATGTGCTCTTTCCTTGAAAAAAATAAAGTAGCCTAAGCTGTAGACACTTTTTTAAACAAAAATTTACAAAAAAACAAGCTAGTTTCAGATCCAAAAAATAATTTTAAAATGACGTAAGACTATTTTTAGAATTATTTCAGAATCTGCGGTTTTTGTTTTTAATGTTCTATCTATAAAATTCGCTGAATAAAAAGGAAAAAAATTATCATGGGAAATCCTAGATTGTTTTTCTGTGATGTCACAGGTTGGCAACGTCGTTAAAGAGTCGATACCCGTTTCGGGCACAAGTTTTCACGCCCTTTCACACAGTTTTCAAATCCACCACCATAATCGCAGGCTTGTTAAATATTGATAAATTAATGCATGGATAGCTTTTATTTTAACTTTAAATAATCAATGATAAATTATTGGTTATTAAAACACAATATTTTTTTAAACTAATAATTGATATTCACTACGTATTTAAATATGTCCGGGAGCACTTCTCTACTAGACACGAGACATAGAGACGTCTGAAACCGAAGGGCAGAATCAAGTCCTTTCTCGTTTCGTTCTCATTTCTTCCATGAGGGGTTTCTTAGACAAAAGAATCAAGTGAATCCAGCAATGGAAAATATACATTGAACAGCGTTTAAGATGGGTACTATGAGAAATTTCTGGATCAAAAACTGGTGGGAAGAATTAACAAAGTTAAAAATAGAAATAAATAACATTTTATATTTAAATAATATGTCTACAATATATTAAATTTGTATAGTGGGTATTAAAACTCAAAGCCGTGTCTGAATAAACCTAGGAGCTAGCCACAAGTGATTGGGAGGTCCTGGTTCGAATCCTGGTTGGGTAAATTATGATGGTTTCTCATCCACTATTTTCACTATATTAAAGGTAGAGACTATAAAGTTCATTCAATTGAGATTTGAAATCTCGACCCTAAGCCCCGATTTTTATTTTCTCTCGACACCTTGGAGAGAAAGTATTGTGATCGTAAAAAAAATAAAATCAAACTTGAGATTTTGATATATGTCGACGTTTCATAACCCCCTGAAACCAAAATAGTGGTTTTGGCAATACCGTCTGTCTGTAGCTCGGGCTATATCTGAAAATATGTTACAGAATGGGCTATAAATTGTTATGTGGGGTGTTCATAGGGTCCCTTCGAAGAGTTTTTTGTAAAAAGATGTCTAACCCTAAATCTAAGAGTAGTTTACTGAAGGAGAAAAAAGATAAATAGATTTTCTCAAAACTCGCTCTAACTATTTTAATTAAATTTTATATCTGGTCATTGTTTATTATTATAAACAAAATGGAAATTCTCATTTTTTCATAAAAATTACTTTGAGGGTATTTTACACGAGTGAAATTTTCCAATTCTTATAATTTCTCCACAACTATTTGAGATACGAAATAACTTATCATTGTAAAGTTGTAGAACTATTCAAGATAAAAATCTTTAATTTGAAATATATTTTTATAAAACCAGTAATTTCTGAGCTATAAGCAAAAATATATAGGCCTATAAATATGACCTGAGTTAAAAAAGTAGATAGGACTTTGAAAGTGAATTTGAGTCTTATGCTCTTTGTAATGTACGTACAGAGTAGTATGAAATGACCACAATCGAGCACATAGGTAACTTTTTATTTAAATTTCATAACCGTCGAAGCAGAAAGCATTTTTCGGCGTGAAATCAAAGTTTCCGAATCTTTGCACCCCTCTAACTCGATGTCTGTTCAGAAGTATGGAAATATACCATTGTGAACCCGATTTTAGAGGTGTAGTGATCTTATATCTGTACAGTAGATTTGAAGTCAGTTGTGGGCTTCATTGGGAAGCTGAGAGATTTTTTTAAAAGCTATTGGTTGTGTTGTTTTGCCTGGTTTTATTATTAAATCGAGATGCATTTTTAGAAATACATGTAAGTATTCTTTCAATCTCCATATTGTACATTTTAGTTACCTTAATAAGCTACCATGTGGTTGGAATATATTGCACAAGCAGCTAGAAAGGACCATTTGGAAAATATACACATAATATCTTGCAGCCTAATTTGATAATATTATAGTATATTACTATTAGTTTTATTTTATTGGTATTGATAATAGCTATCAAAATATAAAGCTGTAGATTCTATGACTTAACTTATAAGAGTATTCAAGTGTTTGATTAGCTTTGTTAGCTTAATTTGCCTCGTGTTTGCCTAGGGCCCCAGGTTCGATTCCTGGCATGGCAAACGAATTTATCATTGGTGAGTTGTGGATTTCCCCTTTCTCAGTGAAGAATTAACTGCTGGGGGCTGGATGTTGTGTCTGGTCTAGATTTAAATTAGTTTATAAGTCGTGTGATGATATAATCAGTAGGTTCAGAAAGTGCACGTCAAGAACCTAAAAAAATTATAGTTTTTGTAACTTTCTTATCTGTCAGATACATTCCTTCCTACAGTACTTCTACTATAGTGCACCTTTAAACTTTAATAATAATTAGTTCTGTTGAGATATATATTATACAACTCTATTTATTATGTATATTTCAATAAAGTTTAGTGTACTCACCGGTACATGAAGACGGACGCCCCTACCAGGATCACAACCACAGAGCTGAGCACAAAGCTGAGGATAGCGTATCCGTGGAACCCTGTCAACATCAAATACAGATTATGGCGTTACCATGGCAACCACCGTAAAGGTCACATTAGTCTACAGTTGTAAGCACATCTAAAATGCCACCATTGTCTCACAGGTCAGTTACAATTATGTTCAACGCCTTGTACGCAAGGATGATGTTTACGTACTTAATTTAGTATTGAATCCAGTGCAAGTCAATTAGTTAGTAATCAGGTAATATCAAAGGTCGTAGTTTTCACTGATGCTTAGTCACGGACGGATGCAATTTTTTCTTTGCACCACGTCTTACTACCCGTTCGGGTTATTCGCTTATGTACTAACTACGCCAATGATTTTAAGGATTATTAAAGCTATGTTTATAGGATATGTACCCGTATTTGCTTGGAGGGAGAGTGGAAAAACATTTTGGTAAAACCCACCCTCAATACACCCAACCGAGATTCTAACCTCGATCTCCTTGCCATCGGTAGTCTAGTCCACCGCAAGAGTAGTGCGGGTTGGAAGCTAGTTGTTCCCTATTAGAAACTTGACCAATATTTTTCACCGTCTTTCGAACAAAACTAAACAAAAACTTTTTTTTTAAATATGTTTTGGTGATGTGGTTTTAATTAAAGTTATTTAAAAAAATACATTTATAACACAAACATTATACCGTTTTATTTCAAAATTTACATTGATATTTTAATGTATACATTAACAAACACATTTTTTGAAAATAATTTTTTTTGGTAGTCTTAAATATTCTCAAAATAAGGACACAAACAATGACCGTATGAATGCGGTTTGTATTTTTAGTTGTAGCTTCTTCACATTATTTGATTATAAATTCATCTGCTAAATTAAGTACGAACACATCACCCATGTTTGTGGCATTACTCACAATACTGCAAGATAAAATATATAACTTTAATCTCTCCCTCTCTCTCTCTCTCTCTCTCTCTCACACACACAACCCCTATCACAATGGATGGGCCAATTACATTTAGTCCTTGGCTTCCGCCAGTAAAACGAGCGTCTGGCATTATTATTGCACCGTACCGGGACGTTATTTTTTAATTTTGGTTGATGGTCGCTAGTTTTATAAACACAAACCTAAATAGTCCCAGGGGTGCACAAACACACATACATAAATTAAATTAAAGAAAGAGGAGATTAAAAGTAATGTACTTTAATAAATCAAGAGACATGGACAATATTTAGCACGTAATCTCAGTAAGAACAGTCTATATAAACTAAATATAGTATATGGTAGTATTGCCTGTGCCTCAGCCAACAAGGGGCGTGAAGCGCCGGATGGATTAACTCACACAATTGAGTTATGTCACTGGTCCTTCTACCAACAAGGCATTTTTGCCGTGCACGTACAGTAATTACTTACATAGGGCAAGTTCAAGTCCAGTTACATAAGAGCGCCCTGGATACAGAGCAAAACCCCTCGCAAGAGGTAAAACCAACTTACACGGATACAACAAATATCAACGGGCCATGCCCGGTCGATACGCGTGCCACGATTTTATCACCTAATGGGCGATCGACATCACTACATACAAACAAGTAATTAGTGACTGCTCCAGCCGCGCCTAAGGGTCAGAAGCGGCTGATGAGTTGTATACTCCTAAGGGGAGTAATGCAACTCAAAAACATAGATTAACCACGGGCCAATCTTGAGAAGCAAGAACGGCCCACAGGTTAACCACCTAACACAAGTGTTTGGGATTCACCAATGAACCTAACTAGGTATGGACCCTTGGCCTCCATATAACTTGAACTATCTCTTTTCCCAGGCAAGCTACCTTTGAATTACATCAGTGGACACATAGCGTGTGTAGTTGGATTCCCCAACCCATCGAGTGGCTGGCCCAAGTAGCTCAGTCACGAGAACGCGAGAAGCGCGGTACACAATAAGTGTTGTTTGCAACCTGTTCACATGATAAAGGAGACATAGCTCCATACACAACTAGCCTAACAAAAATACAATAATAATGTCCAAAGACAGACAAGGGTTATTCCCTATTCCTAACTAGAAAATTATCCTATAAATCTGTACTGTATGTAGTGCACATGAGTGTAATCTAACAAAATCACAATCTTGACATTTATTGTTTAAGATTTGACTATAAAAAAAATTGTTTTATTATTTTAATCTAGAAAAAAAAATTCACGTGCAAGGTTAGAGCGTGCTACATTCTAAATGGTCGTATCTGTGAGGTTAGATTAGTATAAATTAGATAATACGATAAATATTATGAATTTTAAGAAACTTAACCTTTGTTTGAATAATTATTTGGATTTCTATATATAATTTGGTGCCGGGATGAGAAAGCCGGTTGACAATCGCCACGAGTGGTGAAATGGCAATACAAGTATGGTGAATTTAAGCTTGCCAGCTTTCAAAGTAAAATAAACTTTGTTCTGATGGTTGTTGATTGCTGGGTGTAGCTTTATATTTGCGTATAAACTGAACAGGTAGTGAAACGCGGTGATAAATTAAATAGCATTATATTCCCTATATATCATTGGAAGCATTTCTATTTATAAATAAATCATTGACGCAACACTTTAAACCAATACTCCCTTCCACTCTCTTTCCCAACACTTCGTTGCATCTCTGCCCTCACAAAAAAGAATTGGCAAATTTAGAATATTATTGCCTTACATTTTCAATTCGGACAGCTGTCATCATTTGGGTCTGACCAAGTTGTAGATGAGTAGTACAAGTGTATATGTTTTGAATACAATTTTCAACCAGCGTATGTTGTTTTTAATATTCGATTGAGTGACATAATTTATCAATTTTTATATGGTGAGGTGAATTTAACTTCTCATTTGCCCCAACTCTGCTAGAGTGAGTCTGATCGGGGATAGAACTACGTTCTCACGTAACAAAGCTCTCTTATATGTGGGTCTTTTGAAGACTTACCTTCTTCAGGACACAGAGAGTTGTCGAAGCCGCATTTAGGAGTGTCCGGAGGGGGGACTAGGCGGCCACCAGCCCAATGGATCACTGTTCCTTCAACAAACTCAAGCTTCTGCTTCAGACCGATATAGTTCGCCACCGTCTGGAACAACAATACCATTCATGTAGCAGTTAACACGTCCCTGAGGGGAGCTTGTAGAATGGGTCATGGATCAAAATTGAATAAAGATTGCGACTTTAATCATGCTTAATAGCTGAAAAACGTTGTAGCTTTTATTACAGAGCATAAATGAAAAGAGGATGTAATTTTAATCATGAATAGATCTGTAATTTTTTATCATAGAACATAACGTAGTAGAGGTTCAGACCCTCATCATGATTCGTGATTGAATAAATGTTGTAACCTTAATCATGGATCGTAACTGAGTAGCGGTTGTAGCTTTTATCATGGCTCCTAGTTTTATAGCGGTAATTATTTTTATCCCTTAAGATAGCTGAAAAGAGCTGATGTGACCTTCATAGTGGGCCATCAATGATTACAGTTGTGCTGACTTGCATTAAGGATCAAATGGAATAGAGTTGTGGCTTTCAACAAAGGTAATAGCTTAATATGGACTGTGGTTTCATCATACATCATAATATTCATAGTTGAATAAAGGATGATGATTCAGGGGGCTATAGAGAACTCTTATGGATCATAGTTTAGTAAAAGTTTTTGTTTGATTGATGGATTATATAGAAATATTTAACATGACAAGATTTTACTAAGCGTCTTATAATTAAGAAAATAATACAAGAGGTTCAATTTAAAAAAATCGTATATTTTCACCAAGCTTTGATTACAAGTGAAATGTAACTTTCTAATCATATAAATCAATGTAACAATAGCCTAATTGCTTATTTACATCGTGACGTAATCTGTAATAGAGCATGGCGTGAAGTAGATTACAGACTATGAAGGCAATGGCATTTGCAAGTTTATGGGCAATCAGTTCTGTGAGCAATTGACCGTATATAATTGCTAATGCATGACAATGTTGCCCATGCTTGTCCTAATAAGACTACTTCACTACAAGCTGATTGAGGCGTGACATTGAATGTCACATTTATTGGCACATGATAAAGCACTGTTAGCCTTTATCTTCATCATCCATTATTCAAAATTTATTTTTAAACAAAGATCAAGTTTATTTTTAAATTAGCTTTCATTTTTAGAACCATTGTAATGTAAAGACACCAACCTTTTGAATAGGGACATTGCTAAGCCTTTTTAGGAAGAATCAAATAGCCAAAGCTATTATTTATGCGTTTTATTGAGGAATTCTCCATCCAGATATTATATTCTTAATATTGAAAAATGACATCTTGACACGGGAATCGAACCCGGGACCTTTGGCTTAGTACGACAATGCTCTAAACACTGAACTATCCAGGAATCGTCCCGTTACTAGGGTCATTCTTCACTCATATTTTAAGGCAGAGCCTATGATGGACGTGCGGAAATCGTCGGCTACAAATATGTGATTATATTAATATCACGAGCTATCAGATAACGCAGCCACCTTCAACTTGGTAGTTGGTTTATTGCTGCCACTTGTACAATTAGTATAATTGTAAGAGATAGCATATTTAAGAATCAAATAGCCAAAGCTATTATTTATGCTTTTTAGTGAAGAATTATACATCCAGATATCATATTCTGAAAATTGAAAAAGGACACCTATACACGGGAATCAAACCCGGGACCTTTGGCTTAGTACGCCAAAGCTATAACCACTGAGCTATCCAGGAATCGTCCCGTGCGTCACAGACTCTGCCTTAAAATATAAGTGAAGAATGACCCTGGACACAGGACGATTTCTGGATAGCTCAGTGGTTGGCGTACTAAGTCAAAGGCCTCGGTTTCGATTCCCGTGTCCAGGTTTCATTTTTCCATTTTCTTTTTAGGAGGGTATAGCTTAAGCTTCCAATCTCAATTTAAGACCCCTCAATTAAGATGTCGGCTAAAAGTTTACTATAATTTTTAAAAATGCAAGGGATAAGATAAAATAAAATAAATTCAACAAGGGAAAACAACAAGGACGGATAATTCATGAAATTAATAATATGCTATCAATCACTTACAAATAACACACCATTGTTTTGAATGCTCACATAAGCTTTCATTAGTCTCATTTGACCAAGACTGGGGCAAGCTGGCAGAGAAGTATATGAGTGGGAGAGAGATGCCTTATTTCACAGCCTAGGGGCACTTTCAACATGATTGAAGCCAGGGTCGGGCTGAAATTGACGTCCGAACGTCAGCGGTTGTCGTCTATATAGTGACCAACGTTCTTCTATATTAAACCGTTCAAGATTTATCACTCGCGGAAAGAAGAAGAAACTCGCCGAGTTCTTTCAAAGAAAAGAGCCGCAGCCCAGATATTAACAAATAATATACAACAATATGTAGCTCTTTTTAAGCCGCATCGATCGGGCACGTGAACCAAATGTCAAGCAAATATAGTCCACCCCCAGGTGTATCAATGTTTTTTATCCTAACGAGCTTCCTTCTCTCTTTAGACAAGTTAGGATACATTTTATCTAAATTAGACCTTCCTCATCCCTGACTCAGAATTGTTTTGTTTTTTGCACACTAGATCTTATTACCTCCTCGGGCTGTTAAAATATTTACATTATTTAAGTAAAGCTGAGAAAGGTAAGACCTATATTAAATATACCCACATTATATTGTTTGGAGATTTAAGGCAATTTAAGGCAAGAGTCTTCAACCCATGGCCCACGGACCACTTTCAGCTCGTGTTAACAATTTTTGCGGCCTGCGGCTATAAAATAATTTCAAGAGAAAAAAATGACAGATACAGATATTTTTTTAGATAGTAAACTAATAATATAAATACCTATTTTATTTGCGTATTTTACGTTAGTTTATAAGCGATTTTTTCTTTATGCGCGAAGAAAAGTATTAGGTTTTAATACAAATCTACTTGGAACCATTTAATGACAACTCTAGTAGACAATACAAATCGTGCTATCTCCTTCTATTAAACAATACTTCGGGAGAAATCCCAATCCCTAGTGTGAGTATAAGTGTATAAGAATGAGCTGACAGAAATATTTTAATATGTATTCATTGAGAATATTGTTAGTACAGTATTGCGGCCCACGAGCCAACAAGAGACAGAAGCTTTAGTCCTTGGACATAAAAAGGTTGAAGACCCCTGATTTAGGAAAAACCTCGCCTCACTACACCCAGCCTGTATTCGAACCCTGATTCCCCCGTCACCAACAATCCAGTATAACTTGAGAGTAAGTGTCAGACCATTCAACAACCGATCAGACTCAGACCAGGGTGGTCCAACTTTTTCATCCCAAGGGACAAATCTGACTATCAGTTTGCATCGCAGGCTGAAGATATATTTGGTAATCTCATCATATTAATAAAGACTTAAAAAAACTATTGTAATTAAATTTAAAAATCTTTAGAATTAATTTGTAAGTGTTTTAAACAATTAAATTAACTTAAATGCAAGCATGATTGTTTTAAAGGTAGTGAATTAAATTTAGGAGTACTATCAAATATATCTAGAACTAAATTTACCTGATATTTATTTGAGGTATTTAACTTGCACGATTTGAACCGACTGATTATATCATCATACGATTATTTTCTATGAGCGAGAACCAAAGGGCCTACCAACTCTGCCGGTAAAGCTATTTTAACATACTTTCCAGTGTTGATTACATGCCACAATTGAGATAGGACCGACGCCTTTACTTCCCCTACGAAGAAAGTTGTGCTAATATTTTTATCGCTCAAGAAAAATCCCTCAGACCCGGCTCGATTTGAACCCATGAACATCGGCTCCTATAGCGAACACTGTACCACCGAGGTCGACAACTTAATAACCACTTCGTTTCATCACTTTTATACATATTGTATTTTTTGTTGGTAGAATCTTTCAAATTTTACTAAAAATAAAGTTTAGGGTTAATCTCTCAAAAAATGTTTTTGGAAATATGCACGCACACACAAAGTTTCACAAAACAACCTAGCATCATATGTATTTATACATATCAATCATACTAATCAAATAAATGTATAGTATAATGAAATAATAATATTTTAAATAAATATTTTTATTTGCATTCTTTTCACATCTTGACAGGGGGGTTCCCTTTAATTTTGCTCCAGGATACTGTGAGGGCCACCAGTTGGACCACACTGGTGTAGAGTATTAATGTAAGTAAAAGTGCTAATAGACCGGGTGGAGTCTAGGACGTGGTGAAAAAGAAGTTCAAGATGGAATCAACAATGGTTTCAAAGGTGTTGCCGGCAAGGTTTGTGAAACGGTTGGCACTCCTAATTCTGACCCAAGAGGTCAGGAATTTACATGGTTCGAACCCCAAAAAGTTTTATTTTTACCTCACATTTTCCTACCAGTACGTATTATATACGTTTACATGCTATATTAATAAAGCTAATGTTATTAAGGAGTGGAAAAAAGAATTTAAATGAAAAGCACCCGCATTTGGATGTAGGGAGAGTGAGCAATAAAAAAACCCAACCCGTCCTGGAGTTGAAACCTGATGTTCTCATCACTGGCAAACCATAATAAATGAGCCCAACATCTCGAGTCCGACGCCTTAGCTCAGTCGGTAGTGCATCTGCCTACGGAGCTAAGGGTCCCAGGCTAGATTACCGGCATAGCCGAAATATTGATCATTGGTGAAATGTGGATTTACCCTTTCACAGAGATCAATTAAAGGCCGGGAGCTGGATGTTGTGTCTTTCCTAGATTTAAGGTTAGCATAATTGGTCCATAAGGGTATAACCTGAACAGGTAGTAAGACGCGGTCCTAAAAAAAAATGATAGCCCCAACAGCTATAATTGTTCATTCTTTTTAATTTCTCTCGACACCTCGTACATCAAGTATTGTGATCGTCAAAAAAATCAAAATAAAGATTTTGATAAATGTTGATGTTTCAGGACACCCTGACACCAAAATAGTTGTTTTCAAAATGCCGTTTGTCTGTCGGTACCTCAGGTTAAAGCCGAAACTATTTTACAGATCGGGTTAAAACATGGTATCTGAGGTTTTCATGAAGTCTACCCGAGGGGTGTTTGGAATTAGATTTCCAACCCTAAGATTAAGGGTAGTTTACTGAAGGGCAAAAAGAGAAAAAAACAGATTTTCTCAAAACTCACTTTAATGATTTTGATTAAATTTTATATCTAGAAACTTTTTTTACCATTATAAACAAGAAGGTAATTCTCATTTTCTCATGAAAATGACTTTGAGGGGAAATTTTCCAATTTTCATAATTTCCCCGCAACTATTTTGGGTAAGAATAACTTATCAATGTAAAGTTGTAATTATACTAAGGATAAAAATCTTTTGTTCGAACTATATTTTTATAAAACGAATAATTTCTGATCTATAAGCAAATATATACACTTTTTAATTCAGGTCCTGGAAAATGAGTTTGGTTCTTAAGATCTTTGGTGGCCAAAATGTTTCTCTTTCCTCATTTTCTCTTTAACAGTGTTACTAGTTCGTAATGCCATAGAGTAAATAACAGTGTACGGTATATTATTTAATTTATGATCTTTGGTGTAATGTTTCTACAACAATGTATAGACCAATTATTTTGTTTCAAAAATCTTAAGAGTTTTTAATAAATGTCTATTTTAAGATAAATCGTCCTGTTTATTTTATTTTATTTTTCATCCTGTTCAGGTTATACGCGTTTATGACAACTAATCTATAATAGTAGGGATGAGGAAAGAAGTATTTTAGAGATAATGTAACTGTATTTTCGTGAAAAGAGAGTGACTATATATTTAGGAATGACCAGCTCCAGTATACCCAACCGGGATTAAAGCCCCGAGCTCCCCAGCATTAGCAAACCAGTCTGAAACGATAGTGACAGCTTAGACCATTCAGCCACTGAAGTGATTCTGTTGACTGATGTTTTATAATTTGTTCTAAAGGTAAATATGAGAGAATCTACTCTTGCCTTCTTTTTTCATTCCAAAATATATAGATTAGAACATTAATATCCCTAATGTTAAATGTTAAAAATATCTAATATATGATATAGCCGAAATAAGAGTAATTTGCTGTGAAGACTTTCTGCAATGACTGCTTCTAAGAAGAACATAATTTAATGCACCATATCTAAAATGGAAATAATTAATTACAATATTATAACTTGGACCTTGAGCCCACAAAAATGGTAGAGTCCTTTAAGGCGTTACATTTTGTCACCGTTTCTGTAGAGGTTAAGGTTAAAATTCAAGCCGAGCAAATGTGGATATATTGACAACACTAGGCCTATATATGTTTCAACGTTACCCCATCAGTGCAATTATATGAATAGAGTAGTTAAGACAGTGTAAGAAAGAAACATAATTATCATCAATGAGAAAAGATATGCTTTATTAATTATAATGAAATAAGAAAATAGTGTAAGACAATCTCAATGATTTAAAGTTTACTTTGAACAATGACAAAACGTAGATTTATAGCTAATAAATCATGCCATCTGTATATGTCTCTTTGGTAATGAAATGTAACTGGTACTAGTTTTTAATATACCTTGGAAAAGAGTCATTCGCAAAGGCTGTTAAATTAATAAATAACACTTTATTATTTCGAAATTTGTTTCACAATGACTTTGTCACGATGAAAGTTGCTCTGAACAAATTTTGATCAACTAATGAATTCATATAAAGTACAAGTATTTAAGCCTATCTTAACCAGAAAGTTTGTACTCATTTTAAATAAAAAATAATCTAATTATTCATTTAATATTACTATAAAATAGTTAAATGAAATAATATACTAAGATTAAATACAAATGGATTAAATGAGCATTGTGGTTTCTAAAAGAGTACCATGGTTTCCCAAAGAGCATCATGGTTCACCAAGCTATGCCACCATAGGTTGTTTATTTTCATTATTATGTTGCTCCTGTAGAGGCGATAGTTTATTCTTCGATATTTAGCTATGTGATAGCAGCACTATGGATACCTTATAATATAATCTTTATTTTTTGTCTTTTTTATTTTTTCTGTCTGCATCTACAAAATTAAAACTGTTTATTAATCATTATATTTAGTTTATATTAGTTGAGAAGTTTTGAGCGCCCCCCCCCCCCCCCACACACTTTTCATTAATTTCCCAGACCCCTAATTATTTGATTTCTAAACATTTCAACGTTTATGTTGTCTAGTGTGATCCTTTAACCAATTGGCCAAATTTAAATTTTCTTCCACACAGAAAGGTAGATTTTCCAATCGTTTTAGAGAAATTTCAAGCTAGAGCCCCTCCTCCAAACCCATTTTGGTTCCCATAGTCCCATTTTGACATTTGGGACCTATTTTGCTATCTGCTATGATAATTTTACGTGCCTGTTTAATTTGAATTCTCAACAACACAGAAAATAGTGTTCTGCATTAGTTGTATCAATTTCAAGCTCTTACGTTTCCCGTTTTTCAATTTTGAAATTTCATCACGCAGTTATCTGGAAAGGTGTATTTACTTGAATGTTAAATTTCCATTTTATTGCTATTTTTTTATTGGATCAAAAATGTTGAGACCCTATTTTTTGGAAACAATTTGGAAATTTAAATTTTCGATTTCTTATTTTTTATTATTTGGGGCAATCTTCCTAATAGTATCCAGGTATTGAAATTTTCCATCACACTTAGAACAATTTTTATATTAGTTTTTGAAATTCTTAGCTCTCCTTCAACCCAGATCTTGATTTTAAAATAAAAAACCTTTCGTACTTTTCTAGTTAATTGTGAAATTCATATTTAATTCATATTAAAAGATGGGGTATTCTATAATTTTGAAAATTTATTCTGATCCTCAATTTCACTAACCCCAAAACAATCGTCCAAATTTGTAGTTTCAAATTTTAAATATTTTAGGATTTTGGTGTGGTTTCCCTACCTTCTCACCAAATTTCAATTTTTCACCTCACCAATAAATGGTTGATCACTTTAATTCTGTGAATTTCCATCCTTGAGCATTTCTCATACACCCAATTTAAATTTTAAATATTCAATCTTGTCTAGTTATTTGGGTTTGACACTTTATATTTATTAAAATGTATACATTTTCTACTGTATCTACCAAAAGGTTTTTTATTAATTTTTGAAATTTGGAGGGAAACCTCTTTTTAATTTAAGGCTCTTCGTTTTTAAATTAAAGAATGTTCAAATCTTTACAACGGTTTGGTGAGGTCCTTTACACCTGCCCGGAAAATTAAAATCTTCTACCACACTGATAAGTAGTTTATGTTTTCATTTCTGGTAATTTGGAACTCCTCCCTCCCTCATTTAACCAGCCCCCCACTTATAAAGATAAAATATTTAACCTTAATTTTGTTATTTGGAGTGTTCCCTCTACATTCCTGGCAAAGTTAGTCTTCTCCCACCTTTAAGGTTTTTTATAATTATATGCCCCCTCCTTCCCTATTTTCCATTTGAGCATCAATTGAGGGTCAGTTGATTTGAATATCAAAAAACTAATAACGGAATCTTAATTGCTAGTCTTGAAAAAAAAGCCACATGATATAAAAAAAAGATTGAAAATGAATTTGGAAATAACAATTTTCGCAATTTGTTATGCCATTTAGATATCAATTTAGGGTCAGACGACTTGAATTTCAATAATAATTACAGAATGGTTGTGATCATGAATGTTAGAAACTTTTAGAAAAAAAAATTCTGCGCGATTGTACAAACTTGATTTTTTGGTCCATAAGGTTGGCATGAAGAATTTTAGGAGTCACAGAGTCAGTATCTTTAAGAATTTTTTAAGTTTAGGAATTTTCATATAGTTTTCGAGCTCCCAGGAAAATCCATGCCAAATATCAACCTTTTAGCTGACTTAGAATTACGAAATAGACCTCTGGAAGGAAAAACAGGCAGACACTGCATGGATTTTATATTATAAATTTTTGAAGTTTATTACAAGTTTTTAAAAATTTTTATTTTGTTTTTAGATTTAAGGATATTATATAATCTTTTGCGACAAACTGTATTTAACTTTATGACCTACACACAAATTAAACCTTGAATGGGTACCAAGGGCGTATGCAGGATTTCATTTCGGTAGGTGAAAGAGATTCAAACCAAGAAATCAAACCAATTTTTAAATATCAATCAGTAAAATCTATATATACACACACACACCTCAATTAATGGCTCTTTAAAACAAACAACATAAAATTGACATTAAATAACCGGATAAACAAACACAAACGCAACACTTATCGTTCCTGCTCGTGTCCACCAGTCTAGTTTATGTGAACCTTACAGTTTACAAAACTGTACAATGTGCAAATAATTGGAACGGAACTGCTTCAATCAATCGATTTAACTATGGTTCAAGCACCATTTGTCTATACAAAATAATCTGCCATATCTATGATCACTTTTCAATATAAATATTAAGATATAATTTGTGTGCACTTACAGAAACATTGTGTGAAACTTGTGTGTTTTCTGTTCCTTTTAGATTTTGGGGGATTTTATTCCCCTCATAGCGTACGCCCCTGATAGGTACATATTTTATTATGCAGCACGTCTAATTACGGACTAGGTCTTGTCACATTTAATTATACTAGTTAGACATTAAACGAGAATCAGCTCTATTTTAGATAAGTTTTATTAAACACAAGATATCTTTCAAGTTTAAATTTGTATATATTTTTGTTGCACTTTATTTTGTTGTGGAATTATTTCTGAAAGGAGTCACCATACCCACACACTTCATAGAATAATTATTAAATGTTGAACTTAATTAACTTCTTATTTTTAATATAATAGCAAGTGATGTAAACTCCATTTACCCTGAAGGATTACACTATGGAGCAGCTTATATGATAGGGCCATAGTGTAATCGGCCAAGGTAAGACTATGATTGCCACCTTTCAGGGTAAATGGAATGTAAACTCAGTTTACGGCCAAAGCTTACCTTTACAGACTCCATTATATCCCTATCATATAAGCTGCACCATAGTGGAAACAAGCAAGGTAAGCATTCTACCATTCAGGGTAAGCGATCTGTACATGCCCATTACCAAAACCGAGTCAAAAATTAAATCTGCTGTGCCCAACACCTTAGCTCAGTAGATAGCGTGTCCGTCTACTGAGCTAACGAGTCCCAAGTTCGATTTCTGGCATGGCTTAAACATTTATCAGTGGTGAAATGTGGGTTTCCCCTTTCACAGCTATGAACTAACGGGTGGGGGCTGGATGTTGTGTCTGGTCTAAGATTCAAGATAGTCTATAAGTCGTGTGCTAATTTAATCAATTGGTACAGAAAGTTCACGTTAAATCCCCAAATAAATGAAAGGAAAATGAAAATCAGTTAAACCTTAGTCGACCAATCTTTAATTGATATAATTTGCGAATATTCTCAGACGTGCATGATATCGTCGTTGAATTGTTTTTCAAATAAAAGCTGACATATTGAAAAGAAACCTTGGTTTTGAGATTGTTGGGGCTGAAATGTAATGCTTCAATCATTATATTATAATGTATTTTACAAAGGATGTGGCGTTGCCTATAAGGGAAGTTACAGCTTCTAAAAATACCAATAGTGTACTAAGCACTTATAAAACAACACATAAAAAGGCTACACAGTTTTATATTTAATCAATAACGTATTAATGTGACAGTTAATACACATTTATGTAAAGTTCCCCGACCATAAAAAGGGTTCATTTTATTGTGGATCTTAAGACTGTTATGTTAGCCACTTAACAATATCGAAAAATGTTTAAAAAAAATGAATCAACTGTACACCCTCCTTCGTCATACATCAATCTCAACTTGATTGACCTGTATTATTGTGAAATATTGTTGGGAGTAGTGTACGGTGCTATCCATAGGTATGAGTGTGTGTATATATATATACCATCAATGGTTACGTGACCGTGTTAGTATCAGACGATGCTTTACTCTGTGTTGGTTTTGTGTGCTCTGTTCGTCGGGACATCGGGGATACACTGGTACTCTGACCAACCCCCTCGTGCTCTATCGGTAGGATACCCTCATCCTCTGGGAGAAACAACAGGCGGATCTACGACCACACAGACACGAGCCTCCACCCCAACACTTGTACGATCACCACAAAAATGAGGGTACGATGAAAGAGACGGATAATTTCCCGGATACTAACAGTGAAACTTTGGTGCCGTAGATTGAAGAAACATAGCCCGTATTCTTGGCCGCAAGTGTATAATCAGATATTATCCCAGACAAGACGAGGTAATTCTACCTCAGTTGAAGGCACTACGATTGAATTTCCCTTCAAGACTGGAGCTTAGAGGACATCATGTGGATATATTACCTAAGCAAGTACTGATTAAAAGACCTAAGGTAAATTTATATGACATTTTAAAAAACAAGTGTATACAAACCAATGTTTTAAACAAGAATACGTCATTACTGTATAAAGAATTACCGAACCTACAAGCCATGTAAATCCGTCTCTACTAGAATGTTTGCATTACCCCTTACTAACCACTACAGATAGAAACCGTGATAAGAATACGACTTATCTCTCTTCAGGCTTAGCAGGATTTCCCTATAATGTTGCCTCTCAAACCAACGAGAGAAATAATAAACTCCTTAAAATACGCCCTTTTAAAATATTTGAATCAAAATATGAAGTCGACCAAATGTTTAAATCTATATTAAGTGATATTAACCGAGCGTTAGAAAGTTTGGAAATATTACGAGATTACCAAATGAGGATAATCAAAGAACATCCTCTCAGTGTGTATGAAGAAAATAATTTTAGAGAGCAATAGGCCTACACTAGAAATAAGTGGACAGCCTGAAATTATAAAAAGCTCAATTCATAATCAAGATCTGCCCCGAACAACAACAATGGAAGAGTACACAACTAGAAATTTTGAATATAAAGATTTTCAACCTGAAATATTAACAGCAGCCAACACTATTAGACAAGAGATTATTACCAGAAAGTATGAAATTACTACTGAACCTACAGAAAACACCTCAGTTAGCAAATATGAAGAAAAATTGGAAGATTCACATTCATTTTTTTCGAATTTCCAGCCAATGTTAGTAGAAACATGGGCTAAAATTGTTGGCAAAATTTCACCACAAAAATTTACAATATAAGTGATAATATATCTCAGGATATACCTTGAGTAAAACAAATACAGAAATCGATATACCTTATCAAAAGGAGAAATAGAATATGAATTTAAAGAATCAAGTAAAGGGTTTATTGTTAAGACTGAGCTCACTCCCAGTGAAACAAAGCACCTCTAGAGTTTTATTGGACAATATATTCAATAATAATAACAGCAAGAGTTTGGTCAAACAATTAGCGAAGCTGAAAAGAACGAAATTGTACTAACCGATATGCTGCTAGCGCAACGACGGAATTGTATCCCGTCAACTACGAGCTTTCAAGAACTGAGAAAATGGCAGTTAATGATTGGGGAAGCTCATATGAAGAACTAGTAACAGATTCCGAAAATTGGGATGAAGATTTTGAAGAAATCGAACAGATCAACGCAAAATTTATACCTAAAATGAATCTTAAAACCCAAAAAGAAAAAAACCTCGATGAAAATTTGGAATCATATGAGGATACCTCGGAAATAAACGACAAAGATGACTGGGAAGAAAATTCTCAAGGAAAACGGTGACAATGTCCTAGCTCAAATCGATATGTCTACACTGAAACAATTGTTTTTAGAACGTCTACATGAAGAACTTGATGACAAAGCTTTAAAGACTGCCTGGAAAAAATTCAAGGACGCGTTATATAAAGGTTTGGAAAAACTTAGAACAACTGTAGACCAATACCAGTAACTCATTTATTTTATTCAGCAACACTTAGTGATAAAACAAAAGAATCTAAGATAAATGAACAAAAGTCAAGTTTGGATTCACCTCGAACGGAGTCAATCAAGAAAGCACTAAGGAAGATTTGAAAATCCTGACAACCTTTCTGGAACATGAAGAAAAACCTAATCGAAAACTCAAAAATGATTTTTCAGAAAAAAACACTGAAAGTGAGTTAATTGTCAAAAAGTGTATTGTTAGGTTTCCAAAATACAATTAGTGATAAAACAAAAGAATCTAAGATAAATGAACAAAAGTCAAGTTTGGACTCACCTCAAACGGAGTCAAATCAAGAAAGCACTAAGGAAGATTTGAAAATCCTGACAACCTTTCTGGAACACGAAGAAAAACCTAATCGAATACTCAAAGATAATATTTCAGAAAAAAGCACTGAAAGTGAGTTATTGACAAAAAGTGTATTGTTAGATTTCCAAAATGAGTCGGATACAATTACACACAAATTTGATGTTGGATTAGATGAATCATACGACGATGATTCCTTAAAAGCTCTTTGGGATAGTTTCGTAAGTGAGAACAAATATTTATTCGACAATATTAATTATGGTACAGCAACAATTAATACAATAAATTCAACACCCTCTGGAGAATTGACAACAACATTAAATAATAATTTGGATTCTTTCCCAACAGAAATATCTTTACAAAGTAACAATCAATTTGCCAGCACAGAATCCAGTCTAGTTCCAGTTTATAAAGAACTTACTAATCTAAATTCGAAATTAGAAACTACAACTGTAAGCGCAAAATTGCATTCTACCTCTGTTGGTGGTAGTCTTACAGATTACTTTAAGGATGACGCCACTATATTAACAACAATAGTAGAAAGCAACACTCATAATAGTGTTAAAAAAAAATCTGAAGATTATTTTCCTAATATAATAACCTTAAGAGAAACTGTTACGAAAAACTTTAAGGATGAAGCACAGTTAATTACAAGTTTAGATAGCGAAACTAAAGACTTGATGTCTGCATTAATCACTAATGCACTCAAATATAGCGATATCAATGAAATCAAAAGTTCAACACATACCAAACAACAAGAAAATACACAGAGGACAAACTCGGAGAGTAACAAGTTCTTAAACGATAGTCTTTTGAATAATATTTTATCGCATCTTGATCTGACGTTAAAAAATCTCTCTAGGACTTATGTTAGGAAAGAAAGTCACCCAATGAACGCATTGCTGAGCTCAATCTCCACCCTAATAACCACAGTAAAAAACAGTACTCAAAGCCTTAAACATACTAGTAACTATACTATTAAGTCAGAAAGCCATACCACAGAGAGAATAACGTTATTGACAGAGCCCTCAGAGCTCTTTAAATTACAATCAGAGTGATTATAACTATATAAGATCAACAAATCTGGATCAAAGTAGTGCAGGTAAGCTCAATAAAGAATTTTTCTACTCAAAACCTTCAGATTTCCCTTCAAGTATGAATATGGTTAATTTAAATAAAACGGCAGCTCCAAGTGAAAGTAAGAGTTCGATATCAGTGCTTGATACCATTCAACCCCAGGATTAACATCAAATGCACCCCAACCAAACAATTCAATTGGAATACCACCTGAAGAGTTTGAAAGTCTTACACAACAACTATACGCCGATAATTTCGAGGATTTGACAGCCACGGAGATAAATACAATAAAACTCCTTTGGACTTCATACTTCCAGAACAGCATGAAAGCCAGGCGGGTAATTTATGAGGCCCTAGCTTTGGTTATAACAGATCCATCCTTGACAATATTCAATTTAATAGTAAAATTAACGTATCCATGGAAGCTGTCCAAAAAAGTATGGATTTCATTACTCGTTATTTACTTGTATACGAAGTATTATAGCGCTTCAGGCAAAATGTTAAGCTCAATAAGCTCATCTTTCAATGAAAGCGATATACCTTTAGGGGTGATATTCTTAGAAGTAGCCAATAGAGTAATGGTTAGCTTTATACTTAAAGAGAATAAGTTTCTCAAACTTGCTGCCAAGCATAATATAAATCATCTTTCCAGAAGTATAGGTAAGCTTGTATTTGGAGTAGGTTCAGCTCTTTGTGGCCCAAGAAACTTGAGCAACTACTTAGGAATCTCCACAGTAGAGAAAGGCGATTTGCAAACTATCATAGAAGCATTGAAGAAAAGCTATGACAACAGAGGTATGCTTTTTAGGGGATTTGTAAACGTGATTCTAGAAGGTTTTATTCCTGGAAACTTCTGTGAAGGAAACGAAACTTGCAAAACTGGTGGTGAAATAAATCTAGATGAATTACTTGACAACAATGCTGATTCAATTCTACATAAATTGCAAAATTTTGTTGATATTTTAGATGACAACAATAAGGTCGTATTGAAAATAGAGAAGCTAGCAAAGCGTTTAAATACTGAAATTTCTGTTTTAAATTTTATTAACTCAATTTTTATGTCCCCGCGAGTTTTAGTTGGATTTTATGAAGTAGAATTCTCAACGCGTGTTGTAAATTCACTTTACAAAGTACTATCGGCCATCAGTGCCAAGGTCCTTGGACAGATACAAATCAATATCCCAAATGGTTCGAAAGTGAATTTAAATTGTGAACATATGAGAGTTAGCCAAAATAGAAAAACTATTCTGGATATTTTTATATAATTATAAATTTAAAATAAAATATTTTACCCTTGATTTAGCGTGTTTTCTAAATGTTTTCGTTAAAATATTTCAAAAATGCAAATCTATACATTTTATACATAATTGTCGCTATCCATAGAAGTGTTTTAATATTTTGAAATTGATTTGTTAAATTGATACATTTGATCTAGTATTAAAAGTATCAACAATAATTTGTTTATTACTGCCACCTCAAAGTTTAAGTGTTATGGATATTCACTTATCAGAATATTAAAACTTGCAATTATCATATCATTGAATACAACTTCTGATAAGTGATAAAATCATGAAAACGATATTGATATAAATAAATCTTTAACCTTAAAAAACAATAAGTGACATAAAACCGCTGCATTTTAAGATTATTTAAACGAGTCTTCTTTACTTCCTGTTTCCAAATTTCACCATAATCTTAATGTATATTTCAAGACAAAAATAAAAAATGCAAAAAAAAAAAGAGGAAGGGGTTATTTGAAATTTCAAATTGGTGTTTAGAAAATGTACATACTGTCTTAAGATAACATAACATTGCATAATAAAATAACTTATAAATACTGTTCCAAATAAATTATAGCACAATAATCAATATATTTATTTACAAAAAGGGGAGAACAGGGAAGGTATTTATGAAAAATTAACCCCATTACCCTGGATGGAGTTTTAATCCTAACTTCATCACTGACATACCACACGCATTTGACGTTAATTGCAAATGCTTGATTTAATTACTAAAAATTGTTTATATATTGACTTAACGAATGAGACTTAAGATGTCTAAAAAAAAGATCCTGGTGGGTATTTTTGAAGCTATGCAAGTAGCGCCTTTTACTAAAACACGAAACTGATAAAATAAATTAATCAGAGAACAACTGAAAAGTCAGTGTTGGATATCCAAAAGAAACCTAAACAAGGAGCTTTAAAGTTGTTATAATTTTAACTGCTTACATTTTATAAATGAATTTTGAATCGTTCCTATAGTCGTTATTTCACTTTAAAATGTAAAACATAACGTATAACCTCAACAATTACTACGACCCTTAGAGTGTAAGCCACTGCCTCAGACAGTGTGACCACTATACATACATCATATATATTTTATCACCACGTCTTACTATCAATTTGGGTTATCCGCCTAATAACTCTAATGTGTTAGAGATTAGGAAGTTAATTTAGAGGAAGTATACCTACATTTAGTAGAGGGATAGTGGAAAACCATTTAGGAAAATCCACCCTCAGTACACCCTACCTGGATCGAACCCAGATCTCCCCGTCATTGGCAGTATAGTTAATTAGGAGAGTGACGACTTAAAACTTTGGGTCACCGAAGCGTGTTTTTTTTTTAACCTATATCATTTCATTTCATTCTACTTACCGAGTAAAAATGTATGTGTATTTGTTGGAAATGTTCTAGTGCCGGTGTGGTGACTATTTATTACATATTCTAATAATTTAAAAATCAACAAATACAAAAATTCCATACGTTAATTTTCATTTTATTGAAAAGGCACCAAAGACATTCATTTACAATGTTTAATTTAGGAATTTCCAAGAAGTGAAAAGGCAATTATCTCTTATCAATATATTTCCTAAGGCACCAATATTCGGCTCTGACGTTCATTGATTTTAAACTATTAAATTAACCTGAGGAAACAGCGTGAAAAGAGGAAACTTATATTTCACTTCGTCATTAGCAAGGGGAAAAGATGGAAAACCACATTTTTGGGTAAAAACAACTTCCCAACCTACTTGACATCTGAGTGAAGCTGGTTAGGATAATATCCTAACTTAATAAACATATAATTATATATATATATATAACAAGAATATCGTGTTTAACGTACAAATAAACACATTGATTATTGGTTAATTTTAAATATATGTTTATATATATGGTTAGCATAATACTGCAACATTTTATATTCATTGGTTAGTGGCTAATTTGTAAAATAAATAATACAAAATAGCCAATAACCAATATTGTTTATATTTTTACGTTAATCACAATGTTTGTAATCGATTAATATAAATGTTGAAGCACGAAAAGGGTAATATATATGAAATGCACCATCATTTGTAAAGAGAGGGAGGTTATGGTTTAACTCTCATGTGGATGAACTTTTTGAGCCTGGTCAATGTTCTAACCCTAGTAGGTGGCCTGGCGGTCTAGGGGTAAGGTTTCAGACTTCTGTGCTGGGATCCGGGGTTCAATCCTCGGTACTGGCACAGATTTATTTGATTGCCAAACCCTCCTTCAACTCTGACAAGACGTGTATTAATCACAACTTGTGAATGTGTGGAATGCCAGGCCTCCACCGTGGCTCGGATCCCACGTTAAACTGTAGGTCCTTCATTTCATCTCGCAATCACCCTACCATTACACATTATCTTAAGTGCGTATAATCCGAACGGGTAGTAAGACGCAATGCTAATAATAATAATAATATAATAATAATAATAATCTAATCCTAGTCAAAATCAAACACAGCATCAGAACACTCTCAAATCGAGCCAACTCGGATGACTGCTATCGTCTAGTAAATGTCACAAAATATGGAATAGCAGCTTGTCAGTTGTCAGTTTATCCTGTCTTGCACGAGAAATTTAAAACCTTTTCCTGTTGGTCTGCCCTCGTTCTCCAAAGAATGAGTCGTGGTAGGAAGGGAGAGGTCTGTCCACGTTCTCCAGAGAATGAGTCGTGGTAGGAAGGGAGTAGTCTGCCCACCTCCAGAGAATAAGTCGTGGTAGGAAGAGAGTGGTCTGCCCTCGTTCTCCAGAGAATGAGTCGTGGTAGGAAGAGAGTGGTCTGTCCACATTCTCCAAAGAATGAGTCGTGGTAGGAAGGGAGTGGTCTGCCCAAGTTCTCCAGAGAATGAGTCGTGGTAGGAAGGGAGTGGTCTGCCCAAGTTCTCCAGAGAATGAGTCGAGGTAGGAAGGGATTGTTCTGCCCACGTTCTCCAGAGAATGAGTCGAGGTAGGAAGGAAGTGGTCTGCCCACGCTACAGAGAATGAGTCGTGGTAGGAAGGGAGTGGTCTGCCCACGTTCTCTAGAGAATGAGTCGAGGTAGGAAGGGATTGTTCTGCCCACGTTCTCCAGAGAATGAGTCGAGGTAGGAAGGAAGTGGTCTGCCCACGCTACAGAGAATGAGTCGTGGTAGGAAGGGAATGGTCTGCCCAAGTTCTCCAGAGAGTAAGTCGAGGTAGGAAGGGATTGTTCTGCCCACATACTCCAGAGAATGAGTCGAGGTAGGAAGGAAGTGGTCTGCCCACGCTACAGAGAATGAGTCGTGGTAGGAAGGGAGTGGTTTGCCCAAGTTCTCCAGAGAATGAGTCGTGGTAGGAAGGGAGTGGTCTGCCCACGTTCTCCAGAGAATGAGTCGTGGTAGGAAGGGAGTGGTCTGCCCAAGTTCTCCAGAGAATAAGTCGAGGTAGGAAGGAAGTGGTCTGCCCACGCTACAGAGAATGAGTCGTGGTAGGAAGGGAGTGGTCTGCCCACGTTCTCCAGAGAACGAGTCGTGGTAGGAAGGGTGTGAGAAATTATTTGTCATCACGTTTTACTTCCCATTCGGGCTACATGACCATGTACTAATTACACCAATGGTCTAAGGATCAGGAAGGCTGACATTAAAGGAAATATACCAACCTGTGAGTGGAGGGAGAGTGGGAAGCTATTTAAGTTAAAACATCCCAAGTGCACATGACCGAGAATCAAACCCTGATATCTCCAGTAACTAGCAGTACATTGTATTGAGAAAGTGACGTCTTATACTATTCAGCCACCTAAGTGGTTGTGGGGGAACTTCAAAAGGTGATGAGGACTCTAAGGTGAAGGGGAGAGATAATAGAAATAAATATCCACCGAAAGGTTCAGCAAGACAGCATAAACGAGGAAATTAGAGCCTATATGAATACAAATGATAATTGGTATCAAGGGATTCAACAAAAATCGACTACCTTAAAACCATTGCTGATTGGCCATGCCTTAAAATATAAATATTTGAATAGTAAGCTAAGCACAAAGATGTTTTAAAGTACACTCCATTTACCCTGAAAGGTACAAGTATTACTTTGATGGATTACACTATGACCATATCTTTTAAGCTTCGTCATAGTGGAATAATGCAAAATATGTGAAGTGCATCGGGTGAAAACCAGTTAATTTTTTTTAATATGAAAATGTACATTATATTCCAGTTTAACGCTCTAAATCTAATCATCTCATAATATGTACAATTATGTGGTGATTTTATGGTGGCTGTAGTAATATAGTGTTATTATTATAATTATTAGCACCGCGTCTTACTACCCGTTCGGGTTATACGCACTTACGCTAACGTGTTATAGTTGGGTGATTGTGAGATGAAATGGAGGACCTACATCTTAGCGTGGAATCCGAACCACGGTGGAGGCCTGGCATTCCTCACATCCACAAATTGTGATCAATACATGTCTTGTCAGAGGTGAAGGAAGGGTTTGGCAATCAGATAAGCCTGTGCCGGGACTGAGGATTGAACCCCGTAACCCCAGCACAGAAGTCTGACACCTTTCCCTAGACCACCAGGTCGCCTAATATAGTGTTAAACAAAATCTAATAGTATATATATATATATATATATATATATAAAACTCCTCTAAGAATCGTACAAGTGGCAGCATTAAGCACACCACTGAGTCGAAGGTGGCTGTGTTATTTGATAGCTCGTGATCTTACTAAAATCACACATTTATAGCCGACGATTTCCACACGTAGTGCTTATAAACCGAACAGGTAGTAAGCGCGGTGCTAATAATAATAATAATTTCCGCACGTCCATCATAGATACTGCCTTAAAATATGAGTGAAGAATGACCGAGAGCACTGGAAGGTTCTTGGATAGCTTAGTGGTTAGAGCGTTGGCATACTAATGCAAAGGTCCCGGGTTCAATTCCCGTGTCAAGGTGTCAATTTTTAGAATATTACTCTAAGTTAAAAAAATAGTTACATCTCTTAAAATATTTTAAGTAAAACATGAAAAAGTTGACTTTTTAAAACACCTTTGTTCATTTTATTATAGAATGTATTCTTTAGAATAAATAATAAAAATAATTAACATTTATTTTTGGAAAAATGTTTGAGCCAAATCTACCCTTCCCCCCCCCCCCCACCATTATGTGTGTGAGAGTTTTGAAGTTACATAGAGTTAGCTCGACCTGCCCAGAAGAAAACTGAGAATATTTATTACACGTAAAAGGCTCAGTAATATACCTTTAATATACACTTCTTCGATTGTATGGTTCAATAGACTACATCTAGCTAAACTTGTTATGACAATTTTAAATATTTATTAATATATTTTATGTATGCTTCTTTTAACCCATAAGGTTCATCTATGGAGTAGCTTTTAGGATAGGCCCATAGTGTAGTCCACTTACATTCTCGGCGTTGGTAATCAGGTTATATTTTGAATTATAGGCAAATTCACTGACCCTTTAGCATAGTCAATAGAACGCGTACAAAACAAGCTAATATATACGGGTTACATTTTCGGATTGATTGAGGATTTATAATTTGTAAATCATCTGTTTTAGGAACAGGTTAAATTTCAAGCCATGTGTTGATATAACCAGCGAGTGCGAGAATAAACGTTGAATACACACAATAAAATAAAGCGTTGGATTTATCAAGTTTTTTTTTATTGGGCTTAGGCTAATATTGACTTATTTACTCTAAGTAGCCTTCCTCATCTTGACTTTACTTAGTGTAAGTTAGGCCTACTGATAGCAAAAACATAAGTGCCAGATAGATTAACTCCAATGATAACAGTCAGGAATTGGTACTAATGTCCTTTGAAAAGGCAGAGCACATCTGTTTAAAACTAATCTAAGAAGAAGTCTCTACCAGTTGTGAGATCTAGTTCTGTGTGGTAGTCAAAATTTTGGTGCAGGCCATATGGTTTTGGTCGTCATTTATATCAATGGTTTAATCATTTATTGCATTAGAAAGTTTAATTATTTATGAAATATTATTGTTATTTATTATTTATTTTATATAAAATTATGTTATAATTTAATCATTTATTGTTTATAAATTATTTTACTGATTTAATTAGATAAACAATTTATTTTGCAAACGGAAAACACGAAAAAAACATAATATTGGTAAACAAAGAAGCAAATAACGTTAAATAGTAATGAACGTGTAACACGCAGACTATAAAATACCTATTCTAGTGTATTTATTTATTTGAGGTATTTAACGTTCACTTTCTCTGAACCGACATATTATATCAGTACACGAGAACTTCTATGAGCTACAACATAGGGACTTAGCAATTTTGCCGTGAAATGAATTTTCACATAACTTCTAGTATTTTCACATAAGTTCCATTGTTTTTTTACATTCTACAATCACAAAGGACCGACGATGGCTTTACGTCTCCTCCGAATTTTTATCACTAAAGACAAATCCGTTAAACCCAGCTGGGTTTGAAACTAAAAACCTCGGGATCTGAGGATAGAACTTTACCTCAAGACCACCTAAGTTGACTATTCTAGTGTAATCAACTAATAAGTTGTAAAATATGTATTAATTTATTGGTTATAAAAGTTCAAACGCATTCGAATGGGTATATAGAAGGGAAAAATAATTTATATGGGATGAATGGTAAAATCCGTTTCCGGTGTGTTCTACAATTATTCGATCCCTTACCTATCTATCGTTGGTGATCTTGTGCAATTCCAATTTAAAGTGAGTTTAATATAATAAAATTTTACACAATTATTTAAACAAACAAAACTTTATATGTTTCCATAAAATATATGTAATTTATATAGCTTTAAAAGTTTCGAATGTTGTTGAAGTGTTCTAAACAGCAAAGATTTGTAAACCGCTCAATCAATAAGAGATGTATTGCGATATTTAAGAGTGGGACGCTCTATAGAATTCTATCTCATCCCAATTCGATTAGCGTTAAAAATATATGCTGATATTTGGGATGGGTAGTAAAATGCTATGTACTGTACACACAAAGATAAAACAAGTTTTTTCATGTTTTTTTTGGTACTTCTGAATTTTTTATTATTTTTTTTTTTGCTTGCTGATATTTATTTCAAATTTTTCGCCTTTCATAGTTGATTAATTTTGAAGCCGGAAGAAAAGTCAATACAAAATTAAAAACATATAGTAAAATAAAATAACCATACAACTGAAAATATAAAGATAGTGGTAATTACCAATCAAGAAATGATGTTCAAGTATCTTATGTGTTTTTTTATAGCCATCATGTAATTAAACTAATACTCATTACCGAATTCAAATATATAATAAATAAACTATTATACTTTTCAAAGCTTAGTGGCAAACTGATCGAGATATACTCTAAAGATGTAATCTACAGGGTAAATAGTAATTAGTTTGAAAACAGACCAATTAATGTAGTCGCCTAAAACTTTAAAAGCTATGCAATTCCTAAAACAGATTTGTTATACAGGTTGCATATTTAAAAGCAGGAGTACTCATTACGCTGACACAATTTAGTTTTGTGTATGTGTGTCATTAATAAAGACACAACATTAACTAAAATAAGTGTACGGGATTAGAAAGGTAGATTTTCTTTTTGGAAATTAACCTTGTATTAGAATGTTGACGAATAAATAATAGATTGTATCAAAGTCCACGAAGTAATATTTCAAAAACAAATATCGATTGGTATAAGTTTATTGCTAATCAAAGTTTAACGTTAAACAACTTGGGAGAAAATACGTATAGGTGGTTGTAATTGTCCATACATGTGGAATGTTAAAACGCATTACTCTCATGCTAGACCAGATTGCCAGTTATTGGGGTATCAGGGTTCAATTCCTGGTTGGGTGTATTGAAGATGCCCTTTCCTTAATGGTTTACCACTCTCATTCCATGAACATTCACCTACATTTCTTTTAAAGTTCTACTTTCCTCATTCCTATTCCAATATTTTAATTAATGCATGCTTATAAGCCGGATTGATGAAATAATCTTAGTATAAAAAATAGATACCAAATCTGGTAGATTGTTCTTGAATTATTTTCAACGACTCCGAATCGTCAGGGTAAAATAACTACGGTAGAAAATTTGCTGGAGTAAGTGTCGGTAATTTGTTTCATGAAGCGTGATGCTGGCCGTTGGGATGATCTGGAAGTGGATCGTGGTCCAGCGAACAGACAGTTATCTGACCGCTCTACTCCTTTCCAGAGAGGAATTGTTCCGGAATCGGTTCCAGACCAAGTGAAGTTAATCCTTCTCTGTCTATATCGCAAAGGAACTAGAGCTTGAAGGCAAGAGAATAAACTAATAAAAATGATAAGGCACATCCATACATACCTTCTCTTAATGTCTACCTGTAGTTCTGGGAACAGTAGACATCGCTCCCTCCATGTTTTAAAGTTTAAGTTACATTGAAAAATGATTCTTTTGATGTTAAATAATTGAAATATCTCATATAATTTCTCCTTGGACTCTTAGTTGATATTTTTCCATGGTGGTCAAGTGATACAGAAAATAAATTAATACTATATTCAATAGTAGACTACATAATAATTCATAGATAATAATCACAGTTCACGTGATTTAAAACTTTAGTCTTACAATATATGTAAAAATTCAAATAAATACGCCCAAAGTATTCGATAAATTGCTTTGAATTGTATGTACAAAACACCTTAGATGAGCTATTAGTCAAAACAATGGTTGAGCTGCAGCCATCTTAAAACCGATAACCAGAGAGTAAAACTACATAAATACGGGTTTTGGCCTATATTCAAAGAATGTTCCTGCCAAATTTCACTAACAATAATCTGTGCATTTGAAAGTAATCGTGGAGCAAACAGATATACAAAATATAAATGGTCGAGTTAAAACAGGAGCTTGCTTCGTTCGGTCACTTATAGTTTGTGCCGATATTTGAAAAATAAGTCATCAGTAAATTATCCCTAGTTTACCTTAGAAAAACAAGCATTAGTTTGATAATCATAAATATGAAATATTATCATCTATGTAGTTTCAAGCAAAATATTTAAAGATATTTCTTAAAGAAATACAAATTAAAAATAAATTATCATCAATAAATTTCCTCACATTTATTTTCTCATAATAACAAACATATAATCTTATTTATCACGTAGGACGATCTCCAGCTACTCACTTTAAATAAAATGTTGAAATGATTTTGGAAAATTTCAAATTCTCAAAAATTAATAATTTGTAAATAATCTAAAATGAATTGTTACTAAAAATCCAATATATTATCCTACACTTTTATTGTCATGTCAAATACTCTTTAATAATTCATTTAAAAAAATGTTTTGAGTAGATCTTGAGCATTTTAGAATTTTAGAATATCAGTTATCAGTGAACTATCCCTAACGTGAGGCCGAGAATGAATATCAAGTCTTGACTCAAAGTGTGATCGTAAAACATGTAGATATCAAGTTTGAACAAAGTCTAATAACATTTTAATTCTGTAGACCAAAATATATATACTTAAAAACACTTTTTATTGTTAGGGCATATAAACGTCAACATGTATTACAATCTTGAGGGTGAAATAAATTCACTGTTATATTACTTTATATAATAGAAAGGGGGTGAGAGGTTGAGAGCCTATTACATGCTCCATGAGCTACACTTGCATGTTTTAATCATTTTATTTAAGCAAACATTAATTGTATACATTAATAACCTGCTCCACCCCCCTAAAAATAATCCAACATCAAGTCAGTCAATATTTTAAATTTTCTTGCTTTTTTCTTAGCTAATGTTAAGATTAAAGACCACCTTTTGGTGTGATAAAGATCGTTAGTGAGCTGTCTCTTAAAGGGTTGATGAATAGTATAAGAGAAACTTCGTTGGTTCATATCTTGATTTGGTGGTAGTTTCTTTATTCGAACGTGGGGAGAAGATAAATGAGATATTAATTCAAGGTTTAATTTAATCGCTATTTTTTTCTCAATAGCACATTTAACACTTTGGTTATTTATGAATCAATCTTAACGGTGTAGCACGGAGGTAGCTTAGTGGAATAACGAGGGGCTGGGAATAGCATGGGGTAGTTAAGTGGGAAGGTGAGGGGCTGGGAATAACAAGGGGGTAGTTTAGTGAAAAATAGAGGGGCTGGGAATAGCATGGGGTAGTTAAGTGGGAAGGCGAGGGGCTGGGAATAGCGCGTGGGTAGTTTAGTGGAAAGACAAGGGGCTGGGAATATCATGGGGGTAATTTAGTGGAAAAGCGAGGGACTGGGAATAGCATGGTGGTAGTTTATTGGAAAGGCAAGGGGATGGGAATATAATGGAAGTAATTTAGTGGAAATTTGAGGGGATGGAAAAACCAAAACGATAACCAAAATGGGTAGAGCCACTTCCAGTGCATCTGACTTAGATCATAAATTCAATCTCCCCGTCACTGCTAATCCAATGATGGGTGTGAATGACATCTTGGAGCACGTGACCACCAGTGCAAATACCATAATTTAATAATTCTAGAATAGTATCGGTAACTAAAATCTATAATAAATGAATATCTCCAAGACCAGATTCACTTACAAACGCTTTACAATTCTGTCCTGGAACATAGTTTCTCGTGAGTTGCATCATTTATTTACGACACTTAAAGAGTCGCCATCAAAGTTCGAGATAGTTCAGAGAGATGGATAGAGAGAGAGAGAGAGAGAGAGAGATGTGTAATTGAGAGGGAGGCGTCACTCCATGTAGGAACACACCTTTTGTTCCCTAACAGTGTGACCCACTAGCAAAGAAGAGTTGAATTCCTTTATAGGATCAACTCTTTTTAGACAACATTGAAAATTAGTGTCCACATTTTGCCTCCCAATCAAAAACGTGATTAAACAATTTAATCTGTGTTTGACCTTTTCGATGGCGTATTCTCACTCAGTAGTGGAGAAATTTTGTAGCATAAGAAACAAAATATTTATTAGAAACTATTAATTTCGAATAAATCTATTAAAAGTGTATTGACCCAGGTTCTATTCCTAGATTATTATTATTATTATTTAGCACCGCGTCTTACTACCCGTTCGGGTTATACGCTTAAGTACTAATTACGCTAATGGATTAGGAATTGGGAGGGTTGAATTTAGAGGAAGTGAACCCGCATTTGCGTGGAGGGAGAGTGGAAAACCATTTAGGAAAAACCACCCCCAGTTCACCCGACCGAGATTCGAACCTCGATCTCCCCGTCCTCGGCGGTCGAGCTCAACACGACTAGCGCGTTAGCCAACTACGCCACTGAGGCGGGTTCTATTCCTAGAAATGATAACAAAATTACATTTGGGAAATTGGATATTACTTTGTAGTTAAGTGGTTACCATATGGTGTGGGTTTTGGTTTTTGAGTTGGTACTGGAATTAATAGAGGAGCTGACATTAAATCTTGCAAGGGATTGAAAATAAATAAAATATAATATATAATAAATTCTAAGTTTAAGAAACTTTGGCTTGTTTCTTAATGTCATAAATACCTTTAAAATAATATATATGGAATGATAATTACTATTTTTAATATGTTCTCAATACATTGTTTTTTCTATTCTAAATTTAATTAGCTTATTATTATTAACTGAATAATGGAGGGAGGCTGAATAAACCAGATTAATAAATCATAGCTAAAAATCACCACCTATGCACCCCACCGGTATTTTCATCCTAACCTATTCTTCAACAGCATTTAAATCTAATGATTTAGAACATGAGACAACCAGTTCGAGTAACAAAACCATGTTATATGTTTTATTTGTTTTCCACAGGTATTTTTTATTTTATTTTTTTCCTGTCATTTAAGAAAAGTAAACTCTCTTTGTTACGAATGGCTTACGAACAAATCAAAAGCAAATTATTTTAAAGATAAAAATTCTTATCTTCAATGGTGTTTCTTAAATCTCTATTTCTTATTCTATTTAAAAAATGTATATATTACTTCCTATTTTTATACCAAATTGTTTCAAGGTTTATCTAACATTCAAGAACTAAGCAAGACTTTTAGAAATAAACTCAAGTTTCAAGCTAACGTAGCTTCCATTTACTCTGAGAGGTGGAAAGTTTTCCCTGATTCGTTACAAGATTTTGCAGCTTATAATATAGGAACATAGTGTAGTCGGCTAAGATAAGATTGCTACCATTCAATGTAAATGGATTGTACTTTAGGCCATCAAACCTAGGCGAAGAATCACATATGTCAATATTCTTGGCTGTCCGAATCACGGGATTTTTTGTCAATTCTAGCAACAGTTGGGATATTTTGAAATTTCTGCAAACATTAGACTGGACCTGAAATATATAGGGTGTAATGAATTAGATTGGCTATAACTATCTCAAGATAGGTCTAGGCTGTAATGTGGTTGTTGGGATATAAATAGCTCAAGATAGGTAAAGAGTGTAGTGAATTAGATTGGATATAATTAGCTCAAGATAGGTATAGGTGTAATGAGGTAGATTGGATAGAGCTAACTCAAGATAGGGATCGAGTATAATGAGGTGGACTGGATAGAACTACCTCAAGATAGGGATATAATGTAATTAGGTGGAGTATATATAGCTAGCTCAATAGTGGGATAGGGTGTAATGAGATGGATTGGATAGAGCTAGCTCAAGATAGGGATAGAGTATAATGAGATGGACTGGATAGAACTAGCTCAAGATAAGAATAGGGTCTAATGAGAAGGATTGGATAGAGCTAACTCAAGATAGGGATATAGTATAATGAGGTGGAATGGATAGAACTAGCTCAATATAGGAATAGGGTGTAATGAGATGGATTGGATAAAGCTAACTCAAGATAGGGATAGAGTATAATGAGGTGGATTGGATAGAACTATATTAAGATAGGTATAGGGTGTAATGAGATGGATTGAATAGAGCTAGCTCAAGATAGGTATAGAGTATAATGAGATGGATTGGATATAACTAGCTCAAGATAGGAATAGGGTGTAATGAAATGGATTGAATAGAGCTAGCTCAAGATAGAGAGAGTATAATTAGGTGGAATGGATAGAACTAGCTCAATATAGGAATAGGGTGTAATGTAATGGATTGGATAAAGCTAACTCAAGATAGGGATAGAGTATAATGAGGTGGATTGGATAAAACTAGCTCAAGAGAGGAATAGGGTGTAATAAATTATATTGGATATATCAAGCTCAATTTAGAGAAAGATGACATACTTTTTACTTTCTCTCTATCCTACAGGTAGAGAAAGTATGGTGATCGTCAAAAAAATCGAACTCGAGATTTTGATGAATTTTGACGTTTCATGACTTCCTGAAACCGAAAAAGTGGATTTTGAATTTCCGTCTGTCTGTCTGTTTTCCTGTCTGTCTGTCTGTACCTCCAACTAGAGCCTAAACTATTTTACCGATTGAGCTGAAACTTGATATCTAGGGTTTTCATAGGGTTGCCCCAAGGGGTTTTTGGAATTGGATATCTACCTCTAAAATTAAGGGTAGTTTACAAATGGGAAAAAAGAGAAAAAGTCGATTTTCTCAAAATAGGCTCTAATGATATTTATTAAATTTCATTTATAAACATGAATAAATATTCCAAACAGAATGGCTATTCTCAATATTTCGGAAAAATGGCTTTAAGGGCTCCAGTCTGATGCGTAAATTAACATTTTTTATAATAGCTCCGAAACTATTTGAGATATGAAATTACTTAGCATTACAAATATGTATATATATTTATAATACACATATTTTATTCGAAACATATTTTTATAAAATCAATAATTTTCAATCTATACGCAATTATATATATATTTTTAGCTTTTTGGATATTAAAGCTTAAGTATTGCGATCGTAAAAAAAACTAACCTGAAATGTTGATGGATTTCGACGTCTCATGACCCCCCGAACCCTAAAAAATAGTCTTTGCAATGCCGTCTGTGTGTCTATTAAAACTTAAAATTAAGGGTAGTTTACTGAAGGGCAAAAAGAGAAAAAGGCGATTTTCTCAAAATCGGCTCTAGCGATTTTGATTAAATTTCATTTATAAACATTAATAAATATTACAAACAAAATGGCTACCCTCAATATTTCGGCAAAATGGCTTTAAGGGCTCCGGTCTGATGCGTCAATTAACATTTTTTAAAATAGCTCCGAAACTATTTGAGATATGAAATTACTTAGCATTACAAATATGTATATATATTTATCATACAGATATTTTATTCGAAATATATTTTTATAAAATCAATAACTTTCAATATATACGCAATTATATGAATTTTTTAACTTTTTGGACATTAAAGTTTAAGTATTGCGACCGTAAAAAAAACTAACCTGAAATGTTGATGGATGTCGACGTTTCATGACCCCCCGAACCCTAAAAAATAGTCTTTGTAATGCCGTCTGTCTGTGTGTCTATAAAAACTTAAAATTAAGGGTAGTTTACTGAAGGGCAAAAAGAGAAAAAATTGGTTTTCTCAAAATCTGCTTATACGATTTTGATTAAAATTCGTATCTAGGCGTTGATTAAGATTATAAATAAACTGGCTATTTTCATTTTCCTATGAAAATGATTTTTAGGGTACATTACAGAAGCGTTAATTTCCGTATCTCCACAACTATTGGAGAAACTAAACAACTTATCATTGCAAAATTGTAGGACTATTAGAAATAAAAACTTTTATTTGACATATATTTATATAAAAGCAGCAATTTCTGAGATATTTGCAAATATATTAATACAATTTTGTGAGCTTTAGTTGTAAACATATACTACTTAAGTCTTAACGCAATAATTCTCCAATGCCATAGATTAATTAAATATAAGTATCTAAAAAAGTATGTTATTTTTCCTTAAATCTCTTAGGAGAAATGTTTGCATAGCAATGATCTATCTCCATTTTAGACTCAATAGTCAATATTTACATTTTTTATTGGTCAAAATGTATAAATAAATAATTAAATATCAATGCGATGACTTGAAGATCTGCAACACCTTATAAAATGTTAAAACTTTAACCAGAATCGAAATTTTAATACGAAGTGTTGACCCTTGTGGAAGACATTAAACTGTTTGAAATGCTCTTAGGTGGACAAAGATGCGCCTCTTTTCTCATTGATTCTAAATCATTGTATATTATTTTATGCGTGTTCTTATGTGGATTGGTGATGATACAATGTACATTATTCCGTTCAGAAATCTTACGAGTTTATAGAAAGAGAGAGAAAGTCTGTGCGGTGCGCCGTACCATTTATTTTTGTAAGTGTGGCGATGAGCGTTCAAGTTCCTAACGCCATAGAGTATGTAAAAAAGTATTTATTTATATATAAATACTACTAAGAAATACGTTTTTCACATCAACAAATGAATGAATGTACTATCTCCAAAAAATTCTTTAATACAAACAAATTAGAGAAAACATTAACAACTGTGTTGGTATTATTTAGGATCAATTCCCTCCTACTAACAAAGTAATTTAAAAAGAATTTTAAAAAAAGTCAAAATGTTTACTTACTTTTCATCATTACAGTACTCACAATTTCTCCATTGAGGTTCTTTAGTATAATGGAACTCTAAGGATAATTTACTATTTTGCTATCCAAAGATTTTTTGTGTAGTTGAATTTAATTTAATTACATTGATTATATGGATGATATGGATTATCAGGAGATGATTAAGTAAGTATGGACATGCTGAGAGCAGAAGAAGAGGGAGGATTACAGTGGTTTATAAAGTAATATGAGTTACATGGAACGAGGAGAAGGTCCCAGAAGACTGTTAGAGGGGAATAATACTACCCATCTTCAAGAAAGGAGACAGGAAATATATTAAGAGAACTACAAGGAATTCACCTTGGTGAGCCACTGTACAAAGGTGTTTGAAAAAATATTGTAGAATAGAACGAGAGGAAAAGTAGGAGGAAAAATGAGAGTGGAGCAATATGGATTCAGACTTGGAAGGATGAGGCCGTAAACAGAGTGAGGAATATGTACAAGGGTAGTGTGAGTTGTGTACAAGTTGGAAAGGAGAAGATATATTGGTTTGAGTTAAAGAACGGCTTGAATCAAGGTATTATTATTCATTGTAGTGATGGAAGAAATAATGAAGGAAGTGGTAGAAAGAATTGGGGAGGGTATGATGAAAGAAATGGTGTTTGCAGATGATCTGATGGTGTGGGGTGGTGAAGAGAAAGAAGTACAGGAGCAGCTGGAGGGTTGGAAAGCAGTGGTGGAGAGTTGGAAATGAGTTTTAATGTAAGAAAGAGTGAGATGATGATCATGACAAGGAAGAAGAAAAGGTATACAACTGGCGTGGCAGTGAGAGGGGAGCAATTGAAGATAGGAACAAGTTTCAAATATCTGGGGAGTATTGTAGAGAGTGGAAGGAACAGGAGAGAGATAAGTGAGAGAGGAAGGCAAGGTGAGGCATTTTTAAGAAGTGTGAAAGGTCTGATGCAAAGCAGGAATATGCCAGATAAGAGCAATGGAGTGATATACACTGCCTTTATCTATCGATATTGATGTACGCTGCAGAAAGGTGGGTAATGAAGGAACAGGATGAAAGCAGAATGCAGACGAGTGAAATGAGATTTCTGAAAACAAGGATCGGTGTGACAAAATTAGAGAGGATGAGAAATGAGAGAGTAATAGGAATAATAAAGGAATAGCCAGTCTAGGACAAAAGATAGAAGACATGACTAAGGTGGTTTGGCCATGTGAGAAGAATGGAGAGAAAAAGGATGTCCAGAAGGATATTGAATAAAGAGGTAGGAGGAAGCAGGCCGAGAGGAATACCAAGAGACAGATGGCTGAAGGGAGTAAGGAAGATTGTTTAGGAGAGAGGAAATGAATGGGCTTAGGTGGAGGGAGAGAGGTGTTGGGAGCAAATGAGGCGGTGGAGAGGCTTATGTTCCAAACAGACACAGCCAGTTTCTGGAAGCTGTTCATGATGATAACTATATGGATAGATTTTATCATCTGATATTGTTCTCATTGAAGTTATTAATAAGTATGGTTCGCCAGATCATCAGTACTTTTCAAGTTAAATATCAGGAAGGAGTAAAATGTTCTGGAAAATGTGGAGGAAACTGAGGTGCTGAAAGATTTACTTAAAAATAGCTGACGGAACTAATAGAATAACATGTTATATGTAACGTAACACACACTTGTGACACACGAAATAATAGGACATTCTCATCTGGTATATCTTGCCGGTGACAGAGAGATCGGGTAAATAATCCCGGACTGGTGTATTGAGATGGTTTATTTTAAATGCTTTTCCACAATCCCTCCATGAAAATCGGATACATTTCCTATAAATCTATCTTTCTCTTATATACAGTATTCTCTAACTATAAATATGCAAAAAGCCCAAACGTTGTGTACAAATTCATTACTCAATTAGTTGAATTAAATTTATACACAGAAGTTAAAATAAATGGTACGTTGAACCGTAGATACTGTAAACCTCTTTTATCTTAAAATAGAGACAATAGCTAAGAACTCGTAATATTTGTTAAACTACATAATACACATTGTTTCAGAAACACTCCCCCAAAGATCATAATCAAATAATATATTTGCTATAGACCATTTGGGAAATAGAAGAACAACTCTGTCCACTAAGGCATATAAAAATCAATTTCTGTTTCAAAGACCCACGTAAAATATAGGAAGCAACATAATCGCACAAACTTTATCATAATATCATTTCTCATTATTCGAATAAAATGTTCAAAAATAGGTTTTAAAAAAATTATATTTAAATAAGTCTTATTCATAAGAACAAATGCATAATCTTGTTAATAACAATAAAAACACTTTATTTATAAACAATAAAGGATATTTTTTATTTTAAAAAAATAAATTTTAAAAGTTTCAAAATTGAATTATTTGTAAATCATTCTAAATTTATTTGTAATCTGTGAAAATAAAAAAGGTATTCTTATAAATCATGAAAAACAATTCCCTGATCCCTATTTTGAACTAAATTCTTAAGCCCAATTTCGAAAATTTTCATATTTTCTTTAATTTGTCGGAAGTAAAATACCCCTGACTTAATTTATTTTAGAAAAATAAAAATATATTATTAATTATCATATAAAATAGTCTCCGATGTTTATTTTGAACGAATTCAGTATAATTATTTTAAAATATTCAAAATTTTAAAAAATCTGTCTTCAATAAACTACTATCTCGAAAACAAAATACAGGCAGTGCTATTTGGAAGATCAACCACTCCATGATTATACATTTTTAACAAAACCATTATATCTATTTTTAAAATAGTTTAAAAAAGTTAAAATGTGTCATGAGCAAACTTCCCCAAAACATATTTTTACCCCCAAAATCAGTATAGATTGTTTTTTGTCATGTCAAACACTCCCAATATATCATTTGTAGCCAAATCATTTCAGCCATTTAAAAAAAATTCAAATTTTTAAGAAATCGGTCTTTTTTAAGCTAGCCTTAAACGAGTTTACTCGAAAATCAATTATACAATGCTGTTTTTCATGGCACATACTCCCAATACACCCATTTGAAACCAAATTATTAGGGCCGTTATAGTAATTTTGAAGTTTTTGAGAAATCAACTATCAGTAAACTACCCATAACACGTATACAGAGCTATTTACCATGTAAGAACCCACAAGATATCCATTTGGAACCAAAATATTATAGCCATATTTTAAAATTTAAAGTTTTTGAAAAATCAGTCATAAATTAACTACCCATAAATGAGATTTAACTCCAAAACAGTTATAATTTTTTATTTGTGAATTCACACAATTGCCAGTTATACATTTTGAACAAAGTCCTTAAAAATATTTTCAAAATATTTTGAATTTTCTAATTTTTTTTATCAGTATGCTACCCTTTAAAGAATATTTGTCCAAAAACCTATTATACAGTGCTATTTTTTATGTCAAACAAATCCTAGATACGCATTTTAAACAAAATCTTTATAATCATTTTTGAAAAGTTTGAAATTCAAAAAAATCACTCATCAATAAACTACCCTTTATTTTGAGGGTTAAAGTCAAAATAAAAATAAAAGTTGTATATCCATATAAAATATAAAAAACAAATTTGAACAAAATTCATGTAGCCATTTTGGATCCGTGGTTAGGGACAGACAAACAAGCAAACATGAGGACATACAGAAATGTAAAATTCACCTTTTTAGGTTAGGGTTGACATAAAAAGTAAAGATTCATGTTAATCTTGAGCTCAATTGTTTTCATGATTACAATATTTTCTCTTGTTATAGGAAAAAAAATATATGTATATTTGCATATAGCTGATAATTTATTGGTATTTTAAAAAATATATTACAAATAAAAGATTCTTATTTTTAATATTACTACAACTTTACAATTATATGTTATATCGCATCTCAATAGTTGCGGAGAATTATATAAATCGAAAATTTCTGCGAATGTAGATTATCATTAAAGACATTTTCACAAGAAAATTAGCAGTTTGTTTATAATGCTAAACAATGCCTGGATATAAAATTTAATCAAAATATTTGGAGCTTACTTTAATAAAAATTATTTTTTTCTCTTTTAACTCTTAGTAAACTATCTTAATTTTATGGTTGGATATCTATTCAAAATTCTCGGAAATAGAATACCCTGTTTATCTCTAGATGAGATAAAGATACACATAAGACACAGCCCATAGATAGGTTCGCACGTAACTCAAAACCTCTATCGGTTCCAAATTTTCTTTCCAATAATATTATTAAATATGTTTTTTTATTTCATAACTTGCGAATGCACAACCCTCAGTAATTATCGAAAACCACACGGTGTGACCAAATGGTCGGTACGTGTTGGAATTTGCTCCCGTGCCCTTAGGTATTAGCATGCATATGAGTCTGAGTGAATAAAGAACAGGCTAGAGACGAACTTTTTAATTACAAGAGTCTGAAAGTGTATCAAATATCGAGTTAGACTTTTTGATGATCACAATACGAGGTATCGAGAGAAAGTAAAAATTGTATAATATAGGGTTTGTACAAGCTAAACACTCGTGCCACCCTATTTTTATATTGTGTAGTGGTCTGATTCTTAGTAATTTTATTCTCTTCGGTGTCATATTATCTAATGAACTTCTTTAAATAATTGGTAAAAAATTTTAGGAACCAAACAAAACTTTACTATAGCAATACAGACTTCCCATTTAGATATATAGCCCAGTCTATTGCCAGAGCGATACCTCCTTAGACCATTTGACCACCGATGTGGGTATGATGGTGTTGAATGTTTTAGTCTCGTAAATTTGAAATACTGCCATTAAGAGAATTTAGTGGACTTTGTTATGAGTAAACTAATATACAATATTTTTCAAACCTGAAGTTACCCACACCAGTGATCACAAGGTAACACGCATCAGAGCCTAAGGTTTGAATCTCAGCTGGGCGCACCGGGGTTGGTTTTTCCCATCCCCTATCATCACATTTGATGATATACATGTTCTAAAAGTTAACCTTTCAATTACTACCCCCTAAAATGATGAAAGTGATGAAAGTACTGATAAAAAAATAACTCACACCTAGTATATTGAATATAGAAAACCTACATCATTGGACACGCAGACAAAGGAGTCAGTCTCGTCTGTCTTGGATTTACGATAATGAGGGGGTTGATGTTCGAATTTTAATCGGGCAACGTTTGGGTGGTTCTCAACACATTTTCACTTTTGATTTAACATCCCCTGGTCTCATAAATGTGAGTACATCTTCTCTCAGTAACGCTCCCATAATTTACCAACTGAATTAAAGTTTTAGTAACGTTGGTGTTGAGAGTACTCGTTAAGGTTGGATATAAGCAAACGTGAGCTAAAGCAAGTCATTATACAGTTTTGATAATAAAACACTTTTTTGTTAGAATAAATAAAATAATACTTCAGTAGATAGTTGCGTTTAGTATACTTTTCTACTTTTAGTAATTTTAACCATTCTTGAATATTGTTTATGGGCATTGCGGTGTAAAAAAAACTATTTTAAATCAAATGCTAATGCCCCGTTAATATTCGGCGATACCCATGAGAAATATTCCAGAATATTGTTGAGATTATTATGCATAGAAAAATATTCTATTTATTTTGGCCAAAAAAAAAGTTCTTTGTCATAAGACCTTTAAGAGTACTGACCTCAACTCGCATTCTCTTCTCTCGCAACTTAACCTAAAAGTGTAATTAAAGATTTAGTAACAACCCACACTGGGATTGAGGTCGTGTACTCACATGGAACTGGTTGGTTCTCGGATCCATGTCGAGAAGAGAGTAGTCGGCTATACGGTCTCCATTAGCATCAATATTCACCACTCCTGTGATTCCTGAAACAGTTGTATATCAAACGGTAAATCTTATTAGATGTAATTGAATAATTTACAATGCAAACTAAAGTTATTGAAACAAAAAAAATTACTAAATTTCCCCGCCATCATAATTGATTTGTAAATATTAATATTTTAACCCTCCGCATAAGTAATTAAAAATATTGAAATAAGTACTACATACATAGGCCTACGACTAGTTTTCAGTTCAAAGAAAACACTTTAAATGGCTTAATTTATTTAAAAAAATTAAAATAATTTTTATTCATATTTTTAAATAGTACGTTCAACACCAATTTTACTATCAACTAGATCTTAAGAGTAGATATTGGGAGAATATCTTGAGGTGGGGATGTAGGGGATTAGAGATAAGGTAAGTGTTTTTTTTTGCAGTTATTACAGCAAACCCTTTTTGGTGAAAATATATAAAATATGTCTTCAGTAGACTCATAGTTTAATTTTCTTCGCACAGTGATAGTAATAGTTCTTGAATATCTGTCATGAGCATATTATACTTAGATAATACACTTTTTTAAATGAAGAGAGAAAATTGTCATTAAATTCCAGGAAAACCTTGACAGAACTAGAAATGTCACCATGTGAAGAAAATTAAACTATATATCTATACTGAAGAAACAGTTGATTTGTTTTGACCGAAAAAAGGTTTTTTTAATATAAACTGCTAAAACACTGACCTTTTCTCTCGACTTGTACACTCCCACTTTAAAGAAAATGAACCCGAATCAATGCAGAGAAAGTGATGGATAGTACTTGTAACCTACCCCTTTTCAATGAAACCGGATAAGATTAAAAAATCGACAATTACGTTAATATAATGTCACACTAACTTGTTTGATGTAACCCACTTAGGTGACCGAATTACCTAAGGCATAACACCCTCAATAGAATAGAATGCGGATGACAGGGACACTGGGGTTCGAATTCCGATCAGGTCTACAAAGGTTGTTTATTTCCTAATGGTTTTCTACTCTATCTCCACGAAAATGTAGGTGAACCTCATCTGAACTCAACCTTGCTCACCCATAATTCATTGGCATAATATTAGTACATATAAGTATAGCCCGAAAAGTTAATAAGACGTGGTACAAAAAAAAAAGGTTTATGTGATACTGATACTTAGCTCATCGATTCATTTAAAAAAATTAAAATAACATCCTAAAAATGGTAATTTTCCTTAGTAGTTTCATCATATTTTAGTTTCTTAGACTCAGGAAGAAATTCTGGAAGATATTTTTACATGGAAAATAAATATTTTGAATTGTTGCTGAAGAAATTATTAATTCATTCATTTAGTTTAAATAATGTAACAAACAACATACTTACAAAAAAACAGAAAAAATGATTGAATAATAATTGTTGTGATTTGAATGAAGACAAAGAAACTAACTCATTGATGAAGAGCTTTAAATAAATCAATACATCACTAGAATAACTGAAAGTGTACAAATCTTAAATCCTTGATTATATGAAATATGTTCTAGTAGAGAATGAAAATATTATTATTATTTTTTTATTTAGCACCGCGTCTTACTACCCGTTCGGGTTATACGCTTAAGTACTAATTACCCTAATGGATTAGGAATTGGGAAGGTTGAATAGAGGAAGTGAACCCGCATTTGCGTGGAGGGAGGGTGGAAAACCATTTAGGAAAAACCACCTCCAGTTCACCCGACCGAGATTCGAACCTCGATCTCCCCGTCCTCGGCAGTCGGGCTCAACACGACTAGCGCCTTAGCCAACTACGCCACCGAGGCGGGTAGAATGAAAATAAAACTACGCAAATAGATAGTCAAAGACGATCTTGTATAAATACATTACCAAAGTAATATTAATTGTCAATTGTAGTAGAATATTTAACTTTTTGTGGGTCATTAAACCATTGAAAAAATCATTAGTGAGTATCTACTTAGAGTTAAATGCTTAGAGGATCTTACTTCGTGCATAAGGGATGAATCAGATGATTAATAATTTACAAAATTTAAGATAACTCGTATATATTAACAATCCATTTTATTTTGTGTGCAACTACTACTAATAATAATTTTGCCTTCCAAATATTTACACTATTAGATCAGTGACTAGAACAGTTTAATTTAGAGGAATCATGTTCTCATTTTAGTTGAGAGAAAGTGGGAAAATATTTACGAAAACCCAACCTTAATATATCCAACCAGGATTCAAACACCGATACTTCCATCATCAGCAACTCAGTTTAATGGGAGAGTGAAGCCTTAGACGAGCTGTATCCAGACTTTTTGAGACGAGAGCTACATTACATTTTTGAAAAGTTGTTGCGGGCCAAAGCACGTAATTTACTGTAGTGAATCGAACCACAAAATTTAAAATATGCTTTATGCTTATTATTAATCATCTATTATTATTATTATTATTCTCTGTTTTTTTTATATATTTCTATTTTTATTTGATTTTCTTAATTTTTGTTTTCCACAACGAGGTTACTACTTTTGTAAATATATCTTTAAAAGAAAGATCAACAAAAATTACAATAAAGAATTCTTATTTCTATAACGCTAGTTGTTAGTAGACACATGAATATAAAAATGGAGCTAAACATAACACATAAATAAAGAAAAAAGAGTATTAGTAAGATTTATGATGTTTCTTTTTTGACATAATGGCCCCTATTTGTGGCTCAAATTTCGTGTTCCTGATCATAAATATCGACTGCGAATGTTCAATGGACAAATTGTAATAATCTTTACATATTTCACTTGATATTTTTCACATAATGGTGGTGCCAAAGATTGAAATGAAGTTACAAGAAAAGTTCTTTAAACTGGCATAATTGTCATCAGGAAGACTATGGTAAAAATCTACTAAGTTCCCTCTTTATATTTTTCTATCAGTACGTTGCTTGACTGCATGTCGTTCACTTACCAGTTGAAGTTCAGGTGGGAGACTTTCAATGCTGCAATCAAAGGGGCTTTCAAAGATCCTTATGTCTGATGCATGCGCGTCTTAATCTGAAAAACGAGCTATAAACTGTGCGTTCAAATCAGCTATGGTTTTAGCAACAAAGTCTGCAGGAAACGGTATCTCTGTTTCATTATATAATTTTTCACAAACCTTAAAGTGGGTAGAGAAGCTCCTAGTCACTTGTGACTGAGATAGAATCAGTTTTGGTCGGAGCACCTTTATGTGGCTGTACATGTAAGATATGAGCCCATTTTCACCATGTAGCTTGAGATTTAAACAATTCGTGTATGTTATCAAATCTATGAGAAAAGTAATTTCCACAGGCACTCACCGTCAGTCAGAAAAGGTAGTGGCCTGTTTTTTTCATTCAGGAACATGGTGATTTCACTTCAAATTTCAAAAAAATCGTGCCAAAACTGTTCCACAGGAAAGCCATCGTATTGCTTTATAGTAAGGCAAATCATGACTAGCCTCCTCTATTTCCTCAAGAGTTGTATGAAATTGTCGATGGTTAAGTCCATGAGAGCGAATTAAATTTACTGTCGAAACAACAGGTTCCATTACACATGCGATATCCAAGTATTTACCACATAATGGTTCCTGATGAAGAATGCAATGCAGAGTCATTGGTTTGAGAAGAAACTAGTTTCCATTACTTTGTAGATTTGTCCTACCAAACGTGATTTAGCCCCACACATATTATTTCCACCATCGGACGTAGCACATTTCAGTTCTTTCCATTGCAGATTGTATTGAAACAGTGATTTTTTTTCAACTTCTCTGAAAATGTTGGAGCCTGTAGTAGTTCCATGCATATTGCTAAGAGATGCCAATTCCTCTGTAACCTCAAAATTGGTGTCATTACCTATAATGAACAACAGAAACTGTGAAGTGTTCGAAACATGATTTAACTCCTCAAGTGTAAGAGAAAAAAAACAAACACGAACTCCTTAGCAGTCAGTCAGTTAAAAGACAATATTACTAACCAATATCCTCGGTTCTACGAGCAAATGTATTTGCCGAAAGACTAATAGCCTTGAATAGATCCGCTTTTTCTAAACATATCTCTTCTACTGCTTAAAACATGCATGTTTTAACAAGCTCACAATCATTAAATGGCTTCCCTCGCTTGAGTAATATATGTGCCACCCGAAAGATAGCTCTCGTTGCAGCCTCCTTCTCTTTGTATATCTTCTTAAATGTTAACTGCTGCAACTATAATCTACGTTTTAAAGTGTCTAGTTTTTCCGACCAAATTTTGCCCGTGATTTTAGAGTACTCACCCTTGTGTTAGTCTCATAATGTCGGCTAATGTTATACTCCTTTAACACTGCGACGGTTTCATTGCGTATAAAGAACAAGGCTTTATGACTCAATTCTGTAACAAAATAGTCCACACTCCACTGTTCTTTGAACACGCTACAATCAATGTTCATTTTCCTCTTTCGTGTGTTGGCTGACTTTTTTTTATGTCAACAGTGTTAGATTTAAGTCACCATAACTGTAATCACATGACAAACTTTGTAGCATCAATATAACAATAATACTGAACGTATATCGTGTAGGCACCGAAAATACAATTGCTCGCTATTGAATAAAGGACACGATAATAACCAGTCATCATTTGTCTGTGTGTTTCAATGTTATGATGGGAATGGAAACCCCTCTCCCCTTATGCCAACATTCATAGCTCAACGTTGTCAGCTTGTCAGAGTGGCGCGAAAGACAGAGAGGCAAGAGCATATAGCTTGGTTAACAATTGCAACACTGTAATGATCTCGAAACACATCTTCCTAGAATCGCCGCAAGCTTCTTCAGACATTGTGCAAACTCTCCAATTTAACATGTTACTGCGATCTTTGCACCAAAGACTAAAATACTTTCTCAGGCTTGGTGCGTTCACCGATAGTCCGAAAACTGTGAATTAGGTAGCGGACCGGATAAACAGAGGCCGCGGGCTGAACCCGGCCTGCGGCCCGTACTTTGGGAACCTCTGCCTTAGACAATTTACCTATTGAAGTGGGTAACTAAAGATTTTAAAATATATTATGTTTAATAAATGAGATGTATTAAGATTCCCAAAATGAACTTTGTCATTGGTTTCCCACATGATGATATTAAATAGAGCAGTATGTCAAGATTTTCCAACATCTTAGCACAGTCGGTAGCGTGTCTGCCTAGTGAGATAAGGGAACCGGGTCCGACTGCCGGCATGGCCGAAAAATTTATCATTGATAAAAATAAGGGTTTACACTTTCAAATTGATAAATTGACGGCTGAGGACTGGATGTTGTGCCTATCCTAGTATTAAGATAGATTATAGGACATATGAAGCTACGACAGGCCAGTAGTGGAAAATATATGGCTTGAATAAAAAAACCTACCTAGGTCATAGGCTGGAAACAGTAATGGATGTAAACAAAGTATATAAATACTACGGATGGTTCTAAAACGCTTGTTCTTAAAGCCAAGCTCCTGCAAGGAAGGTTTAGATTAGGTGTATAATATTTCAAAAACTAGGCAATTTTTAGTTTTGAATTTGTAGAAACGCTGGAGTTTTGAGCACTATTACTGAAATTTGATATTTCAATCGTACTACCACCAAAAGAAAGAACAAAAAAAAAATATTAAGCACTGTTTTCAAATGAAAATATTGAAGAATGATGTAAATTGTAATATTGATTTCAAGAAATAAAACTATTATTAATAGATGGTCCACTACCGTAGTCTAGTGTTAATTAATTTATAATAGGTTTGTATTAATATAATCAAATTATTTTGAGATAATCTTATTTATTGAAAGAATTATTTCCTCCGATTTCTCACCAACCATAATTCTAACGAATCCACTGGTAGTGAATTAAAACAAAACCAGCCTTTACGCAATGGAAACCTAAAAACGGGGTTTTGCAAGTTTCATCCAAAAAAGTCAATACAAATAATGGAAAACCTAGGGCCGTAAGGAATGTTTCATATATCTTTGTTCCTAGACCAATACATTGGCTCTCTTCTACTTTGGGCCCTGTGAGTGAGGCGCGGCCAAAATGCTGTGGTAACATGATGAAGCTCTGTGGGTGTTTACATCAAACACTCGTGTACACTGGAAGACATGATTTGGTGGACTTGGTATTTGCTTTGACTAATTTTGATAATAGTTGAGACCGTTTGATCCTGTAAGTTCTCTTCGTTTAAATGAGAAGTATCTCGAGGGTATCCACGTACGTAGCTCGTAATTTACTATGTGTAATGCAAGAAAGTCGTAAAGGATACTATTGAAAGTGTAGGATATTGTTCAAGAATCAGGTTCTTATTAATATATTTACTTTAAAAAAGGGATTAGGCAACTGGAGAGAGGAAGATATTGAATAATGATTAGTTGCATACCCTATACAAATTACAAGACATTGCTAAGATTGTCAAGTCTCGCAGATTATGGTGGGCAGGACATGTAGCACTAATAGAACAATTTAGAACCGTATTCAGGGTACTGCATGGCAAACCCAATGGAAAGAAACCCTTGGAAAGAGCCTGATCCAGATGGGAGGATAGCATTAAAATGAACCCGAAATAAATAGGGTGTAATGAGGGGGACTGGATAGAGCTAGCTCAATAGAGGGATAGGGTCTATTGAGGTGGACTGGATATAAATATCTCAAGATAAGGATAGGGTGTATTGAGGGGGACTGGATAGAACTAACTCAAGATAGGGAAAGGGTGTAATGAGGGGGACTGGATAGATAATAATAGCACCGCGTCTTACTACCCGTTCGGGTTATACGCTTAAGTACTAATTGCTCTAATGGATTAGGAATTGGGAAGGTTAAATTAGAGGCAGTATTATTATTATTATTATTATTATTATTAGCACCGCGTCTTACTACCCGTTCGGGTTATACGCACTTACGCTAATGTGTAATGGTAGGGTGATTGTGAGATGAAATGGAGGACCTACAGTTTAACGTGGAATCCGAACCACGGTGGAGGCCTGGCATTTCTCACATTCACAAGTTGTGATTAATACACGTCTTGTCAGAGGTGAAGGAAGGGTTTGGCAATCAGATAAATCTGTGCCGGGACCGAGGATTGAACCCCGGACCCCAGCACAGAGGTTTGACACCTTACCTCTAGACCACCAGGTCACCTTTTAGAGGAAGTGAACCCACCTTTGTGTGGAGGTAGAGTGGAAAACCATTCAGGAAAAACCACTCCCAGTTCACCCGACCGAGATTCGAACCTTGATCTCTCCATCCTCAGCAGTCTGGCTCAACAATAACCAGCGCGTTAGCCAACTACGCCACCGAGGCGGGTGGGACTGGATAGAGCTAGCTCAATAGAAGGATAGGCTGTATTGAGGTGGACTGGATATAAATATCTCAAGATAAGGACAGGGTGTATTGAGGGGGAATGGATAGTGCTAGCTAGATATAGGGATAGGTTGTGTTGAGGTGGACTGGATAGAACTATCTCAAGATAGGGAAAGGGTGTAGTGAGGTGGACTGGATAGAGCTAGCTCAAGATAGAGATAGGGTGTAATGAGGTGGACTGCATAGAAATAGCTCAAGGTAAAAATACGGTGAAAGACACATTACTCATCTGGATTATCCACATTTAATTATAATTGTGAGCTAAGCAATATTTAGAGAAAAGTACCTTTTTGGCGTGGAGGGAGAAAGAGTAAACCACTTAATAAAATTCGCCCCAGTACCTCCCAGTTGGAATTTATGTCATGACCTAATCATCGACAGACCAAACGAGCTTGATGTGCTTGTTTTAATTGTTATAAACTAGATTAGCTTGTAGCCTCCCTCGTGTTAATGTCAACTTTGAAAAAACTGATAGTGAAAACAACAATGTATCTATCCCAGAGTTTTTAATTTCCCATACTGAGAAAAAATAGCGTAATGCATTATGTAGAGATTATCATTATGAAAAGTTTGAAGTTGTTAAAAGATGCATCTTCAGAATCAAAAAACTCTATGTAGTGTCATTATTTTTTTACTAAGATTAAACACACACAATATTTGTATTAATTGAAGGAAATAAATTAACAAAATTTAAGGCAAGGTCACTTTGTAAACAACATTAGTTGTTTTATCGTCGGATGCGAGCAGATACAGGTTGTTGTTAAACCATCACGGGAACACGCCACGTATAGTTGTACATGTAAGAAGCACTTGTCATATAGATCAATGCCTGCCACCTTCAAGGTTTGCCCTTGCACTTTGTTGATGGCCATTGCATAACAAACCTTAATAGGAAAATTTATACATTTAAACTGGAAGGGCAGGACTGATGGAATAATGGCTATTAGTATTAAGACCCATTCTCCCGTTGTACTGTAAAACCTGTCATGACAGTCGCCTCTATGATAACGTTCCGCAGACTGTTTACCTGTGGGCCGGTTACAGTAAACAGTTTATGTAGGTTTAAATTACGTAGCAAAATGAAGGGGGCTCTAATTTGATCTAAATTGCATGAATGGGTAAACCTACAAAGGATAGTGCGTATGGACATGTCAGACCGGTATGGCACTTCAAACTGGTCTAAAATACAGTAGTTAACTTTACCAGCCGATTCATGTTTGGAGCTACAATGGCTTTCTCCAGGAAACACAAAAGAGGGTGTGTTTTTTTTTGCAGACGAAGTATGTTGGGATGAATAAAATGATTAACTAATGGATAACCTTAACCACAACCCATATCTGGGAGTTATTCAAGGAAACCTTGCATTCCTTGCAAGACTTCATTGTCAAATTTTATCAATATATCGACAAATAAATCTAGTGTTTGTCTTCGCAAAGTGTATGTGCATGCTAGTTGCCAGTTCCACAACGTCCGAGCATATGTAGAATAGTTTCAGGCAGGTATTGATCTTCATCAGTTCTAGTGACTTGGAATGACCGGCATGGTTTGTCGGAAGTCCTCTGATAACAATACGGTGACGCCTCCTATGAGCACATGGTGACTTTAAAGATCTCTCAGAGTTATCTTTAGATCATCAATTGATTTATTATGTGACATTCATTCCATAATATAAGAGATAATTTTTACACTGATTTTGATGTGAAACTTTGCTTCGATATTATGTTGCACACGGCGATTTGGTCGTTAAAAGAAAATGCAAAGGTAATTTAAATGTCATATACTCTGCTCTGGTCCCTTTTAATAATTTAGCGGCTATAGCTGTATGTCAAATATACTGTTCTGCGCCCTGAAGTAGTGGGTTAACCTGATGAAGCCACTGCAAAGGCAGAACATTCCTCAAACCTGAGCGTAGCCAAGAATAAATTAACTATGAAATAGTTTCTTTTACCTCCGGGTGCACATTAAGAGAACACTTTTCCAAAAGGATCTTGAATACTCTAAAATACATTTATGTATATGGTAAGTAGTTCTGTGTTCAATAGTGGGTTGTACATAATCGAAGCTTGTATTAGATTTGGCCGATCGCGATTTTAGAGATCTTAAAAAAACAGACATAAAGACAGACACTTTGTTTTATAAGTAATAGAGATCTCGACTTAGATGTCTCAAAAGAGAATCTACGAGCCTTGTGGGTATTTTGAAAGTAATGATAACATCGTCTCTCACGAAAGTACGAGAATGAGCTAGCAAACAAAATGTAAAAGCGTAGTAATCAAAAGGAACCTAAATAGCAACTTGATAGTTTTTTCATTTTAACATTTCCATATACATTATAATCACTTTAAAAATTCAACAAAGCTATAACCTCAAAAAGCATTACAACCCAACTTGAAACATGCTATAACCCCGAATGGGGTCGTGATTTTCAAGATGGAAAGCACTGTACTAAAACCATGAACTTATAATCATCCCAGGAATGTTTCTGAAGACTCAGCTCTTCAACTCATTATGTAGGTGGGGTACATACCATTGAGGTATACCATAAACTCACAGAAACACAAATAATTAGCACGAAAAAATAAAAATGATTTCTCATAATGGAGCCAATATATTTATTATTCATTTCCAAATAATCTCGTTACCACACGTGTTTAAACAATAATGTTATAGCACCAAAACTATGTATCTACTGTTTAATGGTCCGATAAGAGATCAGGGATGGCGAAACTTTTACAACCAAAGTGCCACTTAAGAACTAACTGAATTTTGAATTAGTCTAGTTGCCTCTTATTTACGTTTATTATTAGGTATTTAAAAATCAAAACATGCTTAATATTATGAACTGTAGGGCTAATGGATGACAATACAAATAAAATTGTGTTTTTTAATAGGACCTGTTGGCCTTGATGGTCTTGTATTAAAGTGCTAGTCTCGGGACCCAAAGATTGTCGGGTTCAAACCTGACAGATTTTTTCCTGGACGATAAAAATCCGTAGCACAACTTACTTTGGAGGGGGAGTAAAGCCGTCCGTCCCATGTCGATTGTGGCATCTAAAAGAACCCTAGAACATATGTGAAAATATCAGGGCCGACCCTTGGCAGATGCGGGGCTTTGGGCAAACTTGAATTACGGGAACCCCAGTTATCTGCCTCATAAAATTGTTTAATGTTATTATAGTAGTTTGCAGCTTGATATCAATTTTCAGCCTTATAACCTTTAAGGTATCAGGAAAGGCACTACACGGTAGATAGCTGTAATAATTATTACTAGAACCATGTCTTTATACATATAAAAGTTGGATTTCCCCCAACACTTTGTTCAATTTTCTTCCCCCATAGAATTTATCTGTACAGAGTTACAAAGAACAACCAAGCCAAGTTTGAATTAAATCGGTTATTGCTTTCAAAAGTTATCATCAGACATATCCACCACAGACAAACAAATGAAAATCAGTGGAGTTAAAAAGGGAAACACGCTTCACTCGTTAAATAAATAAAGTAATATCATTTTTTTATGTATTTACACTGACAATATTTGTTAGATCTCCTATACAGAGTAGCAAGCCAAAATTCCCACCCCAACTTATTTTTTTTCCATCTCCCTGTGTGACCGCACCGTTTGCACACCCCTAAGGGTGGCCCTGGAAAATTAGTTTTTTCCTGGAAAAATTGGTATTCCCTCTCGCTATAGGTCATAAAAATTCTCGTGTGCTGCTATAATCAGTCGATTCAGAAAGTGCACGTTAAACACCTCAAATAAAAAAAATAATATTTACATTTTAAAGGACAATTTATTAGATTGTAAACATTAATGTCGTAGAAAAGATTAATTTCATTAATATAAAGTTAACACTTTGTAAGTAACACCTTCAGGGGAAAAAAGAAAATAGACACTACTGTATATTATATTCAAGGCTCTTGGCCCTGTTGAGTGCAAGTATAATACCTGTTTTGTGGGATGGTGGATGGGAGGATGAAAGGCATGGCGTGGCTTCACAACCGACCAAAGTATCCTTCCGCGTCAACAAGAAGAGATGGATCATGGATACCGTAGGTGGCGCTAACTACCGGACAGGTCTTACGGAAATAGCAGTTTTCTCAAGAACGAATGAAATTTTTATATTAATATTTTCAAAACCCCTTTTAAGATAATTTACAGATGTTTACTAATCGTTACATTTTCTTATTTTTTGTTATGATGCCAGCAGTTTTCTATTAGTTTTCATCAATATTTGATCACTGTTAAAATAATAGAGGAGGTGTGTATATAAAAAGTATAACTTAATCAACATTCTTCTATTCTTGAACAAACAGTTTCCGAAAAGAAAATTGCAAAACAATAAAAAATTCTTGAAGAAAACCATTTGTTCCCACGGCTAAGCATTTCCACGCTAAATGAAAAGGGCCAACCAATTGCCTTAAATCATAAAACTACATAGGGCTTAATATTTTACATATAAATTTGAAACATGTTATATTTTTCTAGCCAAGATGGCTATGTTCGGTTCATAGCTTGTTGTCTTCAACATCACATGAGATTCACTCAAGTACAAATAAAGACGATTTTTAACCATTGTCTTCACAAAGTTCACCGTGAAATGACATTTAATAACATGACCGTCAAAATATTATTGACTTCAAAATATAATATACCACGTTGGGAGAAAATTTAGTGTTTTTTTTTCATGTCAGCGTGCCACCCAAATAGTGTTCGCGTGATATAGTTTTGCCATCCCTGCCCTGTACCTTTGAGTGGTAAAAGGCCTCCTCCTTCTGGTGATTAAATAGAGAAGCCTTATGATTAAGTTGTGGGAATTATTGAGTGTAATAGAGACGAGTGCGACCTAACCGGAGGGACTCCTCCAAGGGATTCATTAGTAGAAGTTACTCGTATATGTTTGTACATATTAGAACTTAGTGGGGGAGACCAGATCTAGTGAATTAACCCCACGTATCACCACCAGTGTATAGTTAATGGACTTACTTAGAAAACCAGTAGCGAAACCACCACTCAGAGGCGTACACCGAAATTAACAAGTATGTACTGTTCATGCGAACCTTTTGGGTATCGACCCAGGTTTGAACTAACATACGTTGCTGACACGATGGTCTCACTCCAAACTTATCTCTCATTATATATATGAATACCAAAACATATTCTATTCGTTTGTCAAGAACTCTTTTTAGTTATTTTTTTGTATAATACCCAATCAAAACCGATTTAGATTCTATAATATCTTCTTAAGCCTCCCCCTTCCCATCCATCTTGTCAGGAAGATCATCAGGGTGGCTACAAAACATATTTTACAAAATTCCCTGACTTTTCCAGGTTTTCCAGGCAACATTTTTCAATTTTCCCTGACTACTTTTTTCCAGTTTTAATGGTGGATGATGACTTTTGTTTTATTTATTATTGATCACATACTAAAAAAAGTTTGTATCTACTAAACATAAACAGTTTTATCAGTTTCTTAAAAATTAAAATAGTATTTTATTTAGGTATTATTAACATTTGTTTTAGTGTTTAGTTGCGAAATTAATGGAATATTTAAAACCTATTTTTAATTCCCTGACTTTTCCTTATTTTTAGTTAAATTCCCTGACATTTCCCTGTTTTCCCTGTCATCCTAAAATTCCCTGACTTTTCCAGGTTTTCCCTGTTTTCCCTGTCTGTAGCCACCATGATCATAGGAGAATGAAGAATGACCACATAAGCAATCATTTCTGAAAAGGTACTTATTTTTTCGTATTATATTAGATTTCTCCTCCTTAAGCAGTATTGGTGAGTCTAATTTTAGTTATGAAGAGTTTGTTAATGTCCGGATGATACTCGGTGTATACTACACAATATTTTCACAACGCTTATAGTGTCATAAATTAAATGATTTTGATAATATCTTAATATTATGAAAATGTTATTACTAATGTGCTTTTATGCAACCTCGTTTTTGCAATTGATGAAATCCCTTACATTAAACCTCATGTGCATATCTTTATTGAAATAATAATTGAGTACGTGATAGAAATAATGTAAATGGAATATGATTGGAATATGTTCATGTTTAATTATTATCCTTATACCTTAATTAATGCTGATTATTTAAGTCAATATAGCAATATGTTATTATTAATATGTATTTTAATTTTTATAATTTGTAGCAAATGATAATTCTGAAGGAAACATGTATTTTTATAACAATAATGTTATTCTAGTATTTGTTTATTTATTAATAAAACACTTATTTGGATAGAAACAGTGGCGTTTATTCCCTGGATGCAAGGGAAGCAATGCTTCCATAAAATTAAAAAGGAAATAAAGATAAAGAAAGGAAAATAATGTTAAAACCAATTATTATAATTAGAAACCTCTCCAACAAGGATACTGTTAATAATGATTGAGATGGCAGCTCTCATTTCTTAGCGCAAACAATTCTTTCTCACTCAGACTGACCGGCCAGCCAACTGGTCTCGTTCTTTATTCTGTCACTCGTTTGTTTCCGGCTCTGTCCGGCTCTCATCGGGGAAAGGGAAGCAGCGTTTCCCTAGGCGAGTATTGGCTCAGTTTACTAGTGATGGGCACAATCGAGTAATTCTAAGAATCGAGTAATCGAGTAAAATTACTCGAGTAATTTTTATCAAATCATCTACTCGAATCGTCCCGTGGCAATCGGTTGGACAACATTACTCGGGAGTCCTGCAATGGAATTCGATACTAATAACAAGTCCATAATCTCTTCCTGTAGTAGCATTTGACACTGACCTCCACCCCCTTATTTTCATGTTTCACTTTACATCTACAGTCAATATGAAAGTATGCGTTTTAAGAAATGTCTCACAAATAAAAATTGTTTTGTGCTCTTTTTTAATAAATAAAACTTTTCTTTAAACGTTCATGTTAAAGAAATTGATAATAATTGTACCTTTTTAAAAGTGAAAACAATTGTTTTGGTTTTTTGTTTTGTATCGTACTCTAATTAGTTTCAATTTATAAATAATCATATTCTACTAAGGAGAAATTAAAATAATTAAGAAAGAAAATATCTAGTTTCGTCAATGCGATTGTGCAAATAAGACTGGCGAGGTGCCGAGTAAAAAGAATCGAGTAACTTTCATCGAGTACTTTTAAAAAGAATCGGAAATGTGATACGCTTGGCTAGTAGCATGCTTTTCGATTGTGTACTTTACATCTACGAGTAATTTGTATTGAGAATGCATGTGCAACGTATAAACCATAAAGGATCATTTTTGCGTGGCAGCGGAAACTGTTGTTGAAAAATGAGCTCTAAGGGAATATACCTTTTAAATAGAAATAGCGTGGTAAACAGTCTAGCCAATAAGGTCGATTCTTACTTATCTGGTAAGAAAAGAGAAAATAAAAGAATAACACGGTCCGAGTAAAGTTACTCGAGTAATCCCGGAAGAATCGAGTACTCCCGATTACACAACACAATCGAGTTACTCGATTATTTTTACTCGATTGTGCCCATCACTACAGTTTACTTTCGTGATTGATGCACAATTGTATTTAATATACTGTCAAAATCTTATTTTTAGGTTGTTTTTATAAATATTTATTATTTATAGATATAATAATTGGCAATATATTACAAAATAATTTATTAATCATCAATTTATAGTAAGCTTAGTTTTATTTTATGGAATTATGACGTTTGTTTGATCCTCCAAGAGAAGCGGTTTGTTCCTTTGCGTACAGTAGTAGAATGACGAGTGCTTCAACAAGTGCAGCAGTGGAAGAGGAGGGTTGCTGTGTCAAAGCTCATAAGTAATATTTTGAAGCATAGATTTTCGTCCTGATCTCTTGAAGGAAAAAAGAAAATAATTGAAACAGGCGGACCACTCAATTTTTAGGCGCATCAACAAAAAAATTTTGACATTTCAATACTCAATTTATGAAAGTGTTTAGTAATTATCGGGGTGTTGGGATGGTGGAAATTTATATAGTTGACCTTACTAGCTACTAACGATAATGTGTAGAATAAATCAGGATTCAGTGATATTAATAATATTTGTAAAGCTATTAAAAGGAATGCCAAAGGTCAAACTAATTTGCAGGCCACAACACAAGACAAAATATCTGCTATAGTAAATTTACTATTATTATAATTATCAATACTATTATTTTAATATATATAATTGAATGATTTAGTAATATTTATAGGATCGCCAATGATTTTTTATTCCATTCGTATTTTTGTGTCACCCCCTTCCTTTATTCCCCATAACACTTTATTATTATTATTATTATTATTATTATTATTATTATTACTAGCACCACGTCTTACTATCCGTTCGGGTTATACGTACTTACACTAATGTGTGATGGTAGGGTGATTGTGAGATGAAATGGAGGACCTACAGTTTAACGTGGGATCCAAACCACGGTGGAGGCCTGGCATTCCACACATTCACAAGCTGTGAACATAATACTTTAAACTCTACAAAAAAAAAATAGCCTCACTGCTTCCCTTTGTTCAGAATTGACCTCACGCCATTGGATATGAATAAGATTTTTATACAAATTTAAAATTTAGTTCAAATGTGTTATTTTAAAATATACTACCTTATAACTGACTACTTAGAGGAAATAGTTTCACAATACAGTGTTTATTATAGGGATGGAAGCTCACATCTTCAAGATAAGTAATAAATCCTCAATTGGTTACAAAATGTTGTTTTGACTTAATTAGAATTATTTGTCTGAAGAAGGCAAGTAAAATGTTTATAACTATTAACTATCATCTAAGGGCTGCGGAATTTTGTGTTAAATATCTTTGAGCATTTCGCATGAATTGTATTTGGATAGTAGAGATATTTCTAATTTTTGTTAGATTATTAAAATTGAAATAAAAGGTTTTTAAATTGCTTAGGCATATGTTGATGCCTTTCAGCTCCACTGCGACGTGAGCCATATTATGAAATTACTTCTTACGTGAAACGTATAAATAAGCTATTGAATATAATCTACCCGTTTTGATGGCAACATGGTATAAGGCGTCACTATCGCCATGGACCTAACTGCCAATGACGGAGCGATTAGGGTAGGAATCTCGGTCAGGTGTACTGAGGATGGTTTTTCCTAAATGATTTTCCAATCTCTTTCCATGCTAATGCTGGTAAGTCTGGTACAACTCCTGTAAATTCAACCTTTCTTATATTTCACAATATCGCATAAAATTAATACGTATGCGGGTAGTAAGACGCGGCGACAAAGGAAAAAAGTCTAATTAAAAACACACAAACTAAATGTAGAACGATATTTCAAATAAAATAATTTCAAATTTGGAACACGCAGAGAACTGCCATTTTTATCAGTAAAATAACTTTATAAAATACAGTTTTTGGGAAAATTTAGAAAAATTACACCAGAAGAGGAATTGGTAGACCTGGTCATTAGAATATTTTTGTTCCGTACTCCACCAACTGAGCTATCCAGGATTTCGTCCTTGCAGGTGTGTCCTTTAATTATATCTTTCTCCAAGAAAAATATGTATTTAAGGTGGCCAACTCTGACAGTAATAAAGTATTAATCCATGTAAGGCGTAATGACTATAATACAATGATACAATGTTCTGTGTAGTTTTCTGGAACTACTTCTCTATTCTGTCCAAGCTTGTATTCCTTTCGCCCTTAAGGGGGTAGGGTACGCCTTATCTCACCCATGTTAAAATTATTTAGCACCACGTCTTACTACCCGTTCGGGTTATACGCTTAAGTACTAATTACGCTAATGGATTAGGAATTGGGAAGGTTGAATAGAGGAAGTGAACCCGCATTTGCGTGGAGGGAGAGTGGAAAACCATTTAGGAAAAACTACCCCCAGTTCACCCGACTGAGATTCGAACCTCGATCACCCCGTCCTCGGCAGTCGGGCTCAACACGACTGGCGCGTTAGCCAACGACGCCACCGAGGCGGGTCATGTTAAAATGACTATGTTTAGGTACACTTTTATCAATGACTACTCATCACAAAAAAATAGAGATATATAACACATAATAACTAAAATACAATCTACGCGTTATACCAATTTATATTTTTATAACTTTTAAATTTTGTTAATATGAATGTTTTTATAAAGGTATTTTCTTCCACATTTTTTTCATGTAAAAAAAAAATATTTTCCTTTTTCTATTCAAAATTTAAGAATTGCAATTGGTATACAATACACATCAAACTTAAGAGAAAATATGGGGAAAAAATTAATATGATATCTCATATAATGGCTGAGAAATTGGTAGCTGAATTTAAAAAAAAGCTTTTTCCGGGAATGCCAGATTGAATATAAAGTACAAAATAGCATTATTTTTATCGCAAGAAATGAATGTGGTTATGCAATGTTTACTTTTTTTAATGCTTTCCTGGACCATACTCAGGATCATTAGGATCTTCTTGTTCTAGTTCCTTTTCATAGATCTTCCTTTTTACTTGCCTATTCTTCATTCTTGCTTCGTTTGACAGTATTTAGAGTGGGTAATCCGCCTTTCTTATTCTTACTAAATCAAGAAAATTGAGGTCACTCATGGTATTTGAACTGTAATATTTATTCTTAACCTCTTTGGAACATAAAGTTTATCAATACCCCGCCTGGGTCCATTTTCAAATAGTCTGAGTAAACCATTACAACAATGCTTACGAACAGCAATCTTTGAAATAGCTTCTTATAACATTTCCAAGTTAATTATAACATGTTCTAATGCTTGTTGGGTTCCACTAAACTTAATTATCTGCTCTTGTTCTTTATTATATAGCCTATAACAAGTTTCTTGCCGTAAGTGCTATAAGAACTTGCAACTGTTCAGATCTACAATGATTTGGTGTACCAAACATAGAATCAATGTCATGGTACCAGTAAAAGGATTAGTATTATTTTTTCTTGTTGTTCCCAAAATATTCCTTCTGGTTAAGTTTCTTTATTATTGCTTTTATTATTGCTCAAATGAGAACCATAAACATATCAATTATCAAACTAGAACAAATCACGTTCACTTTTATAAAATAAAACAATATTGTTACATGAAAAACAATACTTCTAATACTAATAATGTGATATTAACATCTAAAGCAAAATATTCTTGCAATAAAAACAATACATCTCTTTACATAAGTTTAAAAAAAGAGATTGTATTGATTGAATAGATAAATGTACTTAATGAAATCCTGGCCAAATTTAACAAAACATATAACACTTCTATTAAATTAGAGTCTTAAAAATAACCTTTGAGTGAAAAAATAAAAATATTATGTATCAGCAAATGTTAAATAATTTTTTGATAAAAAATATACGTTTTAAGTACCCTAATCTCAAAATCAATAACCACATTTTGTCATGTCAATAAGAAAGTGAGAAAAAAAAACTAAGAAACTTCTTATCTCAAGGTAAAGACGAAAGCTTGCGGCAGATTTTCAAATATCTTACAATTTTCTTTTATGAACCTATAAAAAAAACTGTATTTGTTAAAGGAAGATCAAATCTGGGGCTTTTTTCATAAAATCTATACTCATAGCTCCACAAATCTTCATAAAAATTAGTTGAAAATGAGCTAATGTAACACTCTTCTATATTTTTTTCTATTACAGAAACTCAAACTATAGGTTTATTAAGGTAAAAAGTCTTGATGGAGTTTTTCTACTTTATTTTGGCTTGATACATATTTTTAAATAACACATAGTAGAATTAGATATTGCGCTAGAGCTGAATGTCTGCACATCAATTTCTCGCTTACCAAGTCGGCTCCCTTAGGTACCTTTAAGTATAGTTGTATTTCATTAATAAGAACCTTTTAGAACATACTTAATTTTTTTTTTTGCAGCCAGTATTGTTAACATTTAACTAAATTAATTATTAGTGTTATTTTAAACATTATCTTTTAGTACCGCGTCTTACTACCCGTTTGGTTTATACGCCTATGTACTATTTAAATTACACCAATATGTTAAGGATTAGGAAGGTTGAATTTAGGAGAATTGTACCCAAATTCACGTTGAGGGAAAGTGTAAAACCCTTTCGGAAAAATCACCCTCAGTACACCCGACCGGGATTGAACTCCCTATCCCCGTCTTCGGCCTTCTAGTCTATTGCGAGAGTGGTACCTTGGACCATGTGACCACCGAAGTGGTTTTTTTTGTATGTGTTGATATTAACTAACATATTATCAAATGTGACAGCGGATCATAATTATGACTTGACGTATGGATACATAAAAATGATCTGGTAACTCGTCTGTTACTAGGATAGGGCCCTTCCTGAGAAAATTGTACTGTACAAGAGATAATTGCATTACAGTAGTGACATTGAGATGGAATGGGAGAAAGCGTGAGATAGCTCCATATTTTTACATTTTTATTTTATTTTGATCCAAACAAACAAAAATATTAATTCAAAAAAACTATTCATTTATTGTTATACATTTTATAATCTCAACAGTTCTTGAATATTCGTCATAGGTACTTGGAATTTAAAAAGACCTTTTCCCCCTAATTTTAAAAGTTCATGTTCAAATTCCACTATACTTAGACCAATATTCAATAATTGTTAACGTCCTGTAAAATATTAGACTAAACGCATCTGCTAAAGAAATATTTGATTTATTTTAGCAAAAAAAAAAAATTAAAAAATTACAAAATCACTAAATTTAACTCCCGTTCCGTTTCACCCTCCCTTGAAGTATGGAGCTATCTGCGGTGGCCTTCACTGAAACAAACGTGTCTTCTCAGATGTTATTCCAAAGGCATGATTGTGTGGGCTAGGGTGCAATAGAAACATGTATCTGGGGAGGAGATTGAGCTCGTTAGGATTCACAGCGCTTGAGGGGCCTCTGCCCCCCACGTACTAGTAGAGCAGCCAAAGTTTCCTCACAGTAATCCGTCGCTGGAAGTATCAGAGGAACCACCACGAAAAGTTTCTTCACGCTACGTGCCAGCTTGTGGTGGGGACACTCTAAAACTTCTAGGTTCAGTGAATTGAAAATATAAGGGCAGGCAGCGGGAAGAATTCCAGTGAAATATGATATGAAATGAAATATTATCACATACACGTACAATAATGATTAAAGTTAACTCAGAAGGATTAGACTACCTTCTTGTTGCATTCATCGGAATTTCAGCAAGTTTGTTTGATGGTGTTTGTATTATGCAAAACATGTTTAAGTTTCCATTTACAATGTATGGTAACCCTCTTTCTGGCGTCAAACCTGACACTGCATAAGCTTTCAGATAACTATCTAACGCAAGCATTATCGTCATGGATGAAGAGGCTCCCATGACTCCAACTACTGAACATTCTACTATAGACCGATTGTTTTGCGATTTATCAAGTGATGCCTGAAAACATCCCATTCGTAGGAAATGTATTATTGATGTGTGGTGACTTTGGTAAAACTAAATTTAATACCTACCTCACGGTGGTAAAACGTTCATCAAATGGAAGTTTGCTTGAAGCGCCACTGTCTCTGGCCAAAATCTACACAATTTTGTCTTAAGACTAACATGCTAACTTCTAAATGTGAACATGAATTTGCGTAAATTTACTTCAAGTTGACACTGGAACATTGCTTGTAGCTACCAATTCTATCCTCATCTTTCCTGATTAAGCAATGATCTGTTAGGAACAGGTAGTTTGGTAGTTTTTGGTAGATTTCGTACACGGAAAAATTATCGAACAAACCATCACGGGCAATTCAATCATCGTCAAAGCAATTTTGGCTCCAAGAAATGAATACTGCGTGAATATGAAAAGAGAAATTCTAAGGAATTTGCATGGAAATATTTTGAGTTATTAAAGTAGTGAAGATATTGTTAGAGACGATATAAATGAACAACTAAGGAGTTGTTAAACAGTCGTACATTAAGTGGACTGCCCAGGTACAGACTGGAGCTGAAAGAAAATTATTTTGTTTTGCTTGTGCTTAACTTAAACTAAGTTAAGGGTCTGATAAATTTTAAAAGAATGCGAGGGAAGCATATGTCCAATTACACCAATGATTGCGAAGTATTTACTGAGAATCTCGCGAGAAACGAGTAATTATTCCTAGAAAGACTATTATCTCCTTCGTAAGACGTTTTACCATTAAAATTACAACATTAGGATATTATTAACTAAACCATTGCACATGGACAAATACGTTGCACTCAGCCGAGCCCACTTATTCAATGCGTAAAAATATTACTAACTGGAGAAAAAACAGTTGATGTTGAGAACAATGTGCTTAACACAAACAACGTGGCTTATAAAGAGGTCTTAAAATTTATTCATCTGAATAATTAACTAATTAGAATATAGCCTATTAATTAAACTTCTTTATTAAAGTATATAATTGATATTAAAGAACGTAATAATATAGTGTTGTCTAATAAATAATTTGCGTTCAATTTAAAAATTAATTTTATCAATATTTTACATACAAAATTTACAAATAGTGTTTTGTTTTATAAATGAACAAACGATAAATTTAAAAATTCATATTTTAAAAGAAGGAGAACTTTCATCCGGAGTAGATAGTTTAGATTTACTTTGCTTATTTGAGAATTATGTTTGTGATATCTTATGTTAATTTTAATTTACTGACGTATTTTAATTTGTGGTGAGTGTTTATGTCTCTGGAACTTACTATTGTGTTATTTTATAGGTATTCAAAACATCTATCAAGTGTGTAGCTACAGATAAGATGACTTGAATTATGAATACGTGAAAGTATCTATATTAACGTTGTAGATGTCAGATAAAGCGCTTTTTATGAAAATTGGATTGTAAAAATGTTGCTATCTCCCTTCTTAAATTCGCTATCCGTTCTTTTACTTAAAGTGGATGGCACACCAACTACTCGTATTTGTTAGTTTAAATAACATTCCTGACAGTTCTGTCTGCTCTCTAGCCACAAGCTGAACAGGAGAACAAAAGAAAATCGAACTCTATGGTATGTTAGGTAATGACATGGAGGAATTCGAAGCATGTGTGTCCTCGCACTAGCTTGCCACCTACCTACCGTATTACACATATCATGCAGTTCCCCTTTCCCTTTGATTTGTGGCACTCTACGGCTCCAAGGAAACAGCTTGCCTACATTATTCATAAGGACAGGGAATGAGAAGGGAATAAGAGGTAGATATTATCAGACATTCTAGGATGTGACAATTCCCATCTGTTGCAACCACTGAAAAAAATACTAAACTTTTCAATTATAACAACGCCATTTGTTTTGGAAATATCAATAAGTTTAGTGGCTGCGTTGAATGATTTAAAATGGGAATAATATTTTTATTTTGTGTTTTGGGGAATATTTTGTGGGGACTCTTTGAAATTAAAAAAAAAATGTATAAAATATGTTGGAAGTTCGTCAGACATCAAAGTTATATAAGTTATTTGGTTAAAGAAGATTTTTAAAGAATTCCTTCAACTATTTTACATTACAGATATAGTTTTCCAAAATTCATAATATAAAAGAATGAAAGAAGTAGGAAAACAGCACAGGCTTTTTTTCTCTCGAAAAATACAAAATTAAATTTCTTCAGGCTATCTTCTTCGCTCTTCTGGTGTTAACATCTTATGTGAAATAATGTGTAGTGGTTCGGGAATTAGCTTGGCAATGGTTGCGAAGGACCAATCTGTTCTACCTCCAAACACATACTTACCCATACGCATCCTACATCAGCGACAGTCAATATTTGTGGTTCATTATCGTACCCTCCTCCCCTCCCTCTCATGACAGACTCGCGCATTCGCTCGCTCGGAAATACAAACACTTGCCGAGACGTCTACAATAGTTGGACAGCTTCGAACGTCGCTTTGAAAAGCCAATCGATTTAACACGGCGCTCAGGGTGCGCTGAGGGGAGGGTATGAGGGCAGCTTCTAAATATACACATGTGTATTCAGCGTTGTACGTAGTAGTGGTGGGGGGTAGTTGGCCTCATAGGGACATGCCGTTACAACAAGATCCAATGTTGGCTCAAACTAGACCTCATGGAGTACAGTGACATCAACATTTGAGAATCAATCAGGGAAAGCCGAATTATTTGTTAGCTTCGTGTTGGTAATCAAGTAATTTGAAATTAGTGTATTAGATCATATTGGTATAGTCATCCCTTTTTATTATATAACCACCCAATTAAAAATATATATAACATGGTCTAAGGTATTCGATTCGCATTGCAATTAGCTCTCATTGCTGGAAAGGTCAAAGTTAAAATTCAGGACAGTATAATTTAAATGTTTTTATTCAAACACGATTAATAATTGTAAGTTTTTACACGCTATGGTATCTTCTTCTTAAATCTCCTCGTTAATCCTATTTCTAAGTTAAAGTCGTTAATAGTTAATGACACAAGAATAAAGGTGTGAGTCTCGTATAGTTTGGTTTTCCAGTGACGTGGCTAGGGTACGAATAATAGCCGTCTCAAATGAGGTGTTTTCTTTATCCTTAATGTTCTTTCACACGTCCTTCCCTAAAATGTGATTATATTTCCTCCTAGCTACAACTTACTCATTGTTACCAATAGTGTAGCTTTGGAAGAGTCTGGATGGGTAATATGACGCACAACAATAATGCATTGGCACGGAAAGGGAAAATTACAGTGATAGATCACATTAGAGAAATCACTCCAAGTGCACCTGGTCGAGATTTGGACGTCTTCTTCTACATGACTACTAATTCAGTAAATCCCGAGACTGATGTCTTAGATGGTGTGCCCACCGATATAGATAAGTACACTAGTAATATGTATAACATCTGAGGCTGGGATGTATATGGAGAGGAGTCCTAAATCTTGGTTCCAACTGTTATATTTTTTAGCACCATGTCCTAGTAAACGTTAGGCTTGTAAGTTGTAGGCATAATATGATTATGCTAACTAAACTAACGTGTTGGGTATGTGGAAGGTGGAATTTAAAATAAATGGTACGGCACACCGCACAGACTTTCTCTTTCTTTCTATAAACTCGTAAGATTTCTGAACGGAATAATGTACATTGTATCATCACCACTCAACATAATAACACGCATAAAATAATATACAATGATATAGAATCAATGAGAAAAGAGGCGCATCTTTGTCCACCTAAGAGCATTTCAAACAGTTTAATGTCTTCCACAAGGGTCAACACTTCGTATTAAAATTTCGATTTCTGGTTAAAATTTTAACATTTTAAAAGGTGTTGCAGATCTTCAAGTCATCGCATTGATATTTAATTATTCATTTATGCATTTTGACCAATAAAAAATGTAAATATTGACTATTGAGTCTAAAATGGAGATAGATCATTGCTATGCAAACATTTCTCCTAAGAGATTTAAGGAAAAATAACATACTTTTTTTAGATACTTATATTTAATTACTCTATGGCATTGGAGTATTATTGCGTTAAGACTTAAGTAGTATATGTTTACAACTAAAGCTCACAAAATTGTATTAATATATTTGCAAATATCTCAGAAACTGCTGTTTTTATAAAAATATATGTCAAATAAAAGTTTTTTATTTCTAATAGTCCTACAATTTTGCAATGATAAGTTGTTTAGTTTCTCCAATAGTTGTGGAGATACGGAAATTAACGCTTCTGTAATGTACCCTAAAAATCATTTTCATAGGAAAATGAAAATAGCCAGTTTATTTATAATCTTAATCAACGCCTAGATACGAATTTTAATCAAAATCGTTTAAGAAGATTTTGAGAAAACCAAATTTTTCTTTTTTCGTCCTTCAGTAAACTACCCTTAATTTTAAGTTTTTATAGACACACAGACAGACGGCATTGCAAAGACTATTTTTTAGGGTTCGGGGGTCATGAGACGTCGACATCCATCAACATTTCAGGTTAGTTTTTTTTTTTACGGTCGCAATACTTAAACTTTAATGTCCAAAAAGTTAAAAAAATTCATATAATTGCGTATATATTGAAAGTTATTGATTTTATAAAAATATGTTTCGGATAAAATATCTGTATTATAAATATATATACATATTTGTAATGCTAAGTAATTTCATATCTCAAATAGTTTCGGAGCTATTTAAAAAAATGTTAATTTACGCATCAGACCGGAGCCCTTAAAGCCATTTTGCCGAAATATTGAGGGTAGCCATTTTGTTTGGAATATTTATTAATGTTTATAAATGAAATTTAATCAAAATCGTTGGAGCCGATTTTTAAAAAATCGACTTTTTCTCTTTTTGCCATTCAGTAAACTACCCTTAATTTTAAGTTTTAATAGACACACAGACAGACGGCATTGCAAAGACTATTTTTAAGGGTTCGGGGGGTCATGAGACGTCGACATCCATCAACATTTCAGGTTAGTTTTTCTTACGGTCGCAATACTTAAGCTTTAATGCCCAAAAAGTTAAAAAAATTCATATAATTGCGTATATATTGAAAGTTATTGATTTTATAAAAATATGTTTCGAATAAAATATTTGTATTATAAATATATATACATATTTGTAATGCTAAGTAATTTCATATCTCAAATAATTTCGGAGCTATTATAAAAAATGTTAATTTAGGCATCAGACCGGAGCCCTTAAAACGATTTTGCCGAAATATTGAGAGTAGCCATTTTGTTTGGAATATTTATTTATGTTCATAAATAAAATTTAATCAAAATCGTTAGAGCCGATTTTGAGAAAATCAACTTTTTCTCTTTTTGCCCTTCAGTAAACTACCCTTAATTTTAAGTTTTAATAGACACACAGACAGACGGCATTGCAAAGACTATTTTTAAGGGTTCGGGGGGTCATGAGACGTCGACATCCATCAACATTTCATGTTAGTTTTTCTTACGGTCGCAATACTTAATCTTTATTGCCCAAAAAGTTAAAAATATATATATAATTGCGTATATATTGAAAGTTATTGATTTTATAAAAATATGTTTCGAATAAAATATTTGTATTATAAATATATATACATATTTGTAATGCTAAGTAATTTCATATCTCAAATAGTTTCGGAGCTATTATAAAAAATGTTAATTTACGCATCAGACCGGAGCCCTTAAAACGATTTTGCCGAAATATTGAGAGTAGCCATTTTGTTTGGAATATTTATTTATGTTCATAAATAAAATTTAATCAAAATCGTTAGAGCCGATTTTGAGAAAATCGACTTTTTCTCTTTTTGCCCTTCAGTAAACTACCCTTAATTTTAGGGGTAGATATCCAATTCCAAAAACCCCTCGGGTCAACCCTATGAAAACCCTAGATATCAAGTTTCAGCTCAATCGGTAAAATAGTTTAGGCTCTAGTTGGAGGTACAGACAGACAGACAGACAGACAGACAGACAGACAGACAGACAGACGGAAATTCAAAAACCACTTTTTCGGATTCAGGAAGTCATGAAACGTAAAAATTCATCAAAATCTCGAGTTCGATTTTTTTGACGATCACAATACTTTCTCTACCTGTAAGATAGAGAGAAAGTAAAAATATATACACTCATTTTGTGTGGGATATAATGGAAAAAAATATAGGAAAAACTAACCTTAGTACACCCGAATGGGTTTTAAACCCCGAACCTTCCCTCATAAGCCATCCATTTTATTGTGAGAGCGATGCCTTCAAGCAGGCGTTTCGAACCAGTTTGATCATGACGGCAATATTAAACATTAAAAGTGAGGGGACCGTATTTATTAAATTACGATATTTTCCTAATCTTAAGTAAAAGACATTCACACTTGATATCTTATTATCATAGCAAGAAAGGAGTAGGCCCCCCCTATAACATAGAATCATAAAAATAACTTTATATTTTTTCCAAAAATGTGAACTCTTTTATTTGCAAGAATGGTGTTTATATCAGGCTCTAAACCTTGGGCTGAGGACTTTTTTATTCTTTTGTTGACAATTTTTAATAATATGTTTATATGTTCTAAAGATGATCTCAAGAGCTTGGTTCCATTTTATGTTAGAAAACAACTTAACATACTTATGTTCTGCAAAATATCGCGCATATTTGATGCTAAAATTCAACTATTTTTGGGAGTTCGTCGTCCATGTAGAAGAAAGTGTACAGATTTTGCAACCCAACCTCACATGTCAGAACATCCCACATAGTCCCATATTCTCAAATATCACACATTTCCGAACGTTATAAAGAAGAATAGGGTCGCATTGCATGATGGCTCATCATAATTCCTATGGGCCACAAAAAATCAAGAATAAGAGTGCATGTGGCCTCTGGTCCACAAGTTTGACATATATGCCCTAGACCAACGGTTGGCAGCCTACGGCACACGGGCAGGATTCGGCACGCTGACCGATACTATCTGGCCCGTAAAATATTTAGCAAACAAACAGTTGTGTACATAAAAATAAACTAAAAACTAACTATAGTAATAACTACATGGAAATTAAAAAGTTGAAATTTTCTTCTTCTCAATATTTTTACTTTCTCTCTATCTTACAGGTAGAGAAAGTATGGTGATCGTCAAAAAAATCGAACTCGAGATTATGATGAATTTTGACGTTTCATGACTTCCTGAATCCGAAAAAGTGGTTTTTGAATTTCCGTCTGTCTGTCTGTCTGTCTGTACCTCCAACTAGAGCCTAAACTATTTTACCGATTGAGCTGAAACTTGATATCTAGGGTTTTCATAGGGTTGGCCCGAGGAGTTTTTGGAATTGGATATCTACCCCTAAAATTAAGGGTAGTTTACTAAAGGGAAAAAAGAGAAAAAGTCGATTTTCTCAAAATCGGCTCTAACGATTTTGATTAAATTTAATTTAAAAACATTAATAAATATTCAAAACAAAATGGCTACTCTCAATATTTCGGCAAAATGGCTTTAAGGGCTCCGGTCTGATGCGTAAATTAAAATTTTTTATAATAGCTCCGAAACTATTTGAGATATGAAATTACTTAGCATTACAAATATGTATATATATTTATAATACAAATATTTTATTCGAAACATATTTTTATAAAATCAATAATTTTCAATCTATACGCAATTATATATATATTTTTAGCTTTTTGGACATTAAAGCTTAAGTATTGCGATCGTAAAAATAACTAACCTGAAATGTTGATGTATTTCGACGTCTCATGACCCCCCAAACCCTAAAAAATAGTCTTTGCAATGCCGTCTGTCTGTGTGTCTATTAAAACTTAAAATTAAGGGTAGTTTACTGAAGGGCAAAAAGAAAAAAAGTCGATTTTCTCAAAATCGGCTCTAACGATTTTGATTAAATTTCATTTATAAACATTATTAAATATTCCAAACAAAATGGCTACCCTCAATATTTCGGCAAAATGGCTTTAAGGGCTCCGGTATGATGCGTCAATTAACATTTTTTTAAATAGCTCCGAAACTATTTGAGATATGAAATTACTTAGCATTACAAATATGTATATATATTTATAATACAGATATTTTATCCGAAACATATTTTTATAAAATCAATAACTTTCAATCTATATGCAATTATATGATTTTTTTTTAACTTTTTGGACATTAAAGTTTAAGTATTGCGACCGTAAAAAAAACTAACCTGAAATGTTGATGGATGTCGATGTCTCATGACCCCCCGAACCCTAAAAAATAGTCTTTGCAATGCCGTCTGTCTGTGTGTCTATAAAAACTTAAAATTAAGGGTAGTTTACTGAAGGGTGAAAAGAGTAAAATTTGGTTTTCTCAAAATCTGCTCAAACGATTTTGATTAAAATTCGTATCTAGGCGTTGATTAAGATTATAAATAAACTGGCTATTTTTATTTTCCTATGAAAATGATTTTTAGGGTATATTACAGCAGCGTTAATTTTCGTATCTCCACAACTATTGGAGAAACTAAACAACTTATCATTGCAAAATTGTAGGACTCTTAGAAATAAAAAACATTTATTTGACATATATTTTTATAAAAGCAGCAGTTTCTGAGATATTTGCAAATATATTAATACAATTTTGTGAGCTTTAGTTGTAAACATATACTACTTAAGTCTTAACGCAATAATTCTCCAATGCCATAGAGTAATTAAATATAAGTATCTAAAAAAAGTATGTTATTTTTCCTTAAATCTCTTAGGAGAAATGTTTGCATAGCAATGATCTATCTCCAATTTAGACTCAATAGTCAATATTTACATTTTTTATTGGTCAAAATGTATAAATGAATAATTAAATATTAATGCGATGACTTGAAGATCTGCAACACCTTATAAAATGTTAAAATTTTAACCAGAAATCGAAATTTTAATACGAAGTGTTGACCCTTGTGGAAGACATTAAACTGTTTGAAATGCTCTTAGGTGGACAAAGATGCGCCTATTTTCTCATTGATTCTATATCATTGTATATTATTTTATGCGTGTTCTTATGTGGAGTGGTGATGATACAATGTACATTATTCCGTTCAGAAATCTTACGAGTTTATAGAAAGAGAGAGAAAGTCTGTGCGGTGTGCCGTACCATTTATTTTTTTTCAAACCGGCCCACCATTTTTTAAACTTATATGGTCTGCGATATAAAATGTTTGCCAACATTTATCTTAATCCATACGGTCACTGAAGAGTGTGACTAATTATTAATTTGTAAACTATGTATTAATGGGCCCACACTCTGCCGCCTACCTTGCAACTATGCGTACTACACTTGGCAGCCAGTTCCTTTCCCCAAATTAGGGTGGTTTTTTTTTACCCCAGGACCCGTATACTTAGTATGGGTATTCATCAAATACATCACCCGTTGACATCCGTACTGTGTTTTAAGAAGTGTCCTAGACCCCGAAATCACCTTCCATTAAGGTCTCTTAGATAATCAAGGAAGTTGAGGGAAATTAATCTAAGCTATGATAAGTGTGAGGTTAGATTTATCTAAATTCTTTATAAATCTTAGTTCTGATTGATCTTGATACAAACAACCATAAAATTAAAGAAGATGCCAGACTCATAGCTACCCTCCACACGCGCCGTCCAATAGTCACCAAATATCGGCACCACATAAGATGGCATACACACGCATGATTATCTTAATCAAGAAACACTTAGTCCCATCGAAATGAACAAAGACATTAAAATAGCATAAGTCCACAAATACTTGGGAGACGAAGTGACTCATGCTATCTGACACTATATAACAAGTATAACTAAAATTCCAAAACAGGGTTGAATCTAGTTCTTTGATGACAGCTCCATAGGTTGCCGCTTTCAAGGACACCATCCACACAAACTTATAAAACCTATCAATCATTGTGAGGAGGACATTATTCCCTTCCCAGGATCTTGGCAGAGGAACGAACAAGTCAATGAAATATTTTTCTAACATTAAGCTTACCACCTTGAAAAAACTAACATTCCGTACCTGCAGTTCCTAGTGGGCTCAGCTTTGAGGCACACATCGCGCGTCATTAACCAGCCTCTGTGTGAATACATTGTTAATTTGTAGACTGTGCATTAATAGGCCCATACACAACATGTGATATATGTGGTTGTTCCTCTCAACTAATGGTACGCTGGTATACATTAGTAAGTTGGAACCAAACAAGTAATTTGGTTCATGTGACTTTTTTACTATAAAGAGTTGCTTCTGTTTCAATCCCAGAGGAGAGAACTTAAGATAATGCACTGTTTATGTTAGGGTTAGTTACGTCTCCTGCCCTGGAGAGTACGTTCCTTTTTCAAAGGTTAGACTAAGTGCAGTATCCTAAATAGCGAGTTATCTTCTAGGTCGTGTGCTGAAATTAGTTTTGAAGTGAATAATATAAATCTAGTAGTTAAAGGGGATGAGCTTGAGTTGATACGCATGGCCTCATCTCCTAAGTTCCGTATCCTCGTATCGACGTCTCAACCAGTTTGGCGGCCATTGACAATCAAAGCAATTTTGACTGTACCTATTAAAAACACATTGTTTCTTTTCAGTTGTAGTCTTAGAAGACAGAGTAAAATTTAAGTTTTATTTTATTCGGATTAGTGGCATTGTTTTAAAGCTGTTTTCAAGCATTTTCTTTGAAGTGAGGTAATTTACAAATGTATCGTTTTTGCCTTTCCTCCAGTACAAATATACTGTGACACAAGTATATGTAGCCCACTTCGTCCAAGACGCTAATCTCACAATAAACTAGACTACAGATGACGAGGATATCTAGGTTCAAATCTTGTTTGGGTGTATTGAGGGTCGTATTTCTAAAAGGGTTTTCCACTCTCCATACACGAGAATTTGGGTAGACTTCCTCTAATTTCAACCTTTCCTATTCCTAGCACATTTGTGTAATTAGTATATAGCCATATAAATTGAACGGGTAGTAAAACGCGGTATTAAAAATAATGTTTAAAATAATACTAATAATTAGTTTAGTTAAATGTTATCAATGCTGGCCGCAAAAAAAGTTTGTATTTTCTAAATGGCTCTTATTAATGAAATCCAACAATACTTAATGGTACTTAAGGGGGCCACCTCGGTAAGCGAGAAATTGACGCGCAGACACACAGTGGGACATTAACTCATTTTCAACTACTTTTTAAGCATAATTATTTGCGGAGCTAAGCGTCTAGACTTGATGAAAAAGAGCTATTGATGTATCTTTCCTCTAACTAATATAGTAATTTTTCGATAAACTCACAACAGACATTTTAAGGTGTTTGAGAACATGCAGCACGCTTTCCTCCTTACCTTGAGATAAGAAGTATCGTAGTTTACTTTCCCCACTTTCTTATTGACATGGAAAAATTTGGTTGTTGGTGAAGGGTGAAAGGAATAGAAGATTAGACAGAATAGAGAAGTAGTTCCATAAAACGATACAGAATATTGTATTTAAGTCGTGTGGCCTTACAGAGATTTATACTTTCTTACTGACCGAGGTGGCCACCCTGGATATATAGTGATCTTGGAGAGAGAGAGAGAGAGAGAGAGAGAGAGAGAGAGAGAGAGAGATAGCTAAAGACCACACCGGCAAGGAAGAAATCCTGGATAGCTCAGTTGGTTGAGTACGACGCACAGATGACCAGTTCCACAATTCCTGTTCTGGTGTCCTTTTATAAATTTACCCAATAAATGTATATTTTAAACTTATTCTACTGATAAAAAAAATTAATTTTATATCATAGGTGGAAAATTTCCCCAAGGTAATCTAGATTTTATACCTAAGATAGATCTTGCACCTACCGATCCAAAACTACTCTTTATAATTCGTTGACAAGGGTTCTTAATCCAACTGTCATTTTCAATAACATCAAATCCCAGACCAGACCCTCGACAGAGTTGGTGTTTCCATGCCTACACTAGTGTCACTAGCTGTATGTAGCCTTTTCGAGAGTGCGATGCGTTGCAAACAATAAAGTGTGGACAGTATATAGTAATGTTCAATTTGTCAATTAAAAGGAAAAGCCCAAAATCTATATTAAAAATGTAGTGTATCAATAGTTTTTCCTAAACTAATACTCTATTTGAAATTAATAAAATAATCTTTTAATTGAACTCCTCTATCCCAGGAAGCTTCAAGGCATTAAAACCTATATACTGCCCCCCCCCCCCTCTCGTAGGCCTTAAACTGCCCGGATGGATTGCGGCCATGTATGGGGACCGTGACGGAATATATGTGTGTGGGACAATGTGGGTCCGTTATTTATAGACGGCTTTGGTTTTTAGGGTTTATTGTACTACTCTGCACTACTACAAAATGAGATATTTTAAGGAAAATTATTAAAAAGATATAAAATTGTTTTGAAAAGACTTTACCCAGGAGCTAGTAACATAACGAAGTACTGGTATGGTAAGGAATGCTTAACCAAATGTCATGGCGAATACTATCCAATACAATAGTTCGGTTAGAATAACATCAACTACTTCAGCATAGATTGGTAGCTAAAATAATCCTGTAACAAAATATTGGCATTGATCTACACATCACGAATTTTATGTCCTTAGGTGGGTTTTTTTTATACTTACCGACCACCTGACAGACCATGGACCTGTTATGAAAAATCTAAAAAAAAAAGTTAGTATTTTTTAGAAATCCATAATTGTACCTGTAACAGACAGATCTAGCCCTAGTATTTCCATAATAATTTATATTATTTCATTTCACATAATATAAGTTATTACGAGTAGAAAGTATAACTTAGATAAAGGAGTGAAAAAGTTTGTAAGGTGGTGTGACGTACGAAAGTTTAGAAAACGGAGTTTAAAAGGATCAATTTTTAAAAAAATACCGATATATTGGTAGTTGGAATTGAATCGAATCGCACAGTTGAGTTCTATATAAGAAATTAATTGTTATAATAGTTAGATCAATCGATATGATGGAGTACTATTCTGATATTTTTTATATTTTTTGAGATCGTATCGTTATTTTTCAGTAATTATCTCAAAAGAAAGTATTCTAGAAATATTTTACGACTTTTATGTGTTACCGCGTCTTACTATCCGTTTGGGATATCCATATTTATACACACTAATGTAATAAGGTTGAGGAAGTATTTTAAAGGAAATGTAAAAGAATTTGCATGAAGGGAGAGTGGGAAACACTTTAGTAAAACTCCACCCACAGTACAACTGATTTGAACCCCTCCCTATATCTCTCATATCTTTAGCAGTCCAGTCTATTGTGAGACGGACATCTATTTAGAGCAATCGACCACCGAAATGGGTTGACAAAAGTAAAGGGAGAAATTAATGTCGACAACATTCCTACCCGTGTGTGCGACCTAGTTAGTGTTTGCTATTTGGTAATAATGATTGCGGGTGTAGCTTTGAGGTTTAATCAGAGTGAGGACATTTTTACCGGAAATAGCTCAGGAGGACAAGTTTCAAAGCCTAGTCAGGCGCACTGGGTGGATACGTTTCTATGGTTTACTTTACATAGTTGGTCAATTTATTTAGATCTACCTTCCTCGTCTTATGTATTTGTATTAGGATAATTTGTGAATATAGGTAATGAACAATTAGATGTGCAATAACCAAATTAGTATATTTATTTATTTATTTTAATTCCAATCAATGAACATTTGTTAATTGTTTTACTATGTGAGACAATTTGGAGAAAACCTTTTAGCTTAGACAACATTTTGAGACGTTCCATCAGCTCAAAGTATTCGGCTTTATTCTCGCTGAGGTCTAGGTCCTAAGGCCGTATGGCGTATGTAGAGTCGGAAGGGCTTATTACAGGCCTATGCGTCTGTGGGGGAGGGGGGGGGGGTGGCCAAAATAATATCTTATCTTTCTTTTTTTACAAATCGTTGAACAAAGTAATCAAACGATAGATAAAACATTTATTTTCAATAAATTAACGCAAAGAAATGCTTTATTGTCAATACTTTGCCAATTAATGTTCTCCTGAGTGTTGAGAACATATCACATATACAGTAAACTAACAATCTTTTCCCTGGCAACATTCCATGACAAGCCACTGAAATCAGTGTTAAACTTGCGTCTGCACTTAAACCTTGCTAAAAACTATTTCCTCCCCTAAAAATACTCATATCTTTCCATGCGTATTGAGCATGCATACGTTAAGAGTCGATTTGTATGAAATTCAGTACTGAATCAAGTATATAAACATCGCCTATGTGTGCGGAGCTTAAACAAATCATGACACCGATGCCACTTACCGTTAAAGGTCCTGTTCCACATTCTCCTGGTGATGGCAGCGCCTTCGGTGATGTTGCCACCGTCAGTTAGCGTCTCGTTGAGCGCGATAGCATAAAGCAACACCGCGTCGTAGAACGCCGTCACAAACATGGAGACCGGTTCATCAGGGCCGAAGGTGCCATTGCGCGCCCTCCGCTTCACGTCCTCGGAGAAGTTCATGTAGAGGGTGTTGTTGGGTGTAGCAGCCGTGACCGTCAGCAGTGCCTGGTACGCCCGCCTGGCGCGCTCATTCCGCTCCGCCGTGTCGTTCTTCACATACCAAGGCCTCAGGCTCTCCTCGTTCATACTGCAACAAGGACGGGTGTCTTCGATCAGAGTGGTGGACACCACTAGGGGAAGGAACAAGCGACCCGTAGTGGGAAACGAGGGTTTTGTGGAGTCTTTGTTCGACCACACTAGACACAACGGAGCGACACGAGACGGATGGAAGCAAAACAATATTTTTCAAATGAAAGTGATCACACTAGGTAAGACAAGACCACACGAAATGAATGGAGACAAAACAAGGCCTTTCAGATAATATTTGGTAAAAATGAGAAAAGATTCTCCTTCAGCTTGCCAAGAGACGGGCTCAGCCTCAATTGTTTTGCCGCGTGATACAGATTTAAAAATTGGAACAAGAAGAATCGATCAGTGTCGTGTGTTGTGCGTTCATCATTTTATAATGCAGCATAACTTGACAGATAAGGAGTGTGAGTGGCTTATATCTACTAGGTATTCATTGAACTTTCTACTCATGTTCTTTTCGTTCATTGTACATATAGTTAAATTCTCCTAACCTCTTTCACTTTTTGTTAATAACACTAGTATATTGCACCCTAATCCTCACAATCATTTTACAGGGTATTTACTAGCCAAGAGTTTTAGAATTATGGTATATTTCCAAAACAACAAATATGTTTTTGATAGTATCCTATGTATATATATATGTGTGGACATTAAATACCTATTAATGGTCTGGTATGGCCATGGTCCACCCTCACCGGTGAGACCTATTTAAGTTTTTACTGTTAGCTGAGCCAGACCCTCTTTAGTTGTGGTGAACTACCCGATGCCATAATCAGCCAAACATCTGGTGCCCACGATGGGTAAACAATCATCCCCTATTATGAACTACACTTGGAAGTCAGAACAAACAGTTCCTCTATATATTCACAAAACTACTTTTTGGCTGTTATTATATATCGTCATTCATGGCACAACATATTCTTCAGGGATTTAAATATACCAAACATATCTACATAATTCATATATACGTACAGAGCTCAGGTAACTGTCAAGTAAGGAGTGAGGTGAGGTTGAATTAGAGGTTTTAACCTCAGCTTCCCCTAAATTATGATTAAGAATGTAATTTTGTATTCTTTGGAATTCTCTATAACCATTGCTCATTTGGGTGTTATAAAATTCATAAGAAAATACAATCCAATTATGTTTGAAAACACTTTAAACTGATTTAAGGGAATCTCAATGCTAAACGATCTTAAATTCTTTCATTGGAAACATTCAACTCAAGCAGAGAAACCCAAATAGTTTGTTCGGTACATCCCTAATATTATCTCCTTAAATTAAGAATTACATGAGGTCTTGAGAACATATTCTTTGTTATTCCACATCTAAAGAGAAAGTATTGTAATCGTGAACTTTTCAGCCCTCGAGATTATGAAGAATATGTACATGTTATGGGCTCCTGAACCCAGAAAATGTGGACTTTACAATTCTGTCTGTCCCATGTCTGATTGTCTCTGGCCACATCTCTGGAAATGTTTAATGGATTTTGTTCAAACCTTATAAATTTGTTTTGATTTCGGCCCTTAAATTAAGGGTGGTTTAGCTATGAGCTAGGAGGAACCTTTTGAATTAAAAATTGTTCAAAAATTGCTTAAACGATTTTGCTTTAATCGGATATCAGGGGATTGTTTGACCTCTGAAATAACACATATTTGATTTTGGGTAAACATTTGGTTAAACTGACAATGATCTTTGGAAATTCAAATTATTTCAAAATGGTTTTATTGATTTTGTTTAAAATTAAAATCTAGATAGTGTTTGACAAGAGAATTAAAACTGTATACTAATTTTTGGTTAAAATTCGTTTACTTTCGAGTAATTGGTTAAAATTAAAATTATTTCGAAAATGGCTCTGATGATTTTGTTTAAAAGGTATAATTTGGTGAATGTTTTGACATGACATATAAAACTGAGTAAGAAACTTGTTTTTTAGGGAATAATTCCTTTAAGGTTAGTTTAGTGATAAGGTTTTTCTTAATTGGAAATATTTTAAAATGGCTCAAACGATTTGGTTCAAAATTGTATCTGATGAGTGTTTTACAATGCAATCAATAGTATATATATATTTTTTTTAAAAGGAAACTAGTTTTAAATTTAGTTTATTGGTAACCAATTTTTACTTTCTCGCTACCTTACAGGTAGAGAAAGAATTGTCGTCAAAACAATCAACTCGCTATTTTGACATTTCATGAGCCCTAGAATCAAAAAGCTTAATTTTGGAATTTCCATATGTCTACCGTCTGTTTGTTTGTACCTCCAACTGGAGCCTAAACTATTTTACCATTCGGGCTAAAACTTGTTATCTAGGGTTTACATAAGGTTGCCACGAGGGGTTTTTAGAATTAGTTATCTAACCTTAAAATTAAGGTTAGTTTACTGAAGGGCAAAAAGAGAAAATTTGATTTTATCAAACTCAACTCTAACGATTTTGATTAAATTTCATTTCCAAGCATTGATCAATATTACAAACACCCGCCTCGGTGGCGTTGTTAGCTGACGCGTTAGTTTCAAGTTGAGCTTGACTGCCGAGCATGGGGAGATTGAGGTTCGAAACTTGATCGGGTGAACTGGAGGGGTTTTTTCCTCGATGGTTTTCCAATCTCCCTCCACTCAAATGTGGGTTCACTTCCTCTAAATTCAACCTTTCCCATTCCTAATCTATTAGCGTAATTAGGGCTTAAGCATATAACCCAAACGGGTAGTAAGGCACCGTGATAAATAAAAGATAAATAAATAATGATACAAACAAAATGTCTGCTCTCAATTTTTCGTCAAAATGACTCAAAAGGGTTCTTGTCTGATGCGTAAATTCTAATGATTTATCATATCTCCTTAGCTATTAGAGATATAAAATTACTTATCATTACAAATATGTAGGTCTATTTATAATAAAAATCTTTTATTTGATCCATATTTTTATAAAACAAAATTTTTCAAGCTATATGCAAATATATATATATATATTAAACTTTTCGAAAATTAAAGGTAAAGTATTGCGACCGTAAGAAAAATCCAACCCGAAATGTTGATGGATGTTAATGTTACATGACACCCCCCCCCCCCCCCCCCCCGAACCCTATAAAGTGTTTTTTGCAATTTCATCTCTCTGTGTATCTGTCTAACTCTAAAATTAAAAGTAGTTTAATAAATGGCAAAAAGAGAAAAAAAATAGATTTTCTAAAAATAAGCTTGAACGATTTTGATTAAAACTCGTAGCTAGGCGTTGATTAAGATTATAAATAAAATCGATGTATTCAATTTCCAATGAAAATTAATTTCAGGGTTCTTTGCAGTAATGTAAATTTCCATATCTTCACAGCTATTTGAGATACTAAATAACATATCATTGCAATATTGTAGTTTCATTAAGAATAAAAAAACTTTTATTTGAAATATATTTTTATAAAACCAATAATTTGTGAGATATTGGCTCAGTTATTAATTCAATTTTAGCTTTAGTTGTGAAGAAATGCTACTTAAATTTAGATGCAATAATTCTCTTATTTTATAATCTTTTTCCTTAAACTTTTAGGGGAGATATTTGTACAGCAATGATCTATCTCTATAATTTTAGACTCAATAGTCAATATTTACCTATTTTATTGGTCAAAATTTAAAAGGAGGAATTCAATAGCAATGCGATAACCATAAGATGTGCAACCCCTAATAAACTGTACCCAATATCGATATTAATATTGGTCTAAATATATAAATGAAGACTTTAATTCTTCAAAAATAATATTTAAAACCGAGTGACAAAAAATGTTTTACTTAAGTATAGTACAATTTATTCTCGGTTCTGCTAGTGTATAATTATTATTTCGTTTCACATATACTGTATTACGAGTTTTGGGTAAATATCTCCATTTTTTAACAATGAAGTGAGAAAGTTTTTAAATAGCTACAATATGTGAGGGGGAGGGGGTGACGGGTATTTCTCTGTTCTAAATTTTAGAACTGCGTTCTTAAATTCTCCGCTAGTTTCAGGTATTGTCAAGTCTGTCAAAGATGGAAACTCCATGCAAAAATGTATTAGGTGAAGTTATGTGTTAAAGCGATTTACATCACGAGATGGATTCAGCTATAATTTTAATAGCTGATCTTTTAGAGGCAATAATCAAACATCTGCTAGTTCACAGCTAATCCACCGGAAATTGAAATAGATCTATAACCTTAACAAAATAACATAACAAGTACATAAGTATAAACTACTTTATAAAAATGTTATTTTTAGATGAAGAAGTAATATTCAATCATTTAAAGAGGATTTAGGTGATTATATTGTAATATGTACACTTTAATCTAAAGCAAGTTGTTAAATCAAATCTAGAAATCAAATACATAGAAACTACGGTTTTAAAAAAATATTAATATATCTAATTCTAATATCTAAAACAGATTTTAAAACAAATTAGAACAGTTGGAAAATGTATATATTTATATTTTTTAATCAAAATAAAATTATAATTAGTTTTGCTGAGAAAAAAAGTTTTCTCAGTAAGAATACGATGCACTATTCCCCTTAGTTGAAAAATAGGCCTATATCTCCCATGAAGTAAGCGCGTTCTATAGTTATTGTTTTAATATTAAGGAAAATTATTAAGTTTAAATGAATTATAGAGAATAGTGCAAACACAGATTATCCATGAGCTTAACATTCCAAAAAATCAAATGATGTATATAATATATTCAGGTTTTCGGGGTTCAACCCCCCCCCCCCCCCCGAAATATTATGAAGAAAATATATATGGCTTTATTTAATGTTCAAACCATATCAAAATTAAGGTACAGTACAAATTAGGGGGCTGTGTTACCATAAAAAGCATTTCAGAGAGTTTCCAGAGGTGTTTATCATTTATAATTTTTTCTAGCCTTCGGCAGTTATGGTGTTATGTTGTCATAAAAGATAATAATTCAGATATCTTCTAGAGGTGTTTAATATTTAGAATTGTTCCTATTTTTTGACGGTTAGGGGGCTATGTTACCATAAAAAAACACTTTAGAGAGTTTCTAGAGCAGTTTAATAATTAGAATTTGTCCTAGCCTCCGATATTTAGAGGTAGTGTTGCCATAAAAAAAACACTTCAGATAGCTTCTAGAACATTTTTTTATTTATAATTTTTTCTAGCCTCCGTCAATTGGGGGATTGGCCCACCAAACCCCCCCCCCCCCTTGAAGTTATTGGCTGGCTACGGCCTTGCACCCAAGTGAGTTCATTAAACCTATTGTATACCATATACTCGATATCTATCTTACTGTTGATTAGGTATGGTCTATGAGTTATTGGAAATTTCGTGAACGAACGATTTCCTAACAAATGGACAGGTAGATTTTGCGGGACCTAATAAATGGCTTCGGACTCCCCAAACTTAAAACCATTATACTTTTATTTGTTGGTTCACTCCAAATCTATTGCTTATGATAACACCTATTGCCATTATTTAAGTACTTCGTCAGCGTATACAAGAAGGTTGTTAACAAATCCAAAAAACGGCTGATATTTTTGAAAGAGCGTGGCATTCTATGACATGACGACTGCAGCCTTGCATTCAAGCCTAAGATGGCCATTTTAGAGCACCTCTTATAATTCTTTAAATTTAAATATGACACCTAGACATGGGAATCGAGCTCGGGATCTCTGCCTTAGAACTCTATATGATCTAACCACTGAGCCTTTCAAGAATTGTCCCGTACCAAGGGTCATTGTTCACTCATATATTAAGACAGAGTGTGTGATGGATCGTGATCTACTTATGGGTGGCCAATTTAGATCACACCTATTTCAGTGGCCACATGGTCTAGGGCGTCAATTTCACACTAGACTAGACTACTGATGAAAAGGAGATCGGGGTTAAAATCCTTGTCGGCTGTTATGAGAGGGTTTTTCTCGATGGTTTTCCACTCTCCCTCCATGCAAATATGGTACACTACCCTTAAATTCAACCTTCCTCATTCCTAACTTATTAGCGTAATTAGTACATATATTATTATTATTATTATTATTATTTAGCACCGCGTCTTACTACCCGTTCGGGTTATACGCTTAAGTACTAATTACGCTAATGGATTAGGAATTGGGAAGGTTGAATAGAGGAAGTGAACCCGCATTTGTGTGGAGGGAGAGTGGAAAACCATTTAGGAAACCCACCCCCCCCCAGTTCACCCGACCGAGATTCGAACCTCGATCTCCCCGTCCTCGGCAGTCGGGCTCAACACGACTAGCGCGTTAGCCAACTACGCCACCGAGGCGGGTTAGTACATATACGTACAGCCTAAACAGGTGGTATAACGTGGTGCTAAAAAAATAATTAAGATCACTAGCTATCAGACAACGAGATCCTCTTCGACTCGGAAGCAATTAATGTTGCCAAATGTACAATGACACATTATAGTATGATTGCACATAAGTCATGATCGATTAAATAGCCAATTTATTATATAATATGATATTTAGATGCGGCTATAGCAATAACTCTTAAATATAATAACGTGGATATTTAATCCAACAATTCTCATAGTGTTAATAAGCTCCATATTACTGGAGTATCATTATGACTATAGCTCAAAAACAAGGTCAAATGGGAAAAAAGTTTATATTATTTTTCCACTGTCTTGTTTATCCTGTTCACCACTCAATTGGGTCCCACATGTTACGTACGGCACATCCTATTTATGCATACATATTGCCACACGGACATTTCCAAGCCATAAACATGTTTGTAGATTTTCTCCAAATTTTGTATTCATAAATGTGTATCTATATTTTATAAAGTTATTATACCAGATATAACATTTAAACTAAGTATAGGGTAAAAAAAAGTAGCTCACGTGAAATTTTTTTATTTCCTTTCTTTCAATATTTGGACTTTGTCCTTTTACACTCTATTGAACGCTTACATTTATTAAATTTTCGATTTCATCCAGTCCAAAGAGATTGGAGAAGTATCTCTTTGTCCAAGATTATATAGATTTTTCGGAGCGCCACACACACCTCCCAGTGTTTTTTATTTATTTTTATTTTTTTCTCCTCTTCCATCGAAGAAAACGCGAGCCCCCGTAACTAAGTAACCGCTTACACCGGCGCCAGTTGGAAGAACAGGCAACGTGTCTTATGTAACATGGAGGATGAGAGCAAGAGAGATGTTTCTATTTCTAACCATGATCAGAACATAATAGGAACAAAAAAAAAAGGAGTAGTTTCTTCTCATCAGTAAGATAAATCACAAGGAGAGAGTTTTGCTTTTACCACACAAACTTGATTTGTCACTGATATGAAGTTTTTTTTTAATATAAAAGAAATATTCTTAGGCTCCAAGACTTAAGCTAGAATCTGGATTGATTGATTATTTAACTTTAATATAAAATTTATTTCTTAGTATATTATTTATTCTCTTACAAAAATATAGCAAAATAATTTTCATGAAATAAACTAAAATATACAAACAAAAATCCTTCATGACGTCAGCTTGCAGTCTAGCCATAAATATCGAGAGGCCATCGTCTTTTGGCGATGATAGTGACAACTTTTGTGGATATAGAGTGCCTTATGACTAGCACAACAAACCCTCCGGCAACTAATCTCAGTTTTCTAAGTTAGAGATGCTACTATTTCATTCAAGTAGCTCCTTATTTGCTCTCACGAGTCTAAGTTTGACCCCGTGCCAAGCCCATTGATTCACAGAAAGTCAGGAAGCGCCAGGGATCGAACTTGGGACCTCTGGATATGTAACCAGGAGTTCTGACGACTAGACCACAGAGGCGGTCAATATATACATAATTTCTTAATATTCAATAAATGTACCCACATCTTTTGAAATGCGCGAAAATACGTCGGACTCGTGTCATCTAATTTTTCAGTGACGAGGAGGTTTGGTTTTGAATCCAGGCTGAATGCACACAAGTTTTTTTTTTATAAATGGTTTTTCACTTTCTCTTCACGAGCATTTGGGTAGATTTCTTCTACACTATACCTTCCTCATCCCTCCCCTATTAGTGTGTTTAAACAATGATAGTCTTGATGGGTAGCATAAACCATGGTAATAAATATATGTAGTATACATATATATATATGAATACATACCAAAAAAAGAGATTATTTCCCAGATATAGCTGACTTATTTTGAAGATAATTTCCCTCATTATTTATGTTAACGCAATGGGATAGTGAAAATTTAAAAGTGTACTGTACATTTAAAATATACTCCATTGAGTAAGCCCGCAAAAAAGCAGTTCCCACATGTTGGCGAAGATAGTGCCAACATTTACTGATAGAGGGTGTCATGTGATCAGTACAACGGGCTCTCTTGCTATTAATCTCAGTTTTCTAGACCGTAACCGTTACTTCATTATTCAAATAGCTCCTCATTTGTCCTCACGAGGCTGAGTTGACCTCCTTTCAGACCCACTGCTTCACAGAAAAATCTGGAAGTTCCAGGGATCGAATCCGGAACCTCTGGATCTGTAGCAAGTAACTCTGACAACTAGACCATATAAGAAATGTTCCTGAAGCTAAATATAGAAATATTTTAGAATCTTAATTACTTTTTATATTTCCTCCACAAAAAAAAAGCACTAGTTAACTAAATAAACACTTAAAACGTCCATGATCTGAACTCACACACAATTACACCCTTCACTCTACATAACCTTAAATCCTTTCGGTCACTTCCAGGTAACTGTTTCGGTGGCCACATGGTCTCAGGCGTCACTCTCGTGTTAGTCTAGATTGCTGATGACAGGGAGATTGGGGTTCGAATCCAGGTTGAGTGTACTAAAAGTTTTTATAAAAATTGTTTTCCACTCTCCCTCCATGCAAATGCGGGTACACTTTATCTTGGTTCAAACTTACTCATACATAAATCATTAGCGTAATTAGTACATATGCGTATAGCCTGAACAAATATAAAGATGTGGGGCTAAATTTATTTTCTACCAGATATAATAATAATAATAATAAAGCTTTTAATATCATATTTTAAATAATAATAGGGGTTCTGTCTTATGACAGGTCTATTTCTTTTTTCAGTGAATTTAGACAGTCAATGCGCCCTATACTTACTACACTATACTATTTGAATCCTCCTTTGAATCCTCCTTCTTCCCAATGTCCTCTTTCCCCCAACCTTTTCTTCTATGACGTCCTCCTAAGGATATATCCGATCCAGTTTTCTTTGTACCAAAGAATCACATACAAACGGGTTTGCTTCCCACCCACTCTTCTTAGGACTTCTTCATTTGTAATCCTGTCTATCTAACTGAGATTCTCAAGTCTTCTCCAGCACCATATTTCAAAGCTCTCCTGGAACCCTAATTTTGAAGCTTACGAAAAAACTCGCTATTGAGCAAACTTGCAGCTCATGACCTTGTAAATCGCAGAATGTACCAAAATAGAGCTAATTTTGAAAGGTTTCTACTGTCGTGCGAGTCGGTGTAGTGTTGTTTCGCTTGCGAATGAGTTTTCAATCCGACAACACTGTAAAACCATGACGTGTGCCAAAGTATTGAGGTGATGGGATGCCTGAACGCACCATTATACAAGATACGTAACTGAATGTAAACACTATTATTGTATTGAATGCATCATGTAAAATGATTTGTTTGGTTTTATTAGGAAACCATCTTCCATTTGTTTGCATCTAAATTTACTGTCTCAATTTTTCTCAGGTTATTAAATATGAGTTAAACGTTTCTGTTTATTCATATATTTTCTTTAGCTCACTTGGTAGCGTGCTTGTCTAAAATTCAGAATTTCACGAGCTCAATTGCAGCTCAATTATAATATTTAAATTTTTTGTCGGAATAAAAAATCACTTGTTAATTATTTGAATTCAGTAAAACATTATTTTATCTTCACAACTATTTTTAAAACATAAATTCGAATAATAATTAGCTTTCTTAGCATAATTTTTAAATGTATATATTTTTATTTAATAAAATTCATTAATTTAATTTTTATATAATCACCTACACATAAAACATTCTAAATTAATGAACCTTTTTAATTTACTACCTTGTTAGATTATTTTTAAAGAAGAATATCGTGGTAGTCAAAGCAAGCTCAAATACTTGTCTACTTCTACAAAAAATATTTAAAACAAATTTTATGCTTATTAATACGATCATTTAAAATGCAAGATTTTTCAGTCCGATAAATAAAAAAATAAAAATGGGAAGTGCCATGATATGAACACGCGATCTCTAGCTAATGAGGATGTCTTGTTGCAACCTCATCCAAGTTTACAGTTAAACATATCTGAAAAAATTAAGATATATTATTATAATTTAACACAAATAAATATTTTTATTGAAGGATTGAATAAAGTGTCCAGAGCAATTATAATTTTTACATCTATAAACCTATTTTATAAAATGGTAAATTTATTTCAACAAAATCACTCTCATAAAGTTGCAACTGAAGAGGGACATGGCGTCCATTTTGTTTTATTATTTTTACTCTCCAGACAAGCCCGTAGAGCTAAGGGAGGTATTGGATACTAATCTCAATTCTAGCTGTACCGCTGTTATGGTTGCATAATGTATGATATTGCTTTGCATTTTTTTAAACCTTTGTTATCATGTTCTGTGTGTTTCCTCTACACTAATACATTATTGGATTACTGTAACTGCGGATATTTGCTATTCATAGACCTTGTTATTATCAATATTGATCTACGAATTCTTCGTTAACAGAAAAATAGATTAAATGATCTGACATTTAATCTACATGCCCACCGAAGTGAGTGTATTGAATTTCAGAAATAAATTCAAAGCATTAATACTTAAAAACTTACTATGACTGTCAATTGAATATTTTTAATATATAAAATTTTAGACAGATCACACTAATAGATTTGTTATCAAATAATTTGATTTTGGTTTCTTTATCTTCAGTAGCAGTTGGAAACACTCTCCAAACAATGGAACCATATTGCCACTATTGGTATTCTCACACAACTTACAAACTAACTTAAATCTGATACATAAAACAGTGAGGTTAATTGAACGAAAATTAATCGCCGTGAAAATGGAGGACCCAATTTAAAAAACTACAAATGTTTTCGCCCGTTGGGGGAGTCAAAATCTGGAACCCAAGTTCAATGGGAAGGCGCTATTGGCTGAGTTAGGGTGCCGGGTAGGAGCACTACATATATTTTCAGATTGAGTACATGAGAGCTTATAGGTCTAGCTAATAACGACGTAGAGGAAACAAATTGAGTCTTCAAAGCGGCAGCATCCTGAAGAATAAATATTTCTAAATTAAGCTTATCCTTTGATCCTTTTTATCATTATGGAAGAATGAACTGCATCAGTTAATAGGTAACCTATAGAAGGATTCTTGTAGGAAAAATATTTAGAAAATATAAAAAAATTGTGGCCAACATTGATAATATTTTACACTATTAATAATGATATTTTATAGATAGTGATTTAGCTATTAAAAATTATAGTTGCAGATTACCTGACTTGACGTATGAATAGATTAAAATGGTTTTAGTAACGTATGTGTCAGATACTATTATTAATACTTAATGAATCCTACAAAATATTAGCTAAGCAATAATCATTACTACTTTGTTCTTTTAACTTCTGTTGATTAAAAGCTCCTTTCTTAATTGTGGTTCGGAAACATGTGAGGAACTTTCTATTTTTTGAAGGTATCGTTAGGATCAGTCTTAGAACCAGACATGTGGTCATCGGCCCTAATTTAACGAAATAAAAGTTATTAAACTCACTATCGCACATTTTTTATTTGACATAGTAATGTTAATGTAATTTTTGTAAGCCTGTATCTTTGTCTGAAGGGTTATAGAGGTTGACTGCAACTCTGGGGAACCCGATTTGAGTCTATATGCAGGTGCTTAAAGTAATTTTATGTTTGTTTTTTAATGTTTCGTCATACACACATTATCATTTTGTATACCGCATCTCATAAGCGACAAATGCGGGGCCCTCTATCTCAAACTTTCTTTATATTTCAATCTCTCAAACTCTCTCTATCTAACTCTCACTCTCTCAATCTCAAACTCTCTCTATCTCTCTCAAACTTATTCTCTTAATCTTGCTCTTTCACTTTATCTTTCTAAGTCTTTCTTTAAAACTTTCTCCCTCCTAAACTCTCGCTCTAATACTTTCTCGATCTAATTTTCTCTCTCTAAACTAATCTATACCTCTCTTCTCTCTCAAACTCTCTCACATGCACTCAAATTTTCTCTCTCTTTCACACAATATCTGTCACAAAGTTTACACGCTTTTTTTTCTCTCTCTCTCTCTCACGCACACACACTCGCTCTCTCTAACTCTCTCACAAAGACACACAAACACTTTATCAAACATTCTCCATACAAATTTTATTTCTCTCTCTCACATTTTCTCTTTTCCTCACTTTTATTCATGTACACTCTCTCTAAACTCACACTCACACACACATACACACACCCACACACTCTTTTTCTCTTCTCCCTGTATTTCTTTCTCTAACACATACACTTACTCTCACTTTCACTCGCTCACACTCACTCGATCTCTCTCAATTGCTCATTCTCAATCTCTTACGCTCATTTTCTCACACCTTACACTCACACTTTTATTTTCACACTCACACTCACACTCTTACCTTCACACTCAATTACACAATCACACATTCAAATACACTCTCATTATCATTATTAAATTTTATCATTCTCTCTATCTTATATCTTATATACTATAATTTAATAAGCCCGTTTCTAATAATATAAATTATGAGGAAATTACTGAACAGATTTATACAAACGAACACTCATTTTAAAGATTAAGAAATTAGGATGCCGGTAAGAAATAGTGGCCCAAAACTAAAACCCAATATTCCTAGCGAATTTTCCATCTTTTCCTTCTTTGTGGAAAGTGGTTCATCCGTACAGTCATTATTTGTTTACATCACCATGGAAATTATGATTTCTGTAAAGCTGTATATTGGTAAATAAAATATATGTCTTTGTTTGAAAATAATACTAGCTCAATCGTTATTAGAGTGGTTTGTGCAACGAAAAGAAAGTTCTCATCCGGGCGTGAAGGGGAAAAAAATTTGTTTTGATTCAAATTACACACCGAAAATTACTATCTAATTAGAGTTATAGTCCTTGTAGAGTAAACTTTTAAATAAAAAGTGAGTGAGGGTTTACTATATAGACCCTTTCCCAATAAAAAGTTTAAAATACATTTTAGTGCAATAATCTGCAGCCATTGCTGCAACGACCCACTAGTATTATATATATTTTGATAAGCCCGTTTCCGGTAATAGAAACTATGGGGAAATAACTGAACAGATTTAGACAAATGATCACTCATTTTGACGGTTAGGAGTCAAGGATGTCGTGAAAAATAGTAGTTTTCCACGAAAACTCGAGTTTCACAGATAATTCTCAGTTTTTCATTATTTGTTCAGTAACCATGGACACCGTTATTTGCTGCATGGCTGTAAATCTCTAAATAAAATATATCTCTTTGGCTAAAAAATAATAACCCAATCTCTATTTGCTGGTCCAAACAATTCACAATTTTCTCTTTGGATGAATATTTCTATTTGGATGCTGGTCATAACACATCTAAATTAAGATTCCTAAACTGGGGAAACATTTTTTTTATTGGAATGTTACTATCGTTAATTCGCATTTAAATCAATAATATTGAGCATAATTCAATAATTAAGAGTTAAGTAGTTAGTTTGTGAAAATATTGACCACATCTTGTTTCGCGTATGATAAAATGATTTTTAAATATGTTTAGGTATGTATTATGAGATCAAAAACGATAAAATGATCTTGAATAATATTTAAAGAATATCCATTTTGAACTATCTAAGTATGAGATTTGGTGTTAATTTTTTTCAAATATAAGGTTTTGATGTTCATTTTAGCAATTAATAGTAACACAATACAAATACATAAGTTAAGCTACGTTTTCATTTTACCGCTTAGTTTTGAGAATATGATATTTAAAAGTAATGTTTTATGTACCTCATCTATCTTTTCACATTTTTACAAATACAGTGAGTTCAGTTATGTATCCATGTTGATACTTTATTTTATATTTCAAAGTGCCGTAATGTTTGAGTACCACATCTATATTTTCACATTCTCTTTCTCTATCAGACTTTCTCACACACTCACACACTACTCTCCTCTTCTCTCCACACACACACACACACACACACTCTCTCTCTCTAAAACTCTCTCTAATATAATCTTTTCTAATTCTCTCTCTCACACTTTATTCCTCTCCCACACACTCTCTACCCTCACATACACTCTTTATCACACAAGTTATCTCACATTATCTTTATTATATATTCTCTTAAACTCTCTCTCTTGAATGCTCTCTCACAAACTTTCTCTCTCTCTCAATCTCACTCTCCAAATCTCTCTCTCAAACTCAATCTCTCTCAAACCTACTCTCTTTCTCTCAAACTTGCTCTTTCTCTAACTCTCTCTCAATCTAATTTTCTTTCTCTAAACTAATACCTCTCTCTCTAACTTTCTCTCTCAAACTTACTCTCCTACACCCTCACATTTCTATCTCTTTCCCACAATATCCTTCCCAAAATTTTACAATCTCTCATTCACACACACACACACACACAAACTCACTTTCTCTCTTTCATACATTTTATCACGCATTCTCCCTTACATATTCTCTTACTTTCTCTCACACATTCTCTCACTTTCTCTCTTACACCATTTCTCTAACACACACTCTCTCTCCTATAAAAATTCCTTTTCTCTTCTCCCATTATTTCTCTCTTTAACACATACAGATACTCTGACATCACTTGAACACACTCACGTGATCTCTATCTATTGCTCATTCTCATTCTCTTACACTCACTCTCTCGCACTCATACTCTCATTTTAACTATCATTAAAACACTTACACAATCACACTCAAACACTTACACTCTCATTGTCACTATTACACTTTATCACTATTATGTATCTGGCCTTAACTTCGTCCAAATAAAGACGTTATTATTATAAATTATTATTATATCTTATAAATAGTTTGATAAGCCCGTTTCCAGTAATAGAAATTACGAGCAATTGACTTAACAGATTTTGAGAAACGATCACTCATTTTAAAGATTAGGTAATCAGGACACCGGTAAAAATATTGGTCTAGAACTAAAACCCAATTTTCCTAACGAGTTTTCCATTATTTCCCCTTCTATGTGGGCAGTGGTTCATCTGTCTAATAATTATTTGTTTATATCACCACGGAAGCCATGATTTGTGTATAGCTTTATATTGATAAATAAAATATTTGTCTTTGCTTAAAAATAATATCAGCTCAATAAGTGTTACTTGAGTTGTTTGTGCAACTAATAGATAGATATCTGGGAGAGGGGTCATTTTAAAGTTCCCTTCGGGGCGTGAAGGGGAAAAATACTCGTTTTTTTATTCAAATTACACAACAAAAACTAAATATCTAAGTAAAGTTAATAGCCTTTGACGAGTAAACTTTTAACTAAAAAGTGAGTGAGGGCTTATTATATAGATACTTTCCCAATAAAAAAGTTTAAAATACATTTTAGTGCAATAATCTGCAGCCATCACTGCAACGACCCGCTAGCGTTTGTATATTCTTAGAAGTTTTTTATCTGTTGTTACAATTGATCCCTTCATAATCTGGAGTATTAAGTTTCATATCGTTTGCAAGAAATATCGTAACTTCTAAATGCAGGCGTAAACACTCTGTTGCAGAAGAAAGTTGTCGAGACGAAATTTGAATGAAAAAGTAGAGGGAAGCTTCTTCCGAAAGCAGAAAAGGACAAGCGAAATAAATTACGTTTCGGGAGGAAGACATGACAGGGAATAAGAGTTCCTAAAAATGGGAATACACACTCACACTCTAGTAAAACCCAATATTATAAGTCGGCGGAGATGAACTCGTCATACACATCTGTTCGAACTGTTTCCTGTATTGTCAGACGAGCAATCTCCATGGGTTGAGTTTTGACATATATCTTCGTGACACGACCGGCAGATTTCATATAACTTTGTCAAAATCGAAAATCCGTCTCTATAGAGGATCTCATTTTATGATGAATTTTGTAATGTATCTTGATTAAAAATAGATATACCGGTTTCTTTTCTTTGCTTCACCTCACCCTCCCCTCACCCCTGTGTGTTTTTGCTTCTTACTATCCGTCCTAAATACCAACATATTTTATCTTATAGGGTAGAGATGAATAAGTGTGTCTGTTAAGGAGAGTATAGCAGCATTTGGCCCAAACAGCGATGATATCCTAGGAAGTGGATAAGGTTAAATAATGACGAGTTACATACCCTGTATTCATAGCAAGATATTGTTGGGATGATAAAATCTCGCGGATTATGGTGGGAAGGACACGCAGCTCGATTGGGAGAATCTAGAACTATTTTCAGGGAAATGAATGGCAAATCCAATGGGAAGAGAGCATTTTAAAGACCTAGGCGCAGAAGGGAGGATACCAATAGAATTAATATAAAAGAGATAAGGTGTAAAGAGGTGGATTGTATAGAACAGCTCAACATTGGGATAGGTGGGTACTTTTGTAAGTGCAGCCATGAACTTTTGATTTCATAATGCCATAGAGTAGGCACCCGCATTTATTTAAAGAGAGAAAGTAGAATAATTTGGGAAAAAATACTCACTGACCCGGGGGTGGTGGTGAAGGGGGGGATTTGGACCATGATCTATTTGTGCCAGCAAACCAGAAAGGACACGCTCTAAATCAAGGGTGCCAAATGGTCGATTACGAACCACCGGTATCTCGTGGTGATGTTTTCGATAGCTCACCCGAAAAGTTAATTTTGCCTGTTTCCAAGGTAATTTATCGTTTAAGGGTGCTGTCTTAATTTTGGGATTTATTGTGTTCTTGACTATAAGAAAAGTATTCAGTTCTGGTTCGTATTGTACTTCGAGTGAAGGTGTTTTTTTGTTTAACCATCCTGTGAAAGTAATAATTTTCGCTTGAAAGTGTTAAAAAAAAAATAAAGAAGCAAGCTCATCGATGGACATCTTGATAAATCCACTAGAGTGGGAATTTAAAAGCTACTCACCAAAATTGTATAATTCATGGACAAAAGTAAATACTATTCTTCCCTGTAATATACGCACAATATTTTTTTTAAATACGTTTTATTAAAATTTTGTTTCAAATAATGAATAAACCTTGTATCATATAAAATTAAAAAGCTCATTTAAGAAATTCATACACGTCACATAGCCCAACCTTAATTTAGCAAAGGTTTGAAGGCAGACTACTTTATAAAGGTTATAATAACTACCAAGCAATTCTACAAATTTTTAATCTAGGCAGCTCAAGAAACAATTTGACATTTTGAAACTCAATTAGTCGGGTGACTTCTGCTTTAAAGTGTCCAGCTCTAAACATTTTAGACTACCAGTGACTAAGAGATCCTGCTTAGAATCTCGGCTGGGTTGATTAAGGGAGATTTTCAAATTGTGTTTTAATACAGTGGTTTGCTCACTTATCACAATATTGCATGTGCATTTAATTATCCTCTAGATTAATCCGATAAATAAAAAAATTGTTGAAACCTATGGATTTTTTTTAATCACAATGAACTTCCGAGAAAATATCTATTACTGACAAGGAGCAACAGGAAACCATTTTTCCTCTTTATTATTTATATGATAAACAATGTAGATTTATGCTTGGATTCGATCAACACCAAAATTTAAGTACCATGTTTGTATTTTACTATTGAAATTTCTTAAAATTCCTAAAATATGTTTCTTAATAAACATCTTTATATGTTCGGGTATTCTTAAACTTATTCATTTTATTCCTTTTTCTTCATCTGAAGAAAACAATGAAAATAACTTAAGACAGTAAAATGGTTGTATTATTTCTTGCCTTAATGTCGCTCTTCCAGTAACCTCGAATGAAGAACGTCTGTCTGCAAGCGTTGAAGGTGAACCCGCAATTATACGGTTGCGACTAACGCCGCTAGGTGGGTGACAGTAAATTATACGACCACCTGGCTCAAATCACAGGGATTTTAAACACCACGTCTTTCTCTCTCTTTCTACTTTCTACTGTTTGTTAGATATCTATAGATATCTATAGTATAGTTTTAGTAAGAAGAAACCTTTATAAAATAAAAACATGTTTTATTGTCGTCAACATTGATAACATTTTACTATATTATAAGTGTTATTTTATATATTATATTGATAATATCTAGCAAGAGGGACATCTGCAACGTATGATCACGTTAAAGTTTAGCTGACAGAAAATTGGACGGTAACTTCTACTGTGCGCTAGGAACACGTTTTGCGTATCTGCTTTTCAAAACATATTCATTAATCGATAAATAATTAATATATTTTAAATTTACAATTGTTTACCATATCCTTACATCAATATGTTTGATGTATTTTGTCTCATAGGTATAGCCATTTTGAAACATCCTTGATTATCTTCATAAATCAAGATCGTGTAGACCCGCCTCGGTGGCGTGGTTGGCTAACGCGCTAGTTGTGTTGAGCTCGACTACCGAGGACGGATAGATCAAGGCTCGAATCTCAGTCGGGTGAACTGGGGCTGATTTTTCCTAAATGGTTTTCCACTATCCTTCCACGCAAATGCGGGTTCACTTTCTCTAAATCCAACCTTCCCAAGTCCCAATCCATTAGCGTAATTAGTACTTAAGCGTATAACCCGAACGGGTAGTAAGACGTGGTGCTAAATAATAATAATAATAATAATAATAATAATAATATAATAATGAGTTTGAAAAAATTACGACTCACTACTACTTAAAGCAACTAATGATTGTTTTTTGGAAAACCAACTTGTAACATTACTATTAAGTTTTAGTATTTTTTTAGCACCGCGTCTTAGTAGCCAATTTGGTTAAACGCCTATGCACTAATTATACTAATAGGCTAGGGATTAGGAAGACCTAATTTAAAGTCAATGTATCCTAATTTGCGTGGAGGGAGGGTGGAAAACTATTTATGAAAACCACCCTCAGTGCAGCCTACCGGATCGAACCCCGATCTCCCCATCTTCAGCAGTTTAGTCCAACACAAGATTAACGCGTTAGACCACATGACAATACGAATAGACTTTTTAGTGATTTATGTCTATTGCAAATTCATACTCAAATAAATATAAAATTATGTTGGACACAAACTACGATTTGGGGTTTTGTTGTTTCATATTTACAAGTTGGATTCTACATATGCTTTAACACACACTTCAACTAACACAACCATTTTCATAAGTCAAACGAAAATATTCTGTAAATTTAAGAAAATGAAATATAGTTTTCAAATATTTCCATTGAGTAGCATTATTAAATTTATGAAATCGTCCAAAATATGAAACAAACAAATTGAACGTAGTACAGAAACGACAGCTCCGGCCCTAGTGTCTAGTTAGCTACTAGTTTAATATTAAATATCAGGGAAAACATAAATATAAACGAATCGGTTCATGCATGGCTTTTATGACCGCCTTTGTTTCTGATGGCAATACATCGATTGGTAATAAAAGGTACTATAATGGTGTCTCTAAAGGTAACAACAGTGATTCATTTAAAACAAATAAGTTCACTAAAGCATTGACTCAGTTGATTAATTTTTTTTAATTACCACTTTTTTCAGTAGATCGCTGACCTCATCAACAACCAACACATCTGATGAAAGTTAGTAAAAAGTAGAATTTTTGTTATAAAAATACATTTGATAGCTATTTCCTCACTGGCAAAAATTTTACATAATATTTAGTTGAGTTGGTGCAAAAAAGAATACATCAATCATATTTACTGCATTTGAGACTCGAAATTTAATTGCCACGTATATAAAAGCTATAGCCAGTCCACGCCTCTCATCTGTGTCAAAGTATGTCCTACCCACCGTATTCTACGATATTTGATCACCTTGACAAAGTATGGTTATGAGTACAGGGTATGTAACTCATCAATATCTAGCATACAATTTCCATTACATTCTTCTATTTTTATAGTTTCCACTTAAATATAGATACTATAATAATAATTATTATTATTATGTGTTCTATCTCACGACAGGTCAATTTCTTTTGCTGGTGAACTTAGATCACCAATGCACCCTATCCTCATATTCCTCCTTCATCTCCCAGAGTTTTCTTCTTTCCTTAAAGTCATCTAATATTTGAAACCTCCTTTTTTCTAAGTTACACTTTCCCCCAACCTTTCCTTCCATGACGTCATGCAGAAGACAGTTCTTCCTATGAATGTGTCCGATCCAGCTTGCCTTGCACCTAAGAATCACATCCAAAATTTATTCTCTTCTCATCCACTCTTCTTAGGTATACTTCATTTGTCACCCTTTATGTCCACCCAATTTTTCTCAAGTCTTCTCCAGCACCACATTTCAAAGCTCTCCAAGTGTTTTACCCCCATCTTTCTAAGAGTCCAAGATTCTGTTTCATACAGTGCAATGCCTCAAATGTAGTGTTTCATTAGTTTCTTCCTCAGTTCCAGATTCAACTTGCTGGTCAGCGGTAACCTCTTCTTGTTGAAAGCTTCCTTGGCCCTGGCGATCCTCTAACTAATTTCCTTAGTGCAGGAGTAATATAGCTGTGCTGAGATAAAATTGTTACTAAATATTTGAACTCATCAATCCTAAAACATGATATATTTTCGGTGTAGTCTCTAATTAACTGTCGTCATCAATCTGTGTTCTCTGTGAGAGCCAGTGGCGTATTCTGAAAAAATTAATAGGTATGCTGTATTCTAAAAGTTTCAGGGGAGAATTGGAGGCCATGGACCCTCAACCACCGTTGTCCAAGAACGTTATGGGATTATTTCAAGAGATATATTTGAAGATAAGTGCCTATAAAACAGTGGTTCTCGAACATGTATTATCTCTGAAAAACATTTTAATAGCTAACAAGGAACGATTAAGATTAATAGTAATAGAATTCCATTTTTGGTAAAGTTGACAATTAGTGTTAATTTAAAATGTATGTTTTTTTACATGTTAAATTAACACAAATGGTCAACTTTACCAAACATTGAATTCTATTACTATTAATTTATTATTTCCCCTTAACAATAAGCTATCTTAGAAAATTTTGAGGCCCCCCTTAATCCCACATTCTTTCTTTTTACTTTCTCTCTATCTTACAGGTAGAGAAAGTATGGTGATCGTAAAAAAAATCGAACTAGAGATTTTGAAGAATTTTTACGTTTCATGACTCCCTGAATCCGAAAAAGTGGTTTTTGAATTTCCGTCTGTCTGTCTGTTGTACCTCCAACTAGAGCCTAACCTATTTTACCGATTGAGCTGAAACTTGATATCTAGGGTTTTCATAGGGTTGCCCCAAGGGCTTTTTGGATTTGGATATCTACCCCTAAAATTAAGGGTAGTTTACTGAGGGGAAAAAAGAGAAAAAATCGATTTTCTCAAAATCGGCTCTAAAGATTTTGATTAAATTTCATTTATAAACATTAATAAATATTCCAAACAAAATGGCTACCCTCAATATTTCGGCAAATGGCTTTAAAGGCTCCGGTCTGATGCGTAAGTATTTCGATCGTAAAAAAAACTAACCTGAAATGTTGATGGATTTCAACGTATCATGACCCCCCGAACCCAAAAAAATAGTCTTTGCAATGCCGTCTGTCTGTGTATCTATTAAAACTTAAAATTAAGGGTTGTTTACTGAAGGGAAAAAAGAGAAAAATTCTATTTTCTCAAAATCGGCTAAAACGATTTTGATTAAATTTCATTTATAAACATTAATAAATATTCCAAACAAAATGGCTACCCTAAATATTTCAGCAAAATGGCCTTAAGGGCTCAGGTCTGATGCGTCAATTAACATTTTTTATAATAGCTCCGAAACTATTTGAGATATGAAATTACTTAGCATTACAAATATGTATATATATTTATGATACAGATATTTTATCCGAAACATATTTTTATAAAATCAATAACTTTCAATCTATACGCAATTATATGAATTTTTTAACTTTTGGACATTAAAGTTTAAGTATTGCGACCGTAAAAAAAACTAACCTGAAATGTTGATGGATGTCGACGTCTCATGACCCCCACAACCCTAAAAAATAGTCTTTGCAATGCCGTCTGTCTGTGTGTCTATAAATACTTAAAATTAAGGGTAGTTTACTGAAGGGCGAAAAGATAAAATGTAGGTATTCTCAAAATCTGCTCAAACGATTTTGATTAAAACTCGTATCTAGGCGTTGATTAAGATTATAAAAAACTGGCTATTTTCATTTTCCTATGAAAATGATTTTTATGGTACTTTACAGAAGCGTTAATTTCCGTATCTCCACAACTATTTGAGAAACTAAACAACTTATCATTGCAAAATTGTAGGACTATTATAAATAAAAAACTTTTATTTGACATATATTTACTTTCTCTCTATCTTACAGGTAGAGAAAGTATGGTGATCGTCAAAAAAATCGAACTCGAGATTTTGATGAATTTTGACGTTTCATGACTTCCTGAATCCGAAAAAGTTGTTTTTGAATTTCCGTCTGTCTGTCTGTCTGTACCTCCAACTACAGCTTAAACTATTTTACCGATTGAGCTGAAACTTGATATCTAGGGTTTTCATAGGGTTGCCCCGAGGGTTTTTGGAATTGGATATCTACCCCTAAAATTAAGGGTAGTTTACTGAGGGGAAAAAAGAGAAAAAGTCGATTTTCTCAAAATCGGCTCTAACGATTTTGATTAAATTTCATTTATGAACATTAATAAATATTTAAAACAAAATGGCTACTCTCAATATTTCGGCAAAATGGCTTTAAGGGCTCCGGTCTGATGTGTAAATTAACATTTTTTATAATAGCTCCGAAACTATTTGAGATATGAAATTACTTAGCATTACAAATATGTATATATATTTATAATACAAATATTTTATTCGAAACATATTTTTATAAAATCGATAATTTTCCATCTATACGCAATTATATATATATATTTTTAAGTTTTTGGACATTAAAGCTTAAGTATTGCGATCGTAAACAAAACTAACCTGAAATGTTGATGGATTTCGACGTCTCATGACCCCCCGAACCCTAAAAAATAGTCTTTGCAATGCCGTCTGTCTGTGTGTCTATTAAAACTTAAAATTAAGGGTAGTTTACTGAAGGGCGAAAAGAGAAAAATTTGGTTTTCTCAAAATCTGCTCAAACGATTTTGATTAAAATTCGTATCTAGGCGTTGATTAAGATTATAAATAAACTGGCTATTTTCATTTTTCTATGAAAATGATTTTTAGGGTACTTTACAGAAGCGTTAATTTCCGTATCTTCACAACTATTTGAGAAACTAAACAACTTATCATTGCAAAATTGTAGGACTATTAGAAATAAAAAACTTTTATTTGACATATATTTTTATAAAATCAACAGTTTCTGATATATTTGCAAATATATTAATACAATTTTGTGAGCTTTAGTTGTCAACATATACTACTCAAGTCTTAACGCAATAATTTTCCAATGCCATAGAGTAATTAAATATAAGTGTCTAAAAAAGTATGTTATTTTTCCTTAAAGCTCTTAGGAGAAATGTTTGCATAGCAATGTTCTATCTCCATTTTATACTCAATAGTCAATATTTACATTTTTTATTGGTCAAAATGTATAAATGAATAATTAAATATCAATGCGATGACTTGAAGACCTGCAACACCTTACAAAATGTCAAAACTTTAACCAGAAATCGAAATTTTAATACGAAGTGTTGACCCTTGTGGAAGCCATTAAACTGTTTGAAATGTTCTTAGGTGGACAAAGATGCGCCTCTTTTCTCATTGATTCTATATCATTGTATATTATTTTATGCATGTTCTTATGTGGAGTGGTGATGATACAATATACATCATTCCGTTCAGAAATCTTACGAGTTTATAGAAAGAGAGAGAAAGTCTGTGCGGTGCACCGTACCATTTATTTTATAAAAGCAACAGTTTCTGAGATATTTGCAAATATATCAATACAATTTTGTGAGCTTTAGTTGTAAACATATACTACTTAAGTCTTATCGCAATAATTCTCCAATGCCATAGAGTAATTAAATATAAGTAAGTATCTAAAAAAAGTATGTTATTTTTTCCTTAAAGCTCTTAGGAGAAATGTTTGCACAGCAATGATCTATCCCCATTTTAGACTCAATAGTCAATATTAACATTTTTTATTGGTCAAAATGTATAAATGAATAATAAAATATCAATTCGATGACTTGAAGATCTGCAACACCTTATAAAATGTTAAAAATTTAAACAGAAATCGAAATTTTAATACGAAGTATTGACCCTTGTGGAAGACATTAAACTGTTTGAAATGTTCTTAGGTGGACAAAGATGCGCCTCTTTTCTCATTGATTATACATCATTGTAAATTATTTTATGCGCGTTCTTATGTGGAGTGGTTCTTACGAGTTTATAGAAAGAGAGAGAAAGTCTGTGCGGTGCACCGTACCATTTATTTTTATTTATACATATCGATGATTACCATCCACTCATAATATAATAAAAGTAACTCCATGGTGTCAGCCCACATTCAGTCCTTACCTACCGAGTTTCTACCTACCAAACTATTTGGCAAATTAGTGCCAGCTCTTACGTATAGAGGGTGTAAATTGTCAGCAGAACAACGCCTCCAGCCATTAAACTTGGCTTTCCACATTGGAGTCACTATTGCTTTATTCGATTAACTTCTTATTTATCCACACAAGTCTGAATCAAACCCGTTCCAGACCCACTGCTTCCCAGAAAATCTGGGAGTGCTGGTAATCAAACCCGGGACCTCTGGGTCTGTAACCAGAAAGCTCTGACCACTAGACCAAAAATGCGGTCCTCAAACTATAATGATATCTACATGGTTAGAAATTTAAGTACATATTAATGTCGGGGCTAGGAGTGGTATGGGTACATTTCTGAATGCATAAGAGAGACAGATCCTATTCAATTATCCTAGTGTAATTAAAAGCACAAAGTTAGCCATTCTCAAAGCAAGCAATCATAATAAAAGTAAAATGAAGTGATTTCAAGCGTCCATAAGATCATGGTGAGAGGGAATCAGGTGGATTGTCCAACTCACGTTGCCATTAAAACTATTTCTTAAAGCCTAACTTATTTCACACACTGCTACTTGGAAGCAAATGAGTCTCCCAATTTGATAATAATTTATGCTCCAGAAGCTATTTAGATACATAAACACTGACTAGCATAGGTGATATTATCTCCTATTAATACTCTATCGCTACATCATATGTTTATTGCTAAGATATTTACACATATCTTTTGCTGTAAGCAGTGGTGCACCCAAGGGGGAGAGGAGCAAACAGGGTATTTGACCCCACCTTCCCCAACATCACACACAATTTTAATAGAAATTTAAATAATATTAATTATAACTAAAATATTTAGCATCTAAGATGTGACGAATGTATACTCTATATTATAAAACCCTGTTTCTAACTTAAGCCTAATATTCAAAAGGTTTGCTGTTACACACAAAATTAACAATTGAAAAAACATATAAATAATAGCTTCGATACCATTTGCATTATTTAAATCTCTTAGTTACTATAAAACTAATCCAAATAATTTCTATAAACTTTTAATATTCATAAATATTCTCGGCCTTCAGGGGTCAAGGGGCTGTGCCACCCCAAACCCGCTCTCTACATCAAAATGTCACTCTTGCTACAGCCTTGATTGAATGCCTCCCCCAAAGTAAATGGCTGGGTGCGCCGTTGATTAAGTAAATTATTTTACCTTTTCCTTCTAAATAATCTTTAAATGGTGAAATTACACTCCTGACTTTTGGGATTCTTTGATGTAAAGTTATATAAAATCACAATGAATAATAAGTAGTTAATGTAAACTAAAAACTAAAAGAACACTATTAAAATTCCACGAATACTTTCTACTAAAGAAAAACGAGAATTACCGCGTCAACTTCGGTTAAAGTAGACTTGTCACCCTCCCCCCTCCTTCCTTCCTTCCTCAATCCACCAGTGATGAAATGCTTAAATTTAAAAGAGTGGTTAAATGTGTTTGCCAAATACATGATAATACATGTGACTAGAATGACTAAACATAATTCAATGTATTTAATTAGTGTATAGTAATTAAAGCTTGTTCTGTATACTAACTATTATTTTACAATTAATTGTATAATTATGTAATTTTACTCAAACTTTACTAAATTAGATTAATAAATAAACATTATGACCTTGAATCTTTTTACCAACAGTTGGCACAATGCTGTACTTGCTATATCTGAACAGCCTGACCTGGGGTGTAAAAACCCGAACTCATTGGCCAATGACTTGTGGGCGAGCGGAAAGGAATATGTTTCAACCCCCTAGACATTGGACAAGGTCATTAGAGCCTCCCTAGCTTGCCTTGCGGTTTTCAAGCTGAAGGCCCTGGGTTTCCTATTGTGCTAAGTAGAGCCTTTTGGATGAATAATTACTTAAAACACAGTATTCTTGGAATATGAACCAATATTAGTTTTAAAATTAATAATTCACTACATGCATATTTATTAACAATTTAAACATGAGTATATTCATAGTTAGAACAAACATTGAATTTAAAAAGAATAATCCATATCATTATGGGTATGCGGCGCAGGACTAGCATACTCAGAGAATACGCCACTAGTGAGAGCATATACTTATTACCCTCAGCGTTAACTTCCAAAACCAATATCTAGCCTAATATAAATATTTCCATATTAAATAAATCACTAAATATAAAAACATTGAAAAAAGTATGAACAAATCAAAAATATCAAAGAATAAAAAAAATATATAAAATTACAAAAATTAACTTAGTTCTGTCCAACGTACACCTGAAATAGTAAAATATATGCCAGTATCCCTCAAATTTGGACCAGAGCTCCCAAGAATTTCGATCGATGACCCTAACCACTTATCTCTGGGAAATCGTCAACTCCTGTCAAAGCGTACCACTAATAAAAATGTTTTAAAAGATGTGTCATTTTCTTTTTTTTGTTGCCAGAAGGCTGTTCTGAGTTTCCCCTGTACTTTTATTTTCCTCAGAAGTTCAGACAAGAAATCTTTCTCCCCGTTTATCTATTTTATTTACGAGTCTAGAGAAGAAAACTGGCCTCAATAAAATAACCTTTATGCGGATCCGTTCTTATGTTCAAGTATGAGCTCGTAAAAAATTTCTCCGATAATATGATTTCTACCTCCCCAAAAAGAGCTACATGATGATATTAAATAATCTTTTTAAAGAGTGATACTCTTGATAATAAAATTTAAAATCAATAAAAAACATTATAACATTATTTGATGATAATATTAAACGCATTCATAGTGCGTGGTCGATATAGGTAAGTGTTCTATTCTTTAAAATATAGTAAAACATTAAAACAAAGACAATATCATCCAACAAATAGTTATTTAATCTTATCACTATATTAAATCCATTAAAGATCATCTTATTTGGGTGGTCACGTGGACTAAGGAGTAAGCCTCGCATGATATGGGTTACAGGAAGTTCGGGGTTAGAATACTGGTCAAATGTAATGAGGATGATTTTTCAAAATATTTTTCCACCCTCCCTCCATGCAAATTTGAGTATATTTCCTCCAACTGCTACCTTAATAATCCCTGCCCCATTAGCGATAATACAATGTTAGTTATAAAGGGCAATAAGATGTTTTTATATTGCCTGGTTTGGCCAATATATTTGATTCTTTTTTTTTTAAATAGCTTTTATACAAAAAAAGCTAAGTAGATTAGATTTAAATTAAAACCTCACACCGTTGGGCGGTCTAAATGTAGAACTAGGTTAGTTTGGTTTGACACTTACGGAGCTATCATTTAGAAAACTGAGATTAATGGCCAGGACTGTACTGACCATATGACACCTTCTATCTGCAGAAGTTGGCACTATCCTATCCAACAGATGGCGGCCACCCGGTAGGTATAGCTTGATTGTGGGCTGAAGCCATGGATTTTTGTTTATGCTTTCTGGGGAGGTAGTGGTACGAATCCCAGCCGGGTGTACTGAAATTATTTTTTTCTAAATGGTTTCTCACCCTCCTTCTACACAAATGAGGGGACATTCTCTCTAAGTTATACATTCTTCATCCCTACCACACTAGCGTAACTAATATACATCTGTTTTAGGAGAGCTGCTAGTGAGACTTGGTGTGGAAATAAATAGTCATAACGGTATCACTTTGTAATGTATTTGGATAATAGTGAATAGTTTGGATTATATATTAGGTCAGGCCTTGTTAACCTGTCGACCTCGCGGCAAATTTCAGTGGATCGTGGGAGAAAAATACATCGTCATTAAAAGTCGATATATGAGCTTAAACTCACAAATATATCAAGTAATTTCAAATAATAATTGAGTGTGATCAAATTTACTTTGATCTGTCATAATAGGTAATACCCGCCTCGTTGGCGTAGTTGGCTAACGCGCTAGTCGTGTTGAGCTCGACCGCCGAGGACGGGGAGATCGAGGTTCGAATCTCGCTCGGGTGAACTGGGGGTGGTTTTTCCTAAATGGTTTTCCACTCTCCCTCCACGCAAATGCGGGTTCACTTCCTCTAAATTCAACCCTCCCAATTCCTAATCCATTAGTGTAATTAGTACTTAGGCGTATAACCCGAACGGGTAGTAAGACGCGATGATAAATAAATAAATAAAATAATAGGTAATGTTATAATAACATGCAATTTAATATAACAATATACATATTATTTATTATATATATTTCCATAAAAGGGCATAAAAGGGTGGGGATATAAGTATTTGAGGAAGATTGATATTAACTTATATAGCGTGTACGACATCTTAAATTCGTACACTTGTGAAGTGTGCTGCAGTGTGTGTGACGTCATCAGTAATTTGTAATGGATTTATAAGCTTGAACTATTGCACTACATAAATTAAGTCACCCTCAGAAAGGGTTTCGGTGACATATGTCACGCTTTCCATACTTTTAACCTATTTAGATACAAAAAAACATAAATGGAATTGTGAACTACACAGACTTTCTCACTCCTCTACCTTTTTCTGATATATTTTTTGATCGTATGGCATATACTGTATGAGCGCATAACATGTGGGTTAGGTCGCCTTGTGTGTAGACTATTAGCTGCTCTGGTAAGAACAGAACGTTGCCTAAGATACACCCTAGGAGGTTGTCTACACGTCGCACCAGCAATGAGATGATTTGATGATAGTTATTATGAAGTCGTGGAGCCGGAATGAGACTTAACATAACTTAATCCTAATTAACCAAACCCTGACAACCGTTGGGGATGGTTTTCTGTTAGTGTGATTTTATCACTGTGTTTTTTAAATCCTCTTTCCATGCTAACGAAGGTGTATTTATATTGAAATAATTTGATAGCTCCAAACCATTTTTATTAAGTCAGTAATAATATTTATGTGTTAGACGTGATAGTTAAACTAGCAGGTATTGGCTTATATCTTTAACAAGGCAATACTGTATACATATCCAAATATAAATTTAAAACACACCGTGACAACCAGGGGGAGCTATATTTGTATTTGTAAGCCGCTAGCTCTTTCTTTACCAACTGGTGAACAAACAAATATATTATATCCTTTATATAAAACAGGATATTATCTACGATCTTGATTCACAGCCAACATTGTTACCAATTCAGTGGCGCTCTTGTAATTTACATCAGAAACTGTCAGGATAATGTTTTCCTCCCTCATTAACATTTACCTGAAGGATAAACTAGATAATCCCCCTTAACACGCTTCCTCCCTTCATCCATTTTATTTATAGTTGACGATAGTAAAACGGTTTACATTTTCGGCTATTAAATGTACCCAAATGGGCGTGTACCAAGGCCCCAGCTCAGAAGGGACACATATCAAAAATGAAAGATTTATAAAATAGTACAAAGGCTTAGGAGCCTGAAATGGCTAAATGGTTCAGATTATAGTGAAATCATAACAGTAAGGTAGATTTGAAAAAAAAATCTTTAAATATCGACAATATTTACCTTAGGTCCAACCCACTTGGTAGTCTAATGATCTAAGGAATCTATGGCATCACTCTCGCCATATACAGGACTGCCAATAGCGACGAGATCAGGGTTAGAACAACAGTTGGTTGCATTGAGAGTGTTCTTTACTAAATGGTTTTCCTATTTACCTCAACACAATTGTGTGTATACTTCTTCTAAATTCAACCTTCCTTATTTGCAAAAAATTAGTGCAATCCAAACTAAAAAAGAAAATATTATCTTGTGGATGTTTCATTAAAATTTTAACCCCCTTTTAGATGAAATAAAAGTCCGAAACTTTGCGCACTTAAATGTCATGTGCCAAATCTTTTAAAAGATGCCAAAAAGTTGAAATTTCAAAATATAAGATCAAAATAATGGCCAAGAATTTCGAAAGTGCTGTGATGTTGACGATATTTGGTAGACTCATGCTCTTAGGTAATTTACCTTTGCTAAAGCTTTCAGGAAAATTACGAGGAGTCAAAATTTCAAAATGTTGAAACTAAGATGGTGGTCACAACTTTCCACTTGCTGCGGTTTTTATAAAATTCGCTTATTGGGAATTTATGAGGTTCATCAACATGATTCTGTTTTTTATTAAATTCAAGATGATGGAATATATTTCTAATAACATACAAGTTAAAACATATTGGGCTAATTTACTGTTTATAAAGATGAAATAAGATTCACTAAAATGTGCAGCTTATCTCAAACACAAGTATAAAAATGGCACAGCTTCGCTCATAATATATTTTTTTAATATGCACTTTATTAATTTAAATGATACTCTTCTGTATTCACTAAACAGGGAGCTTACTAATGGGGAAAAAAAACCAGTAATGTCATAGAATACGTCAACATTTGTTTTTTCTTTGACCAACATATGAGAAGATTCTACCTCCAAAGTAGGTACTAAATTATTGAAGTATATCTAAAATTTAGGAAACGATAAAAATCAACAAACCCTTTTTTAGAACCAGCAATAAAAATATACATCTGATTACTAAAAAAACAGTGATGGGTTATAAAGAATCATTATTATTATTATTAAGGAAAATCTTTCATGAAAAAAATCCCTGTATTTATGAGAATATGTAAAATATAAACAAACTTCCATGGTTTTCTGAACTGGTCAATTTATTTATAGTCACATTATATTCTAAAATAAAGACAGAAATGGCATGGCCTTTTTAATTTATGTAAATTGCAACAATACTAAGCAAATCATAGCTTCGTAACATTTACCGATTTGTTTTAGGGTAGCACTTAGCAGTGAATTTATTGTTCATTTCCCATCAAATAAAATAAAATACACCTTTTGCATAGCATAAATTGTGGTTGATTATTGATCTTAAATTTTAAAATACATTTCCTTTATTTCATATTTACATTTGATTAACCTGACTCTCATATCCAAAATGAAAATTTTTGAAATTCAATTTTGATTGAATTTTTTTCATATTTTCTAATAGCATACTTATTATTTTCCTTTATTTATAGATATGGTTCAACATCATACGAAGAGCTGTATATGGTCATATTCACGTAGCCCTTAGATTATTATCAAAGGTCATAGCATGCTTAAGGACGATACTCATTTTAACAAAACACAGCTGGGATCTCTTTTACAGATAATGAGGTTTGTTAGTCGTCATAATGGCCTTTCGTCGTATCTCTTATCATATTTAATAATGAATAGATCACAGAAACAACTCTTAGAAGACGTCATGCTTGAACAAATTTAGTTTCCCGGTACATTAGAAATATTAAATAATTAAATATTCAACATGGTAATGGTTTCCAACTTTATCTTGACGTAAATACGGGTAAACTTTCATTAAAACTCTATCTACCTCGTTACTATCTCATTAGTATAGATATGTGGATGGTCAGGAAGTGTAATAAGACGCGATGCACGGGAAAAAAGAAAAATATATATGTATATTTCATACAAAATGGGAACCTTATTAGAAATATATTTCTCACTTAGACTTTGAACGTTTGGATTGCGTTTTATTTTTCGCCATCATGTAACATATTTTTTAGTCAGCTGATTAGTTATATGAGGTGCAGGCGTGAGTTGGGCCCATCTAACTAGTTCAAATGAGACATTAAATTGGCAAAATGGTGGTGCGCTCTTATCGGGTCATCCGACAAGTGACAAACGTTGGAAGGGAAATGTTATTAGCTACACTTAATGCTCATTCTTATCACACAATCAGGTCATGCATAAATTAAGAGTAAGGGCAACCGCTGAGAGAGAAACTTTGTACAGTCCCAACCAATAAAACTAGCTCTATGAGAAGTTTTCCTTTAAAATAATCTCAGTAAAATTCTTAAGGTGCAATGATATAACTACAACTAATAACACAGAAGAAAAAATAAACCATCATTCATTTGTTTTTAGTGAATTTAAAAGGGATTACTGAAGTATGAAATATTTTATTTATATTGAGAAAAACAGAATTCCTGTGTTGTAAAATTATTATTAAGGTTCAGACAACATTTTTTTCTAGCATTGCATCTTAATGCCCGTTCAGGCTATACGCCTATGTACTAATTACACTAATGGTTTAGGGGCTAGGAAGGCTTAATTGATAGGACATGCAACCACATTTGCGTGGAAGGAGAGTTGAAAATCATTTAGGAAAACCACCCTCAGTGCACCCGACTGGGTTCGAACACTAATATCCCTGTCTTCGGCAGTCTAGCATAACACGAGAGTAGCGCGTTAGACCACGTGGCCATCGAGGTGGGGTTTTAGTTTACCTTGAAAACCTTATCAACCTTGGCTTTAGCCATTAAAGGAAGGTGCTTTTTTATTTCCGTACATTATTACTTGACTTGATAATTTTAAACTTGTTCTACAGCTGAGAATATATAATACTTTTATGGATAATTGCTGTCCTATGATGTGTTAGAATAGATAAACATTGCCTGAAATCAACTTCCAACAGTAAAATATTTCTCCCAAATAGTAAATTATAATTTATTATGCAACAAATGATTGACTGTATGTAATTCATGGCTTGGAGTCATGGTTTACTCATTTCATATTAGTAGTTTGATCTCTGATGGTTGTTGCACCATTCATTGTCATCCTAAAGCAAGATTTGTTTTGCGTTCAAATACATACTGCTGCAAACATGTCTTCATTGTTCATGTCACACATATCTTGTATTATTCCTGGAGCCTTTATGGAGGCTTCCTCTAGATACACACTTTTTGCCTTGTAGGATCAATATGTTTTAAACATCTTTGAAATTCAAATTTTCACAGTCAAAACACCAGGGATTATGATTATAGCGTTTCCTCGCAATATCTTGTGTGAAGATATTATCAATTAAGATTTCTTGCAACATCTTAAGTTTTGCCGATGAACCAAATACATTAGTGAAGGCAAAGATCTGCCTGAGAGGATATGGCATTTTCACTGAAACAGCTTCTTTCTGTAAATGTATCCTAGCACACTTTTTCATCTCCAATATGCCTTTTAATAAGAGTAGTCATTGATTTGTCTAAATTCATATGTATGTAAATACAAGCTCAAATTAAATAAGCATCTTGAACGATATCTGTGTAATTTTTATTTGCCAAAGAAACAATACATTACGTGTTTACCCAGGGCAACACTTTGATTTGTTTCAAACAAACAGAAAAAAAATCTCTTCATTTTATTGTTTACGACCCGGATTGTAATTGATTAAAAAATTCATCTAAATTGTAAAATTCCAGACCTCGTTGTGCACAGGTTCGTGAACATTAGGCTACTAATTCTAAAATTTCAGCCTTCTGCGTGAGGTAGATATCGTGTAACGCTCACGACAGACAAACAAACAAACTCTCTTCATTTAATTAGTAAATATATGAATACGAAACAACATACAAAACTATGAAAACAGGTCACTATTAATTACCTGATTAATTAATTAATGACCTGATTAATTTATCATTTCTTTTTAGATTTGTCTTTAGAGTTTCTATTCTAGTTTCTCCTCGTTTTTCGCGTACAAATAAAATATTGACGAATTAGATTTATTAAATAATTCACGTTTTTATTACTATAATTTTAAATTTTCTATCAGTTTTCAAGTTTGAAAGTTTTCCGCACCTCTTGAGTGGTTTCTTTACAATTTCATCAAATTTCTAACTCATTAAGAAGCACTAAACATTAGCTGGACATAATATTCCTATATAAATATATACAGAATCCATCAAATTTTTACTAACATAGATTTTATTTGCGGCTGTGGAATGTTCAAGACACTTTTAGAAGATTCTAGAACATTCGCTTAGCATCACTATATATGACTAGGATTTAAGAATGAAGCTACATTTTAAACGGCAGTTGAGTCATATCTCATCATCTTGTCAAGATATAAGATAATTGATGAAACTATATAATTATATAGTTAGGATTACCACATTCATATACTGAAGCGTCAAGCCATATTTTCCCCTAGCTATCAATGTTGACAGCTTTCAACTATTTATATGTTTTTTTAAGCTAGCAACGTATTACGATTTCCCTAAAGTAAACATTTAATCATTTACAAAAATTAACAATAAGAATTTGTTTACTTTAAAATAAACCAGACTATTTATTGTTTGTATAAACACCCAGTGTATAGCTGTAACCCTTAGGTTATTTAGAACTAACTGATTTTGACCACCCCTGCCACCAAACTTGGAAAATAAGGAAGACGCCTTATTTAAGAGCATCTCTCTACACCGTCCTACCTACATCTTGAAATCCCCTTTTTCTTTTCAAGCTCTAGTCCGAGCAAATATCTGTATTAAAAGTAAAAGAGAAGGGGTTGAAGGTAATGAAAAGGATGTTTGCCCAGCACTGTAGATGGCGTGTAAACAGAATCTCGTGAGTGAAGACCGAAGAAAAGAGCTGAAGAAAGACAATTTGAAGAAAGGCAGACATCTTGGTCGGCCTCTGGCACCATTTATTTTTGCACCACGTCTTACTCCTTATGTGGGCAAGCCCCAAATAATAAAATAACACTAATGGCGTGGGAATGAGGGAACATAAGTTGGAGGAAGTTTACCCGAATTTTCATAAAGGGAGAGCTAGAAATTATTTATGAATAATACACCATCTGTATAGGAATTGAACTCTAAACCCCACGTCACCAAGAAACTAAACTAGACAAACCTGACTTTAAGCCCACTTTCCCATCGATGCGAGCTTTTCTAGCACCATCTCCTAAAGCCAAAAAAGTGGTAGCAATATTATCCTAGTTTTTTTTTTAAATCCCACCACGTCTGACTATCAGTTCAGGCTGTACGCATATACTAATTAGGCTTATAGTTTAAGAATGAAGATGGCATAACATTAGAGTAAATGTACTCACATTTACTTAAAGAGAGAAAGGAAATAATTTATAAAAAAAAAGCTTTCAGTACCTCCTAAGCTCGATATACCTGGCACCAGCAATCAAGCACAACACCATAAGGTCACGCTAGACCCTGCGGCTACAGGTATGGGTCGTATTAACCCGGTGCATGCATTATTAAGAGACCATATAACCTTACAGATAACCTCTAATCTAGGTAAGTTAAACAGCTGAAACAAGGTTATGCATCGTAGTGCTCTTTTCTGAAGTTTGCTTTAAAAAACCATGTAATTGAGATAGGTGATTAAACTTTACCATATAAAAATATATATTATAAAATAAAAAAAACTTCTTAACTGATCGCAACTTCCCTGTGATCAAATGAAGGATGAACGAAACCGCACTTCAATATGTTTTCTGGTTAGAGCGTGGTTATTTTTTTATCTAATATACTTATTAATCTGCCGTGATATGGGCTCATAAGAGTCTTTAAAGGGAATTTGGTTAACCAAACTGATTATATCATCACAAACTTGCCTAGATACTTATTTATTCTAGAACTTAGTCCCCTCGGATGTCAATTCATCTTTGTGAAAAATTAAAGTCCTTATTAAATAAATTGTACCATTTTTTTTTTTGACTAGCCAGGAATCGAACCTGAATATCTTAGATTCTGTAGCTATATGTGTTACTTATTGAGATAACGGACTCAAGTCAGCGTTGAGAACAATGTAATTTGAATCAAAGGAGAATTACATGTTGTGTGTAAAAATTATGCGGGCCCTCACCCACGACCCAATATACCAAATTTGAAATTTTAGATTAGTTTCAGGTGTCTAATATTTTTGAAATATTCTATACTTCAACATAAACCTATTGTAAAATAAATATATGTAGCTATTGGCTACTTGGCCAACGAAAAGACAACATAAATCAAGTGAATCGTAACAATAGCCGGACTATGTTGACCTAAAAAAGAGAGGCTGGAGAACATAACAAAATTAATAGACCGTAGTTTTCCAAAAGCTAATAGTTTATTTGAATTTAATGTATTTAATTTCATTTGCCATTTAATTTTCGCTAATACAAAGAATTAACCAACTTGCTCAAGAATATTTACATAATATGACCGTATAGTGAAGATTTTTGAGAGAGAGATATGTTTTATTGTCTAGTATTTGAATTTTTTTCCACCTGTTCATTTAAAATAAAATGTTTACTCCTTTCAAAATACTTATTTTAAAATTATTTTAATAGCACGATTTTTTTAATGATGTAAAGGAATTTCCATGAAATTGAAGCTTCTTCTCATCAACAAGTATTATTTATGATTATTTGATAAACCTGAGTGCTTTATCGAAATATTTAAATAAAAATTAATGGATTTATTCAAATGGGTGGTAGTATGGTCTAAATATCCAGGCTCACCAAAGACTGATTTGATAGTGGCTGGTAGTTCGAGGTTCGAGGTTCAAGCCTCTTCCGGATATACTGAGGGTTGGTGTTTCAAGTGTGATACATCGATGAGCTTTTGTCCATCTTTTCCTCACATTAATGTAGTTGCTATATTCTTTCTTATCTCTTTAATTATAGTTGTTGTTGATAGTAAGGTTGTATCTTCTTTTTTATTCCCTTCTCCTTATTTTATATAGTCCTACTACTTTTCTTTTACGATGACGACATGTTTCGGTGATTTTACACCATCTTCAAGTCTTATTTATATTAAAGATGATTGATCTTACTTTATACTATTGGAAAGTTAGTGAAAATTTTATCTAGTGAGATGATCAACAATTGTTGAAAAGTTAAATTAAGATAGTTAATGTTTATATTTTGGACTTACATTGCAAACTTTGCTATCTCTGGAAACTCAACAGTCCTCATTTATTCATATTTTGACCAATATTAAAAAGCAAATAATATTTAAAATACATGAAACAAAATAACAAATATATATCATATGATGTGTTACCATCTAAAAAAAATTCCATATGAATTTAATTTTAAAATCTATTCTTCTAGTCATATTAAACGTGACAGTAAAAATATATTAATCTTGATTTGATAGTGAATTTCTTTAACTCCACATTAACTATGAATGTTAATTTATTTTTGTTGATTTAGTTACTTCATTAGCTCTAATACCTAAATTAATAGCAGCTTAATATTATTTAGTGAGATAGGAGAATGTGATTTGGATTATTTGAACATCATTAGGTGGAGAAAGTTAAAAAAAAATTGCTTAACTAAGTTGAATAAAATTCTTATGCATTGCGCTCTACCGAGATTCGAACCTAGAAAACCCCACCAACGTTGATTCATTATACTTCAAGGCTGATGCCTTATACTATGTAACCAAAGGTGTGAGTAAAAGCATTTTCAATATGTTAAAAATTAAAATAAACTCTGTACTTATTATAGAATGGTTAAAAGTCATGTATTTGTCTTCAGAGGGTCAGTGAAGACAAATTAAGTTTTTTGTTTTAATTTTTTTAATTTTGTGAACGTATTGAAGAAATTGACAATCGATTAAATGAAACTAAATTCTTGACTTTAGTAAATATATGATTCATTTAAATGGACGTGAAATTCATATAAGGGGGATAAGAGAGGTATTAGACAATCATCCAAGTGTTACACATACTTAGTGGTAAGGTAAACTAACTACAGTTCAATTTTAATATTAAGAAACATTTCAACATAACTACTAGATCGCCTTTCACGTATTCATGTGTCAAGACAGGTTATCTTCAGCTGTCACTTTTTATAATATTGTCAATACATATAAATTAACACTAATAATAAAGTAAAATGCTATAAATTATGACCGCAAATACACATGTTAGTATTTTCCTAAAGTTTCTTCCAACCAGAATCCTTAATAAATAATATATATATAAGTAAATAACATGAATTTGTCAATATCGTTATTCAGACAATCTTCTCCCCTTTAAATCTCGGTTCAATCTCAATTCCTTCCTCCCGGCAGTGATGAGCAACCGATAGGAACATGTGCGGTCGGCGCTACAAGCAGTAATGACCAATCACTGAACTGAATGGTGGTCGCATATCGTAATCAGGGCGACGGGGCCGCAAATCTGAATACAGCTGGGGGTCGAAGCGGTGACACTTATGGGAATTTTTCCATTTATATATTTTTTTTAAGGTAATGATTTTGGTGTTCATAGCTAAGTTATTATAATTGTTTACCACAAGTCTAAGAAACTCCGAAAATGATTAATTTGGTCGTGTTAACATTCAATACGATGTTAGAGAAGGTATTTAACAGTCGTAAAAGGTAAACCTAGGAGGGAAGACTTTGGTAGAAGAGTTGCCGCACCTCTCTCCAGCTTCTTCAGCTAAAAGAACAGCACCATTTACCAATTCAGCTCGAAACAGACCGTTGGACATTCAATAAAGACAATTAAAATTCTATAAAGACAATTAAAACAAGATAATAAGTACAAATATATTCCAATAAGAAGAGAAGGTGGTGACTCACACTGAATTGATGTTGCCGGGAAACGCCCAAGCGTCGAGAAACATTACCCTAGTGGACCGTCTTGGGATCGCAAGCATCATGACATCTTGTTCGAAGGGCACACGCTGAAGAAAAGAAAGAGGTTTTTCTCTTCTCACCACACGTTCAAACAGCGCTAGTGAGCAAGTGGAGTTATTTCGTAATTCTTCTCCCCTTCTCCCCTTAGATCTCATGATGTAGTTAATTTCCCGAGCCCGTTCTGTAGCTATGTAATGAGTTCCCTGGGACTCACATTTGTATTCCATTGTAATAAATTGCCGGAGGAAGAAGAACTATTGCACTAAACTTCAGCACCAAAGACTCTACTGGTGTCCACGTCGGCGTCGGTCTCACCACCACGTCACAGAGGAGGCCTCTTCTGAGACCATGAGTATCATGTCAGACAAAATATCTGCCGTTGCTATATGTCCCTCAGACATAGATTGATGTATTAGATAGTTTTGTTTTATTTTCCATGTCTATGAGACATTAATATAGTGTAGTAATATCTGACGGTATTATCTATGTTCCTCAGAGATAGTTTTCTTAGTCAGAATGGCTAACACTATTTTCTATATCCATTTAAACATAGTTTCTTGAGTCAGATAGTTGACGAATTATTTCCCTATGCACATAAGCATAGTTCAAATAGAGGGCTCCATGTTCTACTTATGTTAGGACCAGGTGATTGAGTATACCGAGTCCATGGATCTGGTTTCCTTTTTAAGTCCTTAAGACAACGTTATATTTTCATGTCACCCTAAACGGTATGATCATGTTTAGAATCTCTTTATGACTATAATCAATAATCGAACATTTTCCTCTAGGACCTAGTTAGGTCAGTGACTGTTGGCAGTCTTGATTGAACCCTTTTTGTGTAGCTATTTACGGTACGACCTGTGGGAGCACTACAATTGAAGTAGTGGGATAATGCTTTCTTTCAGCTCCATCAGGCGCCATATTTATCTAAGTATTCAAAGATAGTTTGTACTAGATTCTGTAAGCTCCTTGTTTTGGGTAAATGAATTAAATTACTATTGATTTGCTCTGTCAGTACTCATTAGGAAATGACCTGGCCGTAATAAAAATATGTGTAGATACCTGATTGTTAGCCATCTATTGTTTGTTAAATGGAAGCTCCTTTAATAGGATATAATTCATTGTTTATTTTGGTACTCTCCATGAGCGTTAATACTAGCTTGCTAGCTTAAATATATTCTTCTTAGTAACTCTAAAAATATAGGGTTTGATGCTATGTTTTATTTTCTGTTATTTCACTATTTTTCATGATTAGACCTTTCTGGTATCAGTTAGGCTAGATTGTCTTTCAATATATTCTCCGAAACTTTGCTCTCCTTTTTACCATTGAAGTGTTACAACAGACACGTCTTCGGTCGAGTAAGAGCGAATACCTCTATTTCTAGAGTTATTAAACTAAATGTTCTATCTAACCTCTGTTGGTTCCTTGTGGACAAAGTAACTATACCAATTCTTGCAACCTAATTTTTTTACTTCCATAATTAATTCAATCAAAATCTTGTCACTCATATGTAATTATATTTCTCCTATTTACTTTTAAATAAACTTATTTGTTAAACTTGTATATTTTTGTGATGCTTTTTCCTTCCCTGTCTTTCGTCATTGATAACTTATTGAAATATGTAACAGCAAGCGTTTCTTTTTCTACGAGGTAGGAAGAGCAACGATTCAGTGGTAGAAAATTCCCTTAACTTTATGTTGCGTCGTTTATAAAACATTTGTGTTTCTACTGCAAATGCTGATGGGGTGAGTGTGTGCATTTTGACACAATACTTGTACTATATTTACGTTGTATGCTTCCCGTAAATATATTGAACTAAGCGTTTCTGTACTTGACGTAAGTTCGATGACAGTTGGCGAAAACTGATTTCTGGCGGGTTCAACCATTTTTCCACGAGAGATTAGGTGCGTCATCTCTCCTACGGTTTAAAAAGGGATGACCGACTAGTGTGTGAAGTAGAGACGCCGCGGCATTATCTTAGGTAGGGGAAACGACGCGCACACTTTGGAAACTTAATTTACACCTAATGTGGGCCATTTTTATTATTCAGAAACAAAATGCCGAACGTTAACAAGCTAATATAAAATTTTGCTTCCTGGACTAAGGAACAGCTTCAAAGTGCTGATAAATTAATGCTAGAAAGAAGACTATCTTTTCGAGCAGCAAGCAGATAATTTAATATTCCAGAGAAAACCTCATGGACTCGAATTGATAATAATGATTTCTGGAAATGTACGATAGGACGATATTCACAGCTTGGTGTGGAGGCTGAAAATAAATTAGAACAGCACATATTAAAACATCAGGCAGTCGGCTTTGCACCGATAAAATGAAATATAAGGGAAGTTCCGTTTAATTTGGCTTGCTACTTAAAAGTAACTCATATATTCAGCCGAGAAAATAAGATAGCAGGAAGAGTATGGTTGTTTGCTTTTCTCCAAAGAAATCTAGATCCAATCATTCGGAAATCTTAGGGTATCTCTTGATCTAGAATGAAGGGAATAAACAGAAGAGTAGTCGGTGACTATTTAAAATTTCTGGTAAAAGCCTTGTAGAAATAGGATCTGGCTAACAAGCCTGCTAGAATTTGGAACTTAGACGAAACGGGACTAAGAATGATTAATGAGCCGGGTCAGGTCAAAACTGAAAAAGGTGGTACAGATGTCCGTGCTGTAACGTCTTCAACATTACAATTGTTGTCTGCGTCAATGCTGATGGGCATTTTTTTGCCTCCCTATTGAATAATGAAGGGTACAAACGTGTACCTAATACGTTTGTAAAATGAGACGAGAAATGGCTTACAAAAATTATTATTTATTCATGTATTAGCTTGTTAAAAATGTCATACCAAGGAAGCCTATTGTAAAAAACATTCTTATACTATATGGGCATGATTCTCGCATGATTTGTGCTACCATATTGCAAATGGCCCATGGTAACAACATTACCCTCTTGTGCCTGCCAAGCCACACAAATCATTCTTTACAGCCTTTAGATCGTGTAGCAATCAAACATTCAAAGCTTACTTTGAAGATGCATGCAACAAATTGATAAAGGGAACTCAAGGAGGAAATTATATCTCGAGAGAAAACTTTGGAGCTATTCGGGGATTTGCATGGGAATGGTTCGCCACTAATCACATGGTAATTTCATCGTTCAGAGTAACAAGTGTATGTCACCTAGATATTGATGCCATTTCAGACCATGCATATATTCTATCGTGTTATCAATCTACAAGCCAAACATGTGATGTGTCGTCTAATTCAGTCAACAATTTTGGAGCTTCTCCCTATAAAGAATACACTAATGCCGTACCTACACCTACGTAACCACAACCTGGTACCAGCTCATCATCAAACAAACATAAATACAATTTGACACCTATAAAAGCTATATTGAACTATCTACTATTCCAAGTATATTAAAACCATCGATATCAAAAAGAAAACAATATGCTGCAAATCTAACCATGCTAACTTACAGTGAAGAAAGAAAGTAGATAAGTAAATGCAAGGAAGAAGAGACTAATCGCGAAACGAATAAAAAAAAACAAATAGACCTAAGATTACAAGTCAAGAACATGAATATTAAAAAGAAGCTACACAACTAGTACCAAAAAACAAAGCAAAGAGACTTATGAAAACAACTGCTAAGCATGACAAAAGTGTACAAAAGTGTTTGTGTTTAGAGTCATCATCTGAAAGTGAAGCGGAAGTAGTGCTTTTGTCAAACTGGAAGGAGGGGAAGTGTTTGTTTATGGAGAGGTGTCATGCGGATGTAATTATTAAAAGTGTATGCACTCGTTTATCATCACAACAATTTGTTGCTATGGAGCCTAAGTACTTTAATTAAATGTAGTTTTAATAGAGGCATCCACAATGAGTATGACACTACCCCATAAACAATCATTCCTCCCTAATTCGCTTTCATTTCTTCTTCTTTCCCTTTGAAACAATTATTTAAAGATGGCTTTCTGCCGTAGCTCAATATCCCACTCTACACCGCCTCTCCCTTTTCCACTCTTTCTATAACATAAGAATTTCAAATCATTTTCTGTAACTTATGGCTTTATTACATTTGAAATACTATTAGTCAAATGTAAAGTTTTAAAGATTAAATTTTTATTTTTATTCCTTTATAGTAATTTTAATATGTATTCTTAGGATTGGTAAGTACATCTGTTAATATTTACTCATGAAATTTCCCATAAGCCGTCCCTCCTACCCACACTGAGTCGTCTTACCAACCTCTCTGGGAGAAATGGCAAAAAATAGTTATTTCAAAATTTGCCTTAAAGCATAATTATCCTACATGTTTCCCTCCCTATTGTATATTTTTGATTTAAAAAAATAGTACAGAGAATGTACTTCTGATTCACTGTGTTTTCATGTACTTAGTTTTAACTAATGTTTTTTTTTAAAATTGTGCCTCGTCTCTATTATGTTAATCTTATGCCTGCGAGCTAGACCTGCTGTTAAATAAATAAATAGCTAGATGTTAGGGCTTGGTGTGTATTATTAGACGTACTGTTTCAATTGATTTGTAAGTCAAGTCACGTGAATTTATATATTTTTACATCCATTACTGTTTTCAGCCTGAGGCCTTGGTCAGTATTACATTTTATTCAAGAGATATATTTTCAACTACCAGCCTACTAGGCCTGTCATAGCTTTATTGAAGATGATTTAATATATATGTTGAAAAAGTGTAAGTTAAATATACAAATTATAACACATTAACGTATACAAATGCTAACATCGGCCTACCATAATTTATTTATTTATTTATTTACCAATACTCACCTAAAGTTGAAATAGAATCCTTATACCAGTTATACTACTAAGAGCCATATTATTTCACATGATTGACTACAAATATTCATATAATCTCACATGATGGACTACAAAGAGTCATATAATCTCACATGATGGACTACAAAGAGTCATATAATCTCACATGATGTTCTACTAAGAGTCATATAATCATATAATGATGGACTACTAAAAATTACCTTACATATGCTTACTATAGATATAACATATTATACAAAATAGTTCTAAATAAAATTTCTCACATAGCGTTACTAAGAGATAACAATCATATGGACTCTAAAGCTATTAATCTCACATTATTGATACTAAGAGCCATACCATCTCATATATAAATTTCTAAGAGCATAACATCTCAATAATTATCTACTAAGTGATATACCATATCATATGATGTTACTAAGATCATTATCTACAGATGTATCTATAATTCCATCAATCTCAAATGTTGTTACTAAGAGCCATTTATTCACATTATAAACTTCTAAGACATTAATTACATGATAGTCTATAAGAACAAACCATCTCTATATGGCTTCTAAGATCCATTCCATTTACATGATGGTCTACTAAGAGCCATACATTTCAAATTATTGTCTACTAAGAGACATATATATTTGATGAACTGTAAGTCATACCATCTCACATGATGGTATAAGTAGAACCAACCATCTCACATTATAAAATTCTAAGAGCCATACTATTTGCCATGATGGTCTATACTAATATCCATACCATTTCACATGATGCCTTCTATGTGCCATACCATTCACATTATACATTTCTAAGAGCCATACCATTTCACTTGGTGGTCTACAAAGAGCCATTATATCGCTAGATGAACTTCTAAAAGCCATCGGAACCAGAAACACGATGATGTTGTCTTTAATAATGTCAATAGTCCCATTGTTATTTTTAAAAACGTTATGTTTTCGTACAATAAATTTAAATTGGTATTTGGTTTGAGCTATGAGCCTTCCACAAAAAATTATTCAAGCATACAGAGCACAAAGTAAATAATATTTTTTAAATATTATTTTTAAAAAGCGAAAAGTCTCTTCGGGCACATATAGCTGTGGTTTCGACGGATATGTTATTTTTACGTTATCCTCGATCATTGTAGAACTAATGGAATTCAACAACTGGACTATTTTTTTAGTAAATCATTTATATAATATAGTCACATAATAGAAAACTGTGTTAGGCTAGTGGTTAATTTAACCCCACCTACAATTATTAGGTTTTTTTGAGGGATATGTTATTAATCACCTTGGATTAAACGTCAAACTCGTGTAGTCTGGTATGCCTATGACGATGAGGTTAAGGTTTGAGTCGTGGTTGGTCTTATTGAAGGAGTTTATCCTTAAATGGTTGATAATTCTCCCTTCATGCACATGTGATCACATTTTATACATACCCAACCTTCCTTATCCATATATCAATTAGTGTTTTTAAATTGGATATCTCCGAATGTATTGTATGGTTTGCAGACACAAAAACAAAAATCAACGAAAATATGTATGTATATTAAATAATTACGGTAAATTTTCCAACAAAGCCCTGAGTACCGAACCTTAACCATGATCGTTAAGTTATTTAATACCCAGGATTGGTAACAAAAACTTGGCCTTGATTGAAAAATAAAAATATTTTACTATCAAGACTATACTAAAAAGTTAAATAAGCCCCCTTCATGCTCTTGACAAACTTGTATATAATTAGAAATTAATTAGCTGAGTTTCAAAAAGACACCTGGACACGGGAGTAAACCCCGGCTCCAATATTCAAGTGTAGTTTTTTAAACTAATTTAAATAACCTAATTATGATCGCTTCTAAACGGACACCCCAGTGATTACAAATTATTTACATTTTATCTGTTGATTTCATTATAATTACAAATATCAAAAAGGGAAAGAATTTACGAACATTTACGCTTACATCACAGGGAATAAAATATCGCCAGCTTAATTTTTTTTCTCTTTATTAAGAAAAGAAAAACTGTTTGTGAACATCACTTCACATCACTAAATTTGGTTCTGTTTCCACAAAAAGGTCACGTTTGCATTAATGAGTTCGAATGCAAACGTGCTACGAGAGAAAGTAGATTGTGTACACTACTTTGTATGTGCATAAATAATCCCCACAGTGGCACATGTTCCGAGTTTGTTTGGCTGTAGAAGGGAGAAAGGGGCTTTTAATACACTTCCCCACTTTTCTGTTGGACATAAGCGCTGAAAAATTTTAGTAATTTTTTTTTCTATAGTTCAACCTTTTTAAACACAAAGGTTATTTCCAACTAGATATTTTTTAATTTAGCACTGCGTCTTTCTACCTTTTCAGGTTATACACATGTGTACTAATCACACTAGTAGCTAGGGATGAGGAACGTTGATTCTATATGAAGTGTATCCACATTTGCGTGGAGAGAGAGAGAGGATAGTGGAAAACCATTTGAGTAAAAATCACTTTCAGTACACCGACTGGGACTCAAACCATGATTTATCTTCCATCAGCAGTTTAATATATTGCGAAAGTGATGCCTTAGACAATACGGCCCCCAAAGCAGGTCCTACCTCAATATAAACTAGGGAGGTGAAGGTATTTGGAGGAAATGCAGCGGCAATAAGGTGGAAAGGGAATAGGAAACCCACGAATGTTCTCTCACACGCGGAGAACAATCCCTAATGCACTTGATCATGATTAGAGCCTTGATCTCTCTAACATCGGAAATCCAGTATACGGTTAGAAGGGAGCTTTCAGTATGAACAAACGTTTATAAATAAAAGTTTGTTTCCTCCAATATTAATATAATTTTTTTACTACATTAATACCCACTTCGGTGGCCGCGTGGTCTAACGCACTACTCTCGTGCTGGACTAGACTGCCGAAGATTGGGAGATCGGGTTTCGATTCCGGTCAGGCGCACTGAGGGTGGTTTTCCTTAATGGTTTTCAACTTTACTTCCACGCAAATGCTAGTGCATTTTCTCTACTAAAGCCTTCCTAATCTCTAACTCATTAGTGTGATTAGTAAATAGGCATACAACCCAAATGGGTAGTAAGACACAGTGCTAAAACACCTATATTATTAGTTAGAATAGATTGAAAAATTACATTTGGACATGGTAATTCAACTCGGGTCTTTGGAATAGCGTGCCAATTTTCTTCCACTGAGCTATCCGGGGATTGTTCCATCCTCAGGGTCATTCTTCACTCATATTTTAAGGTATAGTCTGTGATGGTCGTGTGAATATTATCAGCTTCTAAGAGCCATAATTGAAATCAGAGCCACCAGCAACCCGGTTGTGGGTTTTTAATGCTGCCAAAACTACAAATACATTGTGAATTCCAAGCGAATCAATATCGAGTAAAGAAACGTTGTAAAATCAAGTATATAATTATGAAATGCACTTTGCATCTCATATACAAGGTTTTTGGAAAATCATAGCCCAAACTGCAGATATGCTTGTTTGAATGAAAAGTAATTCAAAATCCCTATACACTTATTTTAAGGTGGGCCGAAATTGACGTTTTTTTAAAAAAAATTAGGAATTTGAAACTACTATAGCAACCAAAACTTGCATTTCATATTAAATAGCGACAATATTTTTCTTAATAACATCTTCTACCCTCTACCAAACCCTTAGTATCAACATTAACAACTCAGCAATTTCATAATATTTTAATAGTTCTTAGTTTCAATAAATAAACAACACAATTTAAAAATACCGTAAAGCACCTTTTTATGAAAATATTTTACTAAAAATATGTATAAATAAACATAACTGAGACTTATGAATAATTTTAACTGAAGACTTTTAAAAAAATTAATAATATTAATGAAAAATATTTTAAAATTCACAAATTTGTGTACTGTCTTACATATTTATATTGTATACAGTATCGTTAAGTGAAAAATGCATTTAAAATTATTTGATAGATATACTTAACATTAATAAATTCTATTGACTTAATTCTTGTTTGAATAAAACCATCTCTAGCCTCTGTACCGAATACTGAAGAAGACGCCTCAGTTTCTAACTTTACACACCCCTCTACAGCCTATGTGTGACTATGGAAAACTTGTTAAGTCCACCTTTGTTATAGTACTCTCACTCATTAAGGATTTAAGACCATCGTCTGACAAGCTAGCTAAAATCGCAATAGCCGTAAAATCCCACTCGTCCCAATAAATTTGATAAATATAATCTTTGGCCTTGAAGTTCAATTTAGGAATAATAAATCGTCTTATGTCCAATGTTCGTTGTTTTCTAGCCTTAATAATGCATCTCAATACAAGCTCTTTAACACATTGACGATTATCAGTTATCATATACATAATGTTTTCTGGATGGCTAAAATAAGCATTACGTTGTATTACAACTGTTCTAAGCTCATCATTCAGGTAACTTAATGGTTGGACTGTTTCAAAAACCTGCCGGCTACCATCTTTAGAAGAAGAATACACTTTTATCTCAAACCACATTAGCGTATACACTCTAATTATAAATTCAACCAAATTTATAAACATTTAAAGAAGGATTAACACTTCCTACATAAAGTCACAGTACACGATTTGCCGTTGTTATTCACCTATGAAGAACCAATTTCCGTGGACGACGATTAGCTAGATTTATAGCACTCATATCACATGAAATAGCTTTATATATTTCATATAAATAAGATTGATCATTACTTAAATCATTAACTTTGAGTTCTGATAATTGACAGTTGATTTTACCATACTTCAAAATTGGAAGCTGCTCACAATTTTCTAGTAACTTTCCAATTGTTCCAGAACACTCGCAAGGTCCAGTAGTGGCTTCATCGAGATATTGAGACGATGTCTCAGGGGAAGTTAATTTGCATGTAACTGCCATATTAACCACAATTAATACAATTCCGAGTGGGTGCAATTCAGGTTTTTGTGGATATAATTTCAGGTGGATACATTTCAGGGTTATTCACAAAAGCAGTATATTACAAAACTGTTGGAATGGATACCATTCCGAGTGGATACAATTCATTCCCCTCGTTATAGTTACCTAATAGCCCTATATTTGTTTCCAGTATTCACAGCGGTGCTAATAGCCATAAGATAATTTAAGTTTAAACTGCTTTCAAAACAAAAATCCAAAATGCTTCTTGTAATAGATTTTCCCGATTCAGAAGATGTGTAATGTGGCCTGAATAGAAAGAACCTGGTTTTCAATAAGAGAGATGTATTATTCTACAACAATTCTTTGATGGTGTCACTCTCTTTCTTTTCTTGGCTTAATTTAATCTTTCATAACATCAAAGAGGATACATTTATAAATTTAAATGAGGTTTGAAATTCTTCACTGAGAATAGGGCGTGTTTTTTGACGAATTCTTCTAGCTTTATTTTTATCAATTACTTTTGAGCAATCCTTTGTTAGTATCACGCAGACATCTTGCAAAACAACTGAAGCATTAACTGCATCTGATCCATCCTATACACCATTTTTATCACACACTTTTGCTAGTGTTGGAAGCTGCGCTCTCATTTGAAGACATCGTTCACCAACTTCGGAAGAGGAAGGTTGTGTAATACTGTGCCGAGCTAATATAAATTAGCTCACACAGTTATGTGTTTCTGCCTTATAAAATTTTTTTTATAAAAATTGGACTGTGTGATAAAAATCATACAATAGCTGGTTGAATGTATTAGAGACTCGTTCTATCAGATGTAATAAAAACACATGATATTTTAAATTGTTATCCACTTCAGTGGCCGCATGGTTTAATTCTAAGGCATCACTCTCGCAATAGAATGGCTTGCCAATAGCGTGGAGATCGTGGCTCGAGTCCCGGTCATGTTTACTGAAGGTGGTGTTTCCTATATGGTTTTCCACTACCCTTCCAAGCAAATGTGAGTACACTATTTATAAATTCATCTTTCCTCTTCCCTAACGGACTAGCGTAATTAGTACATAGGTGTGCAACCCAAACGGATATTAAAGCATGGTGCTAATAAAATTAAATTGAATTCTCTACATTCTACAAAGGTAAATGGGTGTATTTTTTATGTGCAATAACTGTATGCTCTTCTTCGAAAATTACTCTATTTCTCAAGAACAATTGTATAATATTTCAAGAAAATTACTGAATTTGTCACGTACAATTATATATTCTTCTAAGAAAATGATTGTATATGTCACGTTCAATTGTACAACCTTCTACGAAAATGACAGTATTTGTCACGTATAATTGTATAATATTCTAAGAAAATGACTGAATTGGTCTTGTACAATTATATAATCTTCTATATAAATGATCGTATTTGTCACGTGCAATTGTATAATCTTCTACGAAAATGACTGTATTTGTCACGTGCAATTGTATAATCCACGAAAATGATTTTGTCACGTTCAAATGCATAATCTTCTACGAAAATTACTGAGTTTGTCACGTATAATTGTATATTCTTATACGAAAATGATTGTATTTTTCACGTGAAATTGTATAATCTTCTACAAAAACGATTGTATTAGTCACTGCAATTGTACTGTATAATCTTTTATGAAAATGAATGTATTTGTAACGTGCAATTGTATAATCTTCTAGGAAAATGATTGTATTTTTCACATGCAATTGTATATTCTTCTACGTAAATGAGTGTATTTATCATTCATACATTCCCAGACCCCCTTGTGGTATTCTTAAATGGCACACCCTCACAATCAGATTCTAGGTGAATGTTACGGGAGTCGCGATATAAAATGACTTATGACCCGCCAATGACCCCGACTCAAATGTCCAGTTTCAGGAACAACTTTACAGCTCCCGGCTAGAAAAGAGGCAGTGCGAGTGGGCGTCCGTGTGTCTGTGAGATGTGAATCAATCAATACAACATCTGACAGTGGTGAGAGGTTGGGAAGTTAAGGACTGCCGTGCTAACCACTCACCCCATTGGAGTGACGTCAACAAACAAAACAAAGCTGGATGTCAAAAAGATACTGTGATACTGCCCTACAAACAGTCTTATGAGGTTTAAATATGTTATCTATATTTTCTTCGCCGTCTCTTACTACCCGTCCGGACTATGATATTTTTTATCACATTAATTGGTTGAAGATGAAGTTAGAATGTAGAGAAGACTTACCAGAATTTGTATGGATTAATAACTTAATGTATGTATTTTATTAATTATTAAAATTAGTCAATATATGCAAATTATTAGTTATTAAATTAATATATAAATAGTAAATTTGGATGTGATTCGATTCCCTACCTCCCATTCACTATCAAACCAGAGTATATGTGCATGACGTTTAGTCCGCATACCCACCGATGCAGATTGCACATTATAAAAATTGGTTCGTCAATATATAAAAGGCCCTATATATTTTAATGTGTACGCGTAGCACACATTTATTAATGATCAAATCTGATAATTTTGGTAAAGAGGGCAGATTGACATATTTTATTTAATTTTTAACTATACGTTAAGTTAAGATACAGCCCGATTTGCAAAATAGCTTCGAAATCTCCAAGTAGGCAGCGTCATTAAAATATAAATATTTGTGCCATTTCTCTCTTCTATCCCCCACACCCCTTCCAATAGGGTGATAACCACCCAAACTATCTACCAATGGGATAAAATATTTATAGTGGGGGATTTTATCCACCCCTACATCCCTTAGACCATGTTATTACGATGAATATGCATGGGTTAATACCCAATTACACCTGACACAAATTTTGACGTATTGAGGGTAGAAAGGGAAATTATATTACTCTCTTTTTCTAGAAAGCGATAACAAAATAACATTAATTTTGTTGCATTTGGATCTGTCATGAGTGCAAATCAATTATAGATGTCGGAAATGTGATGAGTTATTCCGATATCCCGTACAGGAAAGCAAATTGTATGTTTTTAATCACGTATCGCCCATTTCATTGTTTTGGAAATGTGTGGATTTGAATTTTTTTTTAATTTCATTATCAACGTTTAAAATCAGTTAATAGGTTTATTTACCTACTATTTCAATTATTGAAGTAAAAAAGTTACAAACACTGGAACTGGTATCGATGGTCACGTGATATAAGCCGTCAGATCCGTACAGACTGGATTTCAGGTGACTAGATGATCGAGGTTCAAATCTCGTGTGGGGTGCATTAGGGATGGTTTTCAACAGGTGATTTAAAACTGTGGTTTCCCTATCCTCTCTCCACGTTAGTACGTCAGTTTGCCTGAACTAACTTAACTTGCCTTCCTTTAACTAATATACTCCATTCACGGTAGGAATTACTCTCTGAAAGGTCTTTTTTCCTACCAATATTCTACTATATAATAGCTTTCTGGTAAGGAAAAAGCCCTTTCAGAAAACAATTCCTACGGTGAACAGACTTTACATTAATAAGCTGATGTTATTCCAAAGGTAGAGTAGTAAAAATGAAATCATTACTAAAATTTTTCTTTATAGGTAATTTAAACTCTTACAATAAATATTAACTATAGTAATATTTTACAGAAGTTCATACTAATCAATCATGTGAGTTTTATCATAGATAGTGCCTGATACTTAGGTAAGTTGTTTAACATGCATCCGCTTTTGTATACATATGTACATATTACATATATACGTACATATGAACATATATATGTTATATGAACATATATAGGGGTATATATATAAAAGTATCAACCAAGGATGTAGAAAGATAATTTCACTAGGGGAGGAGGTGAGTAAACATTTAGCCAAAAAGGTTTTCATACCCATACACGAGCTCCGCTTTTGGGGGTTCATTAAATTTAAGTGGTGGCGGGGGGGGGGGGGGGGGGGCAGGAGTGGTCTCGCCAACTCTCGACCTTCTATGCTATTTGTATCAACATATTATAATAATTTATATTAAAAATATTTTACAAGAAATATAGAAGTTTGAAATTTAAACTTTTTAAAATTAATTTTTAACGTAATTTGTAAATATGTTTTCCATATTTTGCCCAGAAACGCGAAAAGCAAAAATTAAATCATCGATTGGATTAATGTTTTACTTAGTCAAATAATAACTCCCTTCTATGTGATATGACGGAATCTTTATTTTACTATCCCCCAAGGAACGCGTTAACCCATTCATGAAACTACAAGAGCACGTTTTCCCGGACTAGAGTCAATTTGTGTAATTTAGCGCTAAGGTATCACAAAGACTCTGTACATTTTTTTTGCTGGGACATCTATTCAACTGAATTAATTAAACGCTTTTATTTTCAAATATATATCAGGCAAACAGATATTTAGTGTAGAATGTAATTTATGTAAATATAATGGTGTCTTGGTTAGTAAACATTTAGAAAATATTACTTGGGTTACGGCTTATTTTTATTTATTTATTTAGCACCGCGTCTTACTATCCGTTCGGGTTATACGCTTAAGTAATAATTAGGCTAATGGATTATGAATTTGGAAGGTTGAATATAGGGAAAGTTAACCCACATTTGCGTATAGGGAGAGTAGAAAACCATTTAGGAAAAACCACTCCCAGTTCACCCGACCGAGATTCGAACCTCGATCACCCCGTCCTCGGTAGTCGAGCTCAACACGACTAGCGCGTTAGCTAACTAAGCCACCGAGTCGGGTCACGGCTTTTTATCAGTCCAGGGTGAACCCATTTTAATCCACCAATGGATTAGGAAATAGAAAGTTAGAATTTGGAAGCGATATACCAGCGTTTACGTGGAGCGATAGTTGGAAAAAATTTATTAGAAACCACTGTCAATACACCCTGTCGGGATTACAACCCCGCCCTCCAGTCACAGGTAAAGCAGACTAAATGAACTTTATGTTAAGTCCTCGTGTTTACCAGTATTAGTAAAATAAGACAATAATCCTTAAAATAATCAAATACATAAATATATAGATAGGTTGATTAATAATTGTATCTAAACACTAAAGGTGATTTGTTTAAACTAACAAGAAACAGTTAAAGATTGCGGCCACTCAAAATGTATTTCGTTTAATAGCGCATCTCAATTGATTTTAATTTATAATTCTAAGCAATCAATTAAGTAGCTAGATCGTATTTTTAATTTTTAGTTTTAAATAATATATTGTTAGAGGGACTTCTTAAACCACATGAAAACCCGTTATTCTCTATTGAAAATAGATATTAAAAATAGCTTAGCATTAAATTTGTTTTATGTCAAACTTTATCACCAAGGAAAATAAATGGTACGACACACTCGCGCACACCTTCTCATGTAGAGTTTTATAGTTTAGAACAAAATGATCAAAAATAAGCATTATATTAAATTACTTTTAAGTAATTTTTTTTTTGCGACTAGTTGGTCTAGGAGTAAGGTGTCGGACTTCTGTGCTGGAAGTTCGTGGTTCAACCCTCGGTCCCGGCACAGATTTATCTGATTGCCAAACCCTTCCTTCACCTCTGACAAGACGTGTATTAATCACAACTTGTAAATGTGTGGAATGCCAGTCCTCCACCGTGGTTCGGATTCCACGTTAAACTGTAGGTCCTCCATTTCATCTCACAATCCCCCTACCATTACACATTAGCATAAATGCGTACAACCTAACGCGGTGATAGTAATAATAATAATAATAATAATAATAATAAGTTTTCCTTAAAAAACAAAACAATCATCTTGTTAATTATATTAAATACTTTCATATATATAAGTTAAAAAAAAAGTTTGGCTATTTAAAACAAATTTTAAGTTTACAAAATTTCTCTAAAATTAAATTTCTTATTTCTAAAGATAAAACCTTTTTATCTATCATGAAAACCAATTCCAGGATATCCGTTTGAGCCAACTCCTTAAGGCCTTTTTTGAAAATCACAAATTTCCTGAATGTTTTTAAAAATTAAACTTAAGTAAATTGTTTTAGTTAATTAACATACATTATTATTTATAATGTAAAATAAATACCAGATATAAATTGTGAAGAAAATTGTGTTAGCTACTTTAAAAATATACAAAAATATTCACCAGTAAACTACTATCAAATCTATTTTTTTTAAAGAAAAACAAATATGTGTGTAAAAAAATTACATGGTAAAAATCTTACCAGATACCTATTTTGAACTAAATAGTTAGAGCTATATTTTTTAATGTTTAAAATTTTGAAAATAGGTCACTAGTAAATAAACGTTATAGGATTCTTTTTTTTTTCAAAAAATAATATGGTTTTATTTGTCATGTCAAATACTCTTCAGATATAAATTTTAAAAAAATTGTTAAAACTATTATCAACACAATTTGTTTTTAAAAACTCGCTCATTGTTAGTAATTAAAAGTAATTTGTACCCCAAAACAAATTATACAATGTTATTTAGAAGTTCAAACACTCAATAATTGATTTCTATTTTAAACAAAATTGTTTGAGCCATTTTAGCTATAAATGTGTAAGTAAGAAAATCAGTCATCAGTAAACTACCCTTAATATAAGGGCAAACTTTAAAAATAAAATATAAAACATACAATAAGAGAGCCAAATGATATATAAATAGCAGGTCTGAACTAAGTTCATCAAATTAATTCGGATCTGTGGCGAAGAAAAAACATTCAGAAATACATGATTATAAAATCCAATTTTAGGGTCGAAGGCACATAAAACGTAGGTATTCATCATACCTTTAGGTGAAAATGTTAACGATTACCACACTGTATATTTTAAAAAGAACTTAATTATCTTTTTTAAATCCAGGGAAAAATTACAGGAAATATTTCAACTTGAAATACAAGATAAATATATTCGATTCCGTGTCCAGGTGTCATTTTTCAATTTTCAGAATATGATATCTAGATGGTTTAATTCCCTAATAGCATAAATAATAGCTTTGGTTATTTAATTCTTCACAAAGATAAATCTTAAATCTGTAGCAACTATAACAATATTATATCATTTTTAACATGATTTACCTAGCATATTTTGAATAAAGTGCACCAGGTTTATGATTCACAAACACTAATAGGATTGATTCAAGAATTTCAGCCAAATTAAAATTGATCGTCTATTAAAAAAAAGTTGATATTAATATTTACCTATTGAAAAGCTCGATGTTGAAGAAGACATACTCCCCACTGGCCACCATATTGAGTTCTTCCGCTGCAAGTAGTATCTCTCTAATAGTGAGAGGGTTGGCGCACATCACCACAACTGAAACAAGTAAAGAAGACAACAGTTACAAAACTGGTTGCATGAACACAGGAGTAAACTACATCTTAGAAACCGATTCGATCCTCGACAATCGAAGATACCGATGTTAATAACAATACTATCTAGAAGAACCTATTAACAAAAAATAATTTTGAAGTAAGAACTAGAATATATCGTTTTAAATACTTATTGGAAAATATTAGTTAATAGTTTATCTGGTTTATTATAATCAAAAAGTAATTAATAAGTATGCACTCAAAACAAAAAATAATATCAATAAGAAAGTGGAAATAACCTTTAACAGGGGTTCCAAAACCAATTTGTTGGCCGCGTTATACTACCCATCTGAGCCAGCCATTATATTTAAGCTAGATGAAGGGAGTATAGATTATGTAGAGAAAATATTCCATGTTTTCGAAGAGAAAGAGTAGGAGACCATTTAAGAAAAGAAAAAAAGTAAACGCGGGCAGAATTTATAAGCCTGACGTCTACGTCACCAGCAATTTAGTATATCTCAAAGGTGATGTTTTAGACCAGATCCCGAAACATCTAACCGTTTTAAACTTCCATGAGAAATTTGTTCAAGCTGTTGTTTCTTTTTATTATTAATGTATTCAAATATGGAAAAGATTTTTAAAATATATTTAAGTTCATCTTGCATTATTATATCAATTTCTTGTGTTCTCACGATAACCTATTTGTACTTATGATGTTTAATTGAAAAGAAATTGTTTGGAGCGTGTATTATAGTTTATTCATAAAGGCCCTTGTAAGATCAAATCATTTACGAGACCTAGTAAGCGAAACCATACATCATTACACTACACTGGGGAACAATTATTTTTAACACAATTTCTGTTGATTTAGTTTTTTTAGTTGTTTTAAAGTTAAATAGGCATGCTGATCTCAAAACTGTTGTTAGTTTTCTTCTCTCACGTAAAGTTTTTTCTCTACAGCTTATCTTAATGTGACCACTCTCCGCTGGATCAAGCCTGGATCATAGGAAGCACTAGTGCTCACCTATTGGATGAAGTAAACCTCACTCGATTGGGAAGGAGTGAATGATGCCGTAGGAGACCAGCGACAGATTCATACTTGTCTAGGATATTCAGTTACACTTGAGATAGTGTAGTGAGACGTTGTGTGTCGCTCTGTATAGTGAGGCGCATTCCAAAGTGGAGTCCGAGTTCTTGTCTGTATACAAGGAGTTAGCAGTGTTTAGTTTTTTATTTGCATGTGTACTTATTTACTCTCCTTTAGATCATGTCTGCCTCTGCTATTTCACGTCGTAAGTGCTTAAACAGACCCGATTTGTTTTGTTATATGTGTGGAAATTTCAACATTCCCAGTCAAAGGACAAACATCAGCGCATTTGTCAGGCAAGCCTATTTTGCATATTTTAAAGTGAAAATTGGTGATAAAGATAAATCTTGGGCCCCTCACAATGTGTGCAAGCAGAGTGTCGAGAGTTTACGGATGTGGACGAAGGGTACACGTGATAAATTACAATTTGGTAAACCTATTATTTGGCGAGAGCCCATAGATCATTCAAGTGACTGTTACTTTTGTATAATGAAAACGTCAGGATATAACAAGAAAAACAAATGTAAAATAGAGTATCCTAGTTTACCATCAGCTATACGCCCAGTACCTCATTCATCTAAAATCCCAGTGCCAGTTTTTCAAATAATTACCCTCTTTCGAAATACAGGAATACGAGTAAGGTGAAGATCGAAGTGACACCAGCGATAAAAATTTTGAAATTGAAGATGACTCCGTTCGTAAGAGATTTTATCAGCATGAGTTGAATGATTTGGCATGAGATTTGAGACTCTCCAAAAAAGCTTCAGTACTCCGGTCATCAAGACTGTACGAGAAAAACTTGCTTAAAAAAAGAGCTAAGGTATCCTACTTTCGATCAAGAGAAAGTACATTTCTGCAATACTTTCGAAGTGATGGTGTATTGCCATAACGTATATGGTTTAATGGAGGAGTTGGGAATTCCAGCCTAAAACGCAAGTAAATGGCGACTGTTCATCGATAGCTCAAAACGGAGCTTGAAGTGTCTCTTCCTCCACAGTGAAGATTTATTCTGTGCAGTCCCAATAAGCCATTCAGTTTGTTTGTGTGAGTAATATGAAGACATAAAGAGAGTCATTTATTTGTTGCAATATCACATGCACAAATGTGTGTTGACCTTAAAATGGTCTGCTTCCTTCTTGGCCAGCAATGCGGATATACCAAGTATCCCTGTTTTTTGTGTATATGGGATAGCAGAGCTCATGAGAAGCATTGGGTGCAGTCGAATTGGCTGCCAAGATCTGACTTCAAACCTGGTGATCTAAACATTCTACATCAGCCAATTGTCGACATAAAGAACATTATATTTCCACCTCTACATATAAAACTGGGTCTCATGGAGCAATTTGTTAAAGCTTTGCCAACTTAAGAAGACTGTTTCAAGTATCTCATTTCAGTATTTCCTAACCTGTCTTTTGAAAAGATAAAGGCTGGTGTCTTTGACGGGTCCACAGATTCAGAAGCTTGTTAAATATGAACATTTCATCGGAACAATGACAGAACTCCAAAAGAATGCTTGGTTGGCATTCAAAAACTTGGTCAAAGACATTCTTGGAAATACACGATCACAGAATTACACCGAAATTGTCCAACCACTCTTGGAAAGCTTCAAAATGCTTGGTTGCAACATGTGCATCAAGGTGCATTTTCTACATAGCCATCTTGATGACGTCCCGAAAAATCTTGGTGCAGTCAGTGATGAGCAAGGTGAGCGATTCCACCAAAACTTGAAGATCGTGGAGGCACAGTATCGGGGTAGATGGGATGTACATATGATGGCTGACTATTGTTGGAGCATCAGGCGAGATTGTCCACAGATTGAACACTCCAGGAAAAGCTATAAGCTAAAATCTTTACCCTAGTATTTACGTTTATCGTTTGGTAAAAAACTTTACTACTTGTATGAACACAATTTGACTTACAGTAACTATATATAGCCTTTGTATGAATACAATTATTCTTTGTGAACAGTATATTTGGTAATTATTTCCTTTATTTTCCTTTGTGTGCACATTTTGTATGACTTTTGGGATAAAGAAAGGGTATCTTGTAGCTTAAAATTTGACGTGATAAAAAAAACTGGGGTCATTTTGGGATTCAGATGCTAAAAGTTAGATCCAAGTCTGAGCCTTTTCATGGTGGAAACTCAACAATCGTATCAGGGTTCAGCATCCACTTTTCTGGGATACAAACATCTCTGCGAGAATTCTCTAAGGGTCTCACCCATCATATTTGTTTTCTTTGAGTATGACCACGAACTTAACATGCGCAGTGGGAAATTTTAGGACTGACGACCCCATGCCAGCCATCGGCCCTATAATCACCAGACAACTGGGAAACTACCCCCCCTCACCAAGGCCAGTTTCATCAGCGGAGGAAATAGCTGCCCCTTTCGTGAGTGCTGGACTATCACTTAGGGGCATTTACCTCTTGGAAGAATTCAGGTGCCTAACCTCAGAATCACTCCTAAGAATTTTCAACCTGAGTTGCCCAGTGAGGACCTGGTCGATGTGGCGTGATAAGCATTCCCAGAGGGTACTAGCTTCCAACCACTTTATGTTTTTATGTGTGGCGAGTCTAGTAACCTCCTCCCCTCCCCACTCACCATTCAATTTTACAAGTATACCTTGACAGATATTTAGCCATCCTTCAGGTTAAACCCTCCGGACGTTGATCTGGGCCGCCATGAGGAGTCACGCTTCCAGGATTTTATGATGAGGAGCAACCTCCAGCTAGAGAGGGTAGTCCTCTTTTCTTGTTCGGGTCAGTGCAATTGACACAAGGGTGAGCTAGACTCAAATCCATGTGCTTCCAACCCTAATCCCAGCGCTACCTCCTGAGGAATTCATAAATTAAAAGTATCAAATGAGCTACCCAGGAACTTGTTCAAATTTTAGTATACATTCCTTCATATATCTTTCCCAAGACTCTACAGCCATGAGCATAAGCCAAGGCTTGTATAGCACACTGAAAAACACTAAATTGAATTAAGGCTGGAGGTTGTGCTGTGAATGACGCACAATGAGGATAAACATACCATACAATAGTTGTATTTCTCACCGATCCGTCCTGCCTATACGTATTTAATTACGCTAATGGGGTAGGTAAAAGCAGAGTATATTTGATAGGAAATGTACCTTATATGATTGAGAATGACAAAATAATTAGTAAAAACCACCCTCAGTACACCTTGAAGTACACTCAGCTTTACCGTCATGTTAAAACTAGACTAGAGAGCCTGACATTTAGTCCGCATGCCCACTGATGCGGGTGCATTCACACAAGTGGTGTGTTGAACCAATGACCCGGGATAGTAACGTTTTTTGTGTTCACGTCAACCTTAGCGTAAATATACATTTTGGAAACCTTGGGGCCATTGAGAGGTTTACACATGCACTTGTTTGCATAGTTTTAACACCATGGTTTTTATTTTGGTCTATTTATTTTCCTTTTGAGTTTTTTTAAAATAAATTTAAGTTTTAACCAATATTTGTAGTTTAACACGTCCTCATTCATACTGATATAAAACACCATATATTATAGAAGCTGTTGAGCTAGATGTGTAATAACGTAACTGTATTCATCTAGGAAGTCAAAGATTCGATCCCTGTGTATTAGCTTGAGCTCGAATGCCATCACAACCGTTAACTACCGTAATATCTCCCGCAAAAGTCTAAGTATTTTCTTGAAATGTTTACCTTTATTCTTTTGTTTGGGAGCATAGTGCTTAAAATAATCATCACATTAATTAAATCAATGCTAACTCGAAAAAATAAATAAACCTGTAAATTTAAAATAATTAGCTTTGAATTTAAAGGTTATTATTTCATTTGGTAGTTTTGGAAGATTTAACTATATGACGGAGGCTAATAATTTTGTATAACTTTACAAAATCCTATATGGATATTAATCTAATCATACCTATTGATAGTTAAGCTTTATTCAAATTTGGGGGAAGGTCTCTGTGTGTGTGTGTTTGTGTGTATAGAAGGATGGTGGGTGAAAATAAAGTCACCTTTATTACAGCTTTGCACAGTACTGTGTAGTAATCTATAATCTATATTGAAACAAAATTTGAATAATTACATAAAAATTGATAGTCTCATAAGTTGCCTCATCACTCGGAGGCAGCAATTAATCATATATCCACCATATGTATTTAGTCCTATCGTTGTAAAAAATACATCAAATTTTATCAAACTATAATCACCATTTAAATAATTACAGTGAATTATTAATTGCATTCGAGTAATTAAATAGTATCATATGTTCAATGATTTTAAATTTGTCGTTATTTGCCATTATTTACATATTAGCAGATACATATCAATTAGTACATTTTAAAACCCGGACTTTGTTGGCATAAAATATTTTGTTTGATATTCACGATTTCTATGATGTGAAACTATAAAGGAAATCTAACATTAATCTTTATTATATCATTGTGTGTACTATAAATAATTATTTACTCAAAGTATATAGCCAAGACAAATAATTTTTTGGGTTGGAGTAGATAAAGGTAAGTTAGTATTTCTTACTTAAACAATGGCTTATTAATTTGATTTAACTGTCTCTATAAAGATTCAAATATTCTTGATAAGGAAATATATGAAATTTTATATTATATATACTGTTTAATAATGGGTTTAAGGGTCATTATTTCATAAAGTATGTAGAAATGAAAACCTTTCGTACCAGGAAGTTCACATTAAAATCTTAATATTAACCATAAATTTTATGCTTTCATTATTGTAATTCCTAAACTTTTAGAAATAAAAAGAAAATCCAAGAAAAAATTTGCCTAGCTTATAAAAAACTGCTTCAGGATTAAATTATACAGTTATTATATAGTTCTAAATCAAAGTTCTTAGGAATCTATTAGTTGGTCCAAAAATGGATGAATTTAATGAAGAGTGGAAGTTACATAATGGTGAGTTTCATACGATGTACTACAACACCAGAATATGGTTAGGGAAAACAAATCTCGCAGGCTGCGGTGGGCAGAACATTTAGCGTAATGGAAGAAATTATAACCGTGTTCAAGGTATTGTCTGGCAAACCTAATGATAGGACATAGGTGCAGATGGGAGGATAGATTTTGATGGACTCGAAAAAATAGGGTGTAATTAGGTGGACTGAATATAACTAGCTGAAGATAGCGAAAGGCTGCGTACTTTTTTACTATTGCGGCAGTGAACTTTAAAGTTCATCATGCCATAGAGTGAGTAATTAAGTAATAATTCAGTTTTAGTTTCACATTTGCCCATGGCTATTAAATAATTGAATGATCGAACCTAAGTCTATGAGATACGGGTTCAATTCTGAATAGTGCTCTCGAATTTATTTGTTATTGTATATTCGGGTTCGTCAGTCTATCAAGAAAAGCTTATCTAGTATCTAGGGTATGCCATTTAATATTTGGCTTGCTAGTCTAGTTTAATTTACAAATTAGTGGCTGTCCCCTTCAATATATCTAACTATATTTCTAAATTACTATTATTCCATATATTGCGATCAAAATGTTTGTGCCATTTGTTTATCTTTTGTTATAATCACAAAAATAGTTTCTGTTATGCTAAGGATATGTTTACTTATTTTTGACATATATAATAAAATGGTTGCATTGTTATATCGATTCAACAACCTTAAGGCTCGTTTACACTATGTAACAAAATCTGTTAATTAACAATGTCACATGTAATATGTTATAAGACTGTTATTTAACAACAACAAAAAATTTCAAAAAAGCCAGCTAGTAATGTTTATAAAGCTACCTGGTTTGCGGGAATATGCATTTTAAAGAGGATGTCGTTCTCACCGTGGTATTTTATATATGAGAAAACACAAAAGAGGATGATGGGTTTAGGCTTTCACTTTGTGTGAGGGGATGGTACAGTGGTAGTGATTAATCCATAAACGAGCCATGATTTTATTTCTATTTTTAAAATCTGGATATGTCAGGTCCTAAAGTACTCTTTTCATTCGGTATATTTCAATCAATAAGCTGACCCTTTTCTATACCCCACTCCATGATTCAGCATTCAGTACATAACATAATACACTTTTTTCAGTGAAACTATCACACGTTCTAACCGTTGCAAGCACTGCGGCCAAACTGATCTGGACTCAGCTGCAAAACAAGTTAAACGTGTATGGACGAGCATGTAACAATCTTACAAGTCAGGTTATACAACATATTTTAATCCTTACCGACACTGGATGGAAACATTTAACCTCTTACATAAGATTAAAAATTGTTACATGTGACTTGAATATGTTTTATAAATTGGTGAGCTTTAAGATTTTCTACAACATTTCTGTTAAATGTTTTGTTATATAGTGTAAGTGGGCCTCGGCCTTATTTAGTTAGCTCGGTAGTTGGTGTATAGCCCTCACGGGTAATATTTATTTATTTACACTATTTATCCCGATTCCTAGCATGTAGCTTGGGACTTTGAACTAACATTACATATTTTACGGTTAGTACGGGTTTAACGGGTAGTAAGATGCGGTGTTAAAAAAAAATTAACTCAGTATTTGAAAGTATGTAAAGTCCATATTGTAAAATTTAATTTTAAAATAAATAGGGCCTATTCAATTATTTTAAGAACTTTAATTTTAGTCCGCGTGCCCATCGATGAAATAATACGATAATGAAAGTGCAGTTCCACTAAACAGTCTCCTTCATTCTTATCCATTAAATTAATTCTAACCTTTAAATTAAATGGTCAATAACTATGACGTGAATCATAATATATTTCTCAATTGTTAAACGTTTGCGTTAAACATGGATATCTGTCTAGTTTAACGCTATATTGAGGCCATAAGAATATTTTCTAAATATGCAACACATAATATTTGAATCAAGATCTCTAATTAGATTAGAAGAGGCGCAGAACTCATCATATAACCACAATATAAGGCTAGATAAGTGTTTTATGGTGGCATAAAACCTTCCAAATGGTTCAGGAGTGATTAGATGACTCACATTTACGTATCGATGCATCCTTTCAACAATTTTTTTATGAATTACCATTTGTCACTCATTAAAAACTGAATAATTATATCGTTTATACTCTTTCAATCTCACAGGTGATTTTTTTTAGAACGTTTTTTCACTGCATCAGTATCCGTTCGGGTTATTCGCTAATCTTATAGTCATTGCAAATCAGCAACCTACTTTGTAATATAAGAAGGCAAATTCATCATGGAATATAAAATACGTCCCGTAAACTGCTTCCAATGAAACGTAAAATAAAACGCTTGGGAATACAAAACAAATCCAGTTTCTATTACTTTATTTAATATATTAATGCACAGAAGGAATTCGTAGGTCTAACAATTATTTTGCCCACTCCATCTACCCTCACCTTTATCGATTAAAGTTTATTCCTGTCTTATATTTAACAACATAGTGGAATACTCCAAGGTAAGTTTTTTTTTTTACCTATTGGTGTAAACAAGGTGTATAGAAGTTTTCTTCTTGGTTTTTAATTTAAAAGTTCATAGCAAACATTTAAATTTGAACAAGACATTTTCTTATGATGAAAAGTTTGCGAACTGTTTTTTGTCATCGCTTCTCTTAATAATAAGGTTACTTTAATAATGTTTCAACGTTTATTATAAACAAAGCAAAACCTTGGTCCAACAATTTTTAATAACATCAAGTTTGATAATGTCAGTTTGACTCATAAAATACGCCATTATTTCAGGGAAATTTATAAAGATATTTTTGTTTAAAATAAAGAGACCATGCGCGTGCGAAGTTTCGTAGTTTATTTGATTGTATGATAAGAATGCTTTGTAGAACATCCGTGAAGAGAATTTATATTAAAGTCTATAAAAGGAAACTTATTATAAGGTAAAAATTATTATCATAACCATAATATTATTGGTAAAATTGTAAGTAATAACCTAGTAAAGTCATGAACCCATTATAATGAACGTAATATTTATCATTATTTAATAAATTACTTGTAGTTTTAATCAACATTATGTTTACTAACACCAACTATTCTTTTCTGATTTTATATAACTTGAAAAGAAAAATTTTTGTGTAACCAACACTAATTTGTTTGGGGGGAAGGAGTATTGGGGAGATTATTAAGATAAATTTCACATTAGTCTTAAATATCTTCAAACATGTATCTTACAGAGATTACATGAGTACATGACAAATATCAAATAAAACAATACTCGTCACTGGATACAGTTAAACAAACATAACGTCCATAAAAAATAAACATTGCTTGATGAAACAATTTTAAACAATTATTCAGATAAATGCCCTACCTAAGATAATTATATGTTATAATGCTAGAAAACGAAAATAAAGCTTGAACTAGGAATAACAATGTTAATACACAATTTAGAATATCAGAAAAACTAAAGATAACTTGAGTTCTTGGATTAAATTAAATTACCTTTATTTTCAGCATTTATATACAATTTATACTCTTAAGCTCTTAAGCTTAAGATAGGACTCGGGTATAATGATGGGGACTGAATAGAACAAGCTCAAGCTAGGGATTGGGTATAATGAGTGGAACTGAATATAGCTAATTTAAGATAGGGATAGGGTTTAATGATGGGGATTGGATAGAGCAAGCTTAAGATAGGGATAGGGTTTAATGATGGGGATTGGATAGAGCAAGCTTAAGATAGGGCTCGGGTATAATGATGGGGACTGAATAGAACAAGCTCAAGATAGGGATAGGGTATAATGAGTTAGACTGGATAGAACAAGCTTAATATAGGGATAGGGTATAATGAGGTAGACTGTATAGAACAAGCTCAAGATAGGGATAGGGTATAATGAGGCAGACTAGATAGAACAAGCTCAAGATGGGGATATGGTGTAATGAAGTAGACTAGATAGAACAAGCTCAAGATAGGGATAGGGTATAATGAGGTAGACTAGATAGAACTAGCTCAAGATAGGGATAGGGTATAATGAGGTAGACTGTATAGAACAAGCTCAAGATAGGGATAGGGTATAATGAGGTAGACAAGATAGAACAAGCTCAAGATAGGGATAGGGCATAATGAGGTAGACTGGATAGAACAAGCTCAAGATAGGGATATGGTGTAATGAGGTAGACTAGATAGAACAAGCTCAAGATAGGGATATAATGTAATGAGGTAGAATAGATAGAACAAGCTCAAGATAGGGATACGATGTAACGCTCGGGACTGGATAGAACTAGCTCAAGATAAGGGTTGGTGTCATACTTATGTAAGTGTGGCAATGGATTTTCATGTTCTTAATATGATAACGTAATAAAGTACGTCTGTATATCGCATTTAAAATAACTTTAAATTTAAAATCTTGGTAAACAAATTAATTAACTTTACTATATAGATTATTTCTCTGCCCCCAAAAAGTTCATGGCCAACGGTACGTAGCTCACATTCAACCCTACCCTAAAATGCTTCCATCCAGTCCCTAATCTTACACTCATCCTCCTTCAAAGCCGTGTTCTCATTATCCTCCAATTGACATATTGGCCTATTAAGGGGTCTTATATTTTTATGACTCCCAACTAAAAAAAAAAGTAATGGATTAAATAGCCAAGCTATTACATTTGATAATTACAGTTATAGGCGCATCTAAATATTATAGACATTAAATTGAAAACAGAGTGAAGAATTACCATGGGCTTGAAACGACTCCTGGATAACTCAGTGGTTAGGTAGAGCATTGGTGAATTAAGTCAATAATCAATGGTTCGATTCCCGTGTTCAGGTGTCTTTTTTCAATTTAAAGAAGATAATAAAACAATGTACACATTTGGCATCACCCATACGATCCATATGACCGACCCCATCTCTGCATGCGTGCCTTGTTTATACTTAATATATTTAAGGATGCATACAAGTCATGTAGTGCTTCATTACACTAATGAAACTTTCATTAATATCTTTTAAATTTCACAAAGCTTTCACTTATTTTCGTCAAATAATGCCATGAATTTATTTTTAAAATTGACAGCAATCAAAAGATTATATTCCAAAACTTACAAGGATTCAAATTTTTCTGGATTTAAATAAAACAATATTATGGTTTGTTAATTGAATTCATCACCAGTATATAAAATAAATATATCTTATATTTCTATCAATCAAGTTAGGAGATTTTTACACCATGGCGTATGACACTACTTTGTGTATAACCATAAATATAATATTAAAACTTAGAATGACTCCAAATGAATATATTTTTTCTCATATTGAAATGGCCCAAAAGTTTCAATTTTTACACGTAATCAGAGTAAAATTTGTATCTGTGTGTTTTTACATAAATTTAGGAATATTTTGGAATAACGCCTTCCTTAAGGCGGCTGGCTTACTCAGCGAGAAAGTAACAATTGCTTTCAGACCACAGGGTTTAAAATTTAAGATGGGTCAGATCCTATAGTTCTTGAATTTGAATCTCGAATCCGAATTTTAAATTTTCTTTTAATTTCCAAATCCAAATTTTAATCACGGTGTAGGGTAAAATAAGGGTACTAAGTAGGATTGTGTGATAATGCTATTTTGACTTCAAGAAATTTTCGAGCGGGAAAGAGCAATTTTCCACGTTAACTGGAGAGGAAAAGGCAATTTTTAAAAAAAATCTAACACTTTAGTCTTATATATAATTTTTAGATTTATAACTTGGTTCAAACTTCCCAATCATTCCAATAAAAAAATTAAAAATGATTTTATGATAAAATTAGAAGCTTAAGACATTTCATTTAGAAAGGAATCAAATTGTATAGTTTCAAATAAGGGGTTTAACATTTTTAAATAATAGTTACAAAAATAGCAGAAAAAGAAAGATGTTATAAATAGGCCAGAAAAGTATAATAGAAACCGATTTTATAATAATTCGTAGTTACTCTAAAAATATAAATACATCCATCGGCTTTGCTGGCACGGTACTATAGCAAATGTATATAATTGCAAATAATAATATTAATGTAATAGGCGAGTATTGATGCAAACAACAGTGGTAAAGTTTTATTTAGTGTATAATTAGATAGTTGAATTTTTTTTGGTAGTTATTTTTCGCTAAAAAATATGTTTTCCTGGTTTAAATCTATTCAAGAATAAATGTTACACTCAATTGTATTCAGTGTTGTTACATAATTTAATGGCACTCAGTTGTGTTGACTGAACTAGATGGGCGGGAAGTCCCGAAAAATTCTTGGTAAAGACATTATATTGATTCTGAATGCACCCACGTGTAAAGTCAAAAGTGTGGGAAGCTTAGGTAGTCCAGGCGTTATCTTCTAGACTAGCTGGCTATGAGATTGATACACACCAATATCTGGACTTCATGCACTAGTATCTCTATAAAAAATAAAATTTACTTTAATACTTAAGTATAATGGATGAAAATTACTAAAATATATTTTAAATATAATATTTTAAGGACGTAAAATCAACTATACTATAATTACTTCCCGTTTCTTGGGGAAGTAATTGAAGATCACTGTTTTAGTAATATTTTGAACTATAGTGACAATACGAGTGGAAGAAAATCAGATAGCTGTGTAGTGGTTAGTGTAGAATCTAAGGGAAATTCTTGTGAAGATGACGTCAGAGAAAAATGTTGAAATTCAAGGTGACTGAGGTGTTTGTGACACTATCAACATACCACAACGCCTCCCTCTTCCCTTTGGTTAAGGATTAATAAGCTCACAGCGTCATTCAACGTGAATCAACACCTTTAAATCTAGCAGAATATAAACTCGAATAATATTCTTGCAGTAACTTTACTACTTAGTTGTAAAATAAAGGTGACTGAAAATCATTGTACATGTCTACTTAACGGAAGATAGGTTAGTTTAACCTTAATAAATCAATAATATTGCCAATGAACAGTAAATACAAACGAGATATGAATGGATAAATGTTCTCTAATATTTAAATTGTAATATTATTTTTTTCCAAAAATTCCTAATATCCCGCCCCCCCTTACCCCAACCCCAGACTTTCAGGAACATCAAATTTCCCAATTTTTTTCCCGAAGTTTGGAATCCCGCATATTTCTGGTATTAAACTTTGTAAGATTCTAGATTACAGAATAAGTCAGAATGAATATATATTTTAAATTTCTTCATAAGTTTTGGTTTGAAGAGGTTTGTTAAAAATCTTATGATCCAAAACAAATTACAAAGTAAGACCGGGTCCTGGAACTACCCAGTCAGACTCTTAAGTGGTTTTGTTTTATTATTCTTTCCCTCAAAATGTCGATTTTTTTTTTTACCGCTTTGGAGGTTTGTTCGATAACTACGAGCATTTCACAACGGCGCGTGCGCAAGGCATAATTGAATAGCGCTCTCTAGACCTCAAGTTTGGGGAGGGCCAACGCTAAAATACAAAAACTCTCTAATTATATTATACGTCTTGTCTTCTATCGACAAAGATGGACAAAGGAGGTCAATTGTGGTTAATAGGTATGGTCACAATAGGTATATTGGGGGGGGGGGGGGAGGAGAATAAAACGTGGCTACCAATTTATATTTTGACCATTACAATTGTTTTAGGTTAAGTAAGAAGTTTCCTAACTTTCCTATTCAGCATCACAATCTAATTAGCTTACTAATAGTTTGTTCGAAGAGGCGGCATGTTTAAATGAGCTACTATTCAATAATGAATTAATACTGAACTCAAATAAATCGATAACAAGTTTTATTAATAATTTAGGACCGTCCAAACAAAACTATTTCTGTCCAAAAATATCAAAATTGAGTCTTATTTATTTTCATATATTTTATTTAATCACAATTCTCACTAGCAAACTAACCATATTGTTTCCAATATGGAGCAGGTTATATGATAAGATCAAAGTATAATTCGTCAAGGTAGGACTGCTGCCTTTCAGGGTAAACGGATTGTAGTATGTGGGTAGCACGGATGGTTAGTATACTTCATATAAATAGTCATCTTAAAAATAATAAAAATAATGTTTATAGTTAAATTAATATAAAAATTTCATTTTAGAACAAAAAAAATCTCTAAACAAATCTAAACTAACGTTAATATAAACGTACATTTTAATAAAACATAAATAGCGTAGTAAAGGTAACAAGGCAATAAAAAGACAAACTCAAAAGTCATTCGAAATAAAAGCAACACAAAAGTTTCTCTCTAAGGAGACAAATTCTTTATATTTCACATGTTAGGTCATTACAAGAATATTAAAGACAGAGGGAAGATAACAAATATCTATGAAGCCTTTCAAAATCCTGTGTAAATACAAAACAAACGGTTGAAAGGTCCAAAATATAAATACAAGGAAAGTAATACGAGGGGAGTAAAATGGTAAGGGGAGGGGGGGGAGTAAAACCAAGACACGCCAAAGCTTTTATTTTTGAGTGGATGAAAAGCCAAGTGTTTCTCTTTTCTATCAAGTAAAAATATGGAAGGAGGGGTTAAGTAAGTAAAACTCGAAAAGCCTGGATTGAACTTTTTAAATAATTTAGTTATTTCTGCGGGCCTTTCAGAAATGCTTCCTTGGGTTTTTGGATATTTATTTAACTCAAACCAATGTTCGTTTTTGGACCATCGTAGTTACGTAACATTTCAATCTGAAGCACTAAAGTACTAGCAGGACACTACTCAAATGTCAGATGCAACATGTGTGGTCCTAAGAGTCAAGCAAACACCCTCTTCAACGTATACCCTGTCTATGGTAGGAAGAACCCTCTGAAAGGTTCTTTCTCCCACCAAAATCCCACTATATAGTAAAATTCTGACAGTTAAAAAGGCCTTCCTATCACATAGATGGCTTCTGTTCATCGGAGAAAAAAAAGTAACAATCTTACCTTGCTTGTTTCACTATGGTACAGCTTATAAGATAGGACCATAGTGTAATACAGTGGTCTCAAATCATAACTTGTAGAAGGGCCACAAACTCGGGGCATGCTGTGGGCCACTGTTTATATAAACATGTATTCTATACTCTAGTTTTGAAAAGCGTCTTTTTATCGGTCCAGATTACGCGCATTGTAATAACGCTAGTAGACGAGGGATGAAGAAGATATAGTTCAAAGGAAATGTAAATACATGTGAGTTGAGAGAATTTGGAAAATCATATAGGACAAAAACATCTATACATCCAGCTAGAATTCGAACCCTGACCTCCCTGACAAGGGCAAACTGTAACATAATAATCTTCGTTTAATCCATGTGCATAGCTGATGCAGGTCTACACTAGCTATTTTATGTTAAGTGTTTGAAATAATTATGTGTATTTAAAAAATCTAAAACTTATATTTTCCCAGATATAGTATTATGGTTTAGTAAAATAATCGACGCAGTATTTATTAAATTTTGTAAATAAAAATTTCCGGAGTATTTAAAGTGAAAGAAAAATATACGTAGCACAGTCTGAAAGAAATTTAAGTTTTTTTTTCTATTAAAAATGACATAAATTACATAATGAAAATTGAACTATCTTTTGCTTGCGTTTATGACTAGTGGCCGAGTAAAGTGTTGCAGATAAGCGGGCCGGTCAGATATGGCTCGTAATTTCCATTAGAGCTATCTAATGATGATATACGAAGCAAATACAAACATATTCATGTACAGTAAGTTCTGTGTAATTTGTGACTTGTAGAGTGTTTATATACATACAGACCAACAGACGGGACAAATAGTGACAATTTCTTTTACGTTTTATGACATAAAGATAAAATTAAAAATAGAATCATATTTCTTTTACATTTGTTTTGGGTATTTAACGTGCAATTTCAGAACCAGCTGATGATTATATTATAATATGACTTCTAAACTGACTTATATCTATAACAGATACAAAATCCATCTCCCCGCCATTTATTCATCAATGTGAAAGTGGAAACCCACATCAAAATCTCATATAACTGTAGATCTCAGTCTGCTTATTCAGAAAATACTTAGTGAGAATAAAATTTGCAACACATCTTTAAGAATAGGGATGTGAAAAAAGTATCGATACTTTCTTAGCGATATTAGTATTTTTTTACTTGATACATTTTTTCCGAAACTTTTACTGATATTAGTACCCACACTCTGGCATCGGATTGACATAGAAAAAAACCACTTTTTTGTTATCTTCAATCATGATGGGATTAAATGTGGAGGAAGAACAAATGACATTATTTCTCAATTCTCACTCATTTTCTGCAACGCTAGTATTAAATTTCTTTTTAGCTCAACATAACTCATAGCTGTTCTTTATTCTTTGTTTATTAATACATCCTGATGTCTGAGTGGCCGATGGGGCGAGTGACGACCCATTGCACTATCAATGAGCATGGTCATACAAAACTAAACAAAATAATCTTTTGTAGAGCTCAATGAGCTCAGTCAACTCAAGGGTGCCCCAAGCTGACGAAGCAGAAAAGTTTATGTGCGTTTTGATACCGATACTTTTATTTCAATACTAGTACAGTATTGATATTCTTCTTCCGATACTTTTAATGATTTCAGCGTCGATACTTTTCTTACGATACCACATTCCTCCCTATATAGGAACTACAATGAAGTGTTGTGATAGAGGTGTACAAGATGCAAGCTCAGATACGTCACTGGCATTCAAGCCAGTAAAACAATTCTTGTTCATGTATTCCTGTCACCTCGTTAGCACCATGTGAAGTTTGGAGATTTTGTTAATACAGTGTCTGGGCTGGAATTGTTGTTTATTACTTCCCCCTCCTATTACACCTTATACAGTTTCTTCGTCTTTACGACCCTAATAAAACGGAACACAGTTATATCGTGGGGGGTAGTTTTCCTAGCTTCTCTCTAAGCCGGGTCTTCATGTATTATATTTCTTGTCACACATCACCCATTTTGTTCAAGCTTCTAACAGAAGGGCTTAAGAGAAAAGGGAAGAAAGGATGACTGCCTTGTTTGATGCAGTGTTAAACTTTCACCTTCGTTGGTCCTTCGTCGTTTGGAATATTATGTTTATTGCAAGTCACTCATCACTTGAGTATATTTGTATTTGATCTATTACTCACATTAGTAGATGTCACGTTAAGCTCATCTAGTCTGATCTGATTATCGGCTAATAAAATTTGAAGTTTCTAATCCTGGCCTAGTGTAGTGACAAGGTTTTTTACTTAATTGTTTTCCACCCTAAAACCACGCAAATATGGGTGCATTTAATTTGAATTTCACCTTAATGTTTCCAACGTATTCCTCAACAATACCTCATGTCAGCTCAAGAGACAGCTTACCAAGTGCTCTCTTTACCCCTATCTATGAGTGTGTTAAAACTAAATTATGAAATGAGGAAATTAAATTCAGATTAATATTAGATTTGCTTGGCCGATATATTTTTGAAATGTAGTGAAAGACCAACAATTAAAAACAATTACACAAAGACCAACAATTAAGAACTGTTTGGTTAGCCGATTTAGTTATATTATATTACAAATCAAAAAGTCACTGTGGGTATGTTAATATTGAAAAGGATTCGAATTTCACTTTGTTAAAGAAAAGACAAAAGTTCAAAATTTTAAGGTACATAATATACTATCTAGTTCAAGATCTTAGTAATAATTATTATCGCGAACCAATTTGCCTGTTATTGCCCTTTAGGAATGAGGTTGAAGAAGTAAGAAATATTTTTATTGTGAATTATTATTCAGTCAAAATGTGTTTGAACTAGAAGCTAGCCTTTAAAAGTACTCAGTAGCTACATACGATGTGTTGAACAAAGATTTAAATGTTGTGCAGAAAGAACACCGGAATTTGGATGGTAATGAAACAAAAGAAATAAAAAACGTTGAAAACGATCAACTTCTTTTAGAGAGCAACGAGTTGAAATCTCGGAACAGGGTGGGTGTGGGGGGGTGCTATAAAAATTAGGGTAGAATAAATTATAATGGTTGCATATTTAACATCTACAACTTGGTAAATGCAACCTACCATTCTGTAACTAGTTTTTATGATAACTATCCTGGGGGTGACAAATATTCCATTAAATTAATTTTGTGTGCTCCATCAGGCAAAGCCGCTTTTCTAGTAATTGATACCACTCTTAACATGGCTTTTGCACTTCCAGTAACTCACTTCAGAGGACAGATGCTAGAACTGTCAATTAATCTATTCATCATGAGTCGAGAAAAATTTATAAATCTTATATATTTCAAAGTTCGTCCTTCTCCCAAAGCTTTTAAGCATTTATTTCGGAGCCTGGAGCAGAAATACGGCACAGGTGTTGTACTATAATATCAGATATCTGCACAAATATATGACAAACATGCTGGAAGATGACTGGTATTCACGCTGTTACATCTTTATAATCTCTGAAACTGAAACAATCCTACATTACGTTCTCCAAATTCCAAATTTTAGGATATTTTTCAGATCTGATAGTGGTAGTGTCCAACGCTAATGGTAAAGAAGGACATTAACATTTTAAAATGTAAACACATTTAAATAGAAAAATAGGTTTTTGGAAAGGTTATGATAAGTTTCAAAATTAAGAATGTCACTGTCCTCACAGGGTGTAAATCACACCTACAACCGATTATGTCACTAATATTCCAAATGTCATCTCTTCTGACATATATGGTGTCATAATATTAGGATACTTTAAATATAACATTATTGAATATGATAATTTATTTTGTCAGAATTAATGAGCAAATATGATTTGAAATCTATTCTGAGCTCTGACAAGTCAACGCCAAACAACAATACGCAACCAGATGTTATTTCGAGTTATATGATAATAACCAAATTGGGAGTGAACAAATTTGTTTTTCAGACTATAAAACAATTTAGTGGGAATTAATAGGTTAGTTTCAATTTATTTTCTGGAAATCTACAAATCTATATTTTTTATTATTCTTAAAACTAGAGGTCAATTCTTCTGTCCTGTTTTCACATTTTATTTTATCCTTTACCTGAAGTTTGACATTCTCGTATACAATTTATCTAGTTCCGGCCATTTAATTTGTGCTACTAATTAAAAAAAAGTCCTAAACCTAATTTTCCAAATCAATGTGGCTTCTTTCTATTTTTCTTCCAGTATTATAGATTTGATTTAAATCTGAAACCATCATCATGATGAATAAGATTTTCAAAGAATGTTTTTCGTAGTTTTTTTCTTTCCTTTTACCAGGCATAGTTTTGATAAGGTAAGTAAAATAAACAAAAAATAAACAAACACAGAGTAAAAAACTGGTATTCATTAATAATTAATATTACACTTTCATATTCTTTTAATAGTTATTTATTATTGAGATTTATTTTGACTTTTATACATTCATATTTTGTAAACATTATTTTTCTAAATGGGATCATGTAAAGCAGCTCCCATTTTCCAAGCTATCAAGCAAATGCTCAGATCTTATTTTATCATGGTTTTTTAATATGAAATTGATTGTTATTCATTTTGGTGGACAGAGATGTTCCTCTTTTTTTGGTGTTTCTGTATCTGTGTATATTATTTCATTCATGCGCTTTGATGGGGTGTCCATGCGACAGTGTAAATTCTTTTCTTACACAAATTTCACGAGGTTTTTTCTAAATGTCTCTTTGTTTTAATATAAAACAGATATAAAGCCTGTGTGGTGCAGCATATAATTTAATTTAATAATGTGGAAAAAAAATACGTAACGTGTACATAGGAATCGTGCAAACCTGAGACATTGGCTTTGCACACCAATGTACTGAGCTATACAGTATGTCCTTCATTATTTTAAGGCAGGGTCAGTGATAGACTTGTAGGCCTATAGCTCAGTGGCAGTTTTTAATCATGACAAAGGTCTTGGGATTTATTTTCATGTCCACTACTTGCTAACAACACATATCCCGTATAAAATGTTAATTATATTATTTTATAAGAAATTTGGGAGGTAAATATTAGCAGAAAAATTAAAATTGTGTTTTATTTTAAAGTAGGCCTATCTTATTCCATGGGGATTTACAATATATACTATTATTGTATTTGTGTTATATAATTTTTTTTCAGATAAATTAGGAAATAAATGTAACTATAAAGAATGTTGAGATTAATATTAAATAATTATATGTCTACTGTGATTTTTCTTGTTCTGGTGTTCTAAACTAGCTTTATTGTAATATGTCGACAGTCAGAGATTCAGTCCATCCTAAATGTTTGCTTCATATGGTCTTATGTATTGTTAAATATTACGTTTGTAACGCACTAAATTACCCGTTAGCACTTACATTAAATATAACTTATATATGATTTTCACTATAAAACCAAGAACTAATAAATTCTAATGATGGGTGGCAGATATAAACTAACGGTGAAATCTTGTTTCAAGAAACGCCCAAACTTGAGGAAAATACCCCATCTGACTGTTCAGCACTTCCTGGAGGAAGTTCAACACAAGGACATCTTACAAGTTGGCCACACTTGACAGCAATACCGGGTTGCTTCCCTATGTTGTCCTTAGCAGCCGTCTCCTAGCGCTAGCTGTCTTTTTGCTCATTTTTAGGAAATTACCACTCCCCCCGCCTTGTTGATGTCCCTTCTCTAATACGTCAGTGCATCTTGTATAAAACAGCCACCCCTCACTTCACATTTTGTATTCTATTGTACCATTCGTCAGGAGTGATCCTAGAAGTTAAACGAGGACCAGTGGACTAAACCAGTGGTGATAACGATGTTTGAGGCGTCAGTCTCTCCTTCTCACCGCAGATGAAGTAAAGTCTGTGAATATGAGTACTTAATATAGTAATCTTAGATAGGGTCCTCGTGATATATTTTACTATGTCCATAATACATTGTTTTGAGTGTCAAAGTTCTGACTTGTTTTTATATCTCCATAAGACATAGTTTTGAATGTCAGGGTTTATGGTCTGTTTTTCTAAGTATATAAGACATAGTTTTGAATGTCAGGGTTTATGGTCTGTTTTTCTAAGTATATAAGACATAGTTTTGAATGTCAGGGTTTATGGTCTGTTTTTCTAAGTATATAAGACATAGTTTTGAATGTCAGGGTTTATGGTCTGTTTTTCTAAGTATATAAGACATAGTTTTGAATGTCAGGGTTTATGGTCTGTTTTTCTAAGTATATAAGACATAGTTTTGAATGTCAGGGTTTATGGTCTGTTTTTCTAAGTCCATAAGACATAGTTTAGAATGATGTATGCTTTGTTTTGCTATGTCCATAAAATATGGTTTTGAATGTCAGAATTTCTGATTTGTTTTTCTATGTCCATAAGACATAGTCTTACATACGTGGGCAATAACCAGACGCCGTATACTGTATTGCCATGTTCAGATTAGATTAAATCTTTAGATCGAAAAATGGTGAAAATCACGTTATCTATAGCTTTGTTCCACGACCTAGTTGGGTCTTTGACTGATACCAGTCTCTAATCTTTCTATTGTTGTACCTTTGGACGGTACTCAACTCGTGGGTACGCTACTAGTCCAGAGTAGTGGCCCGCGTGGTATTGTGTATTTTGTCCGGCTCCCTTCAGGCGCTGCTTGAATCAGCTAATGTTTAAACAGTTTGCTGTTGTTATAGTCTGTGTTATTAATACCTCTGTTGATATCTAAATATACGATTTAAAGACCAGCCAGTGCTAATCAGGATTACACCGGCCATAGTATCTTTACAGCCTATATTCCTGGTAGCTCGCCATTAACTATTTGTAAACCTATAGTTCCTCTTCTTGGAACTTAATCTTTGTATCTCGTAACTTAATATGGAGTTAGCTCATGCTAGCTAGCTCATTTAACTACCAACGTTGTAACTCTTTAAACTAGGACTTTCTAGAATTAGGTATGGTTAACTATTATTCTTTTAGATGCTCATTAGGTTAAAGTCTAGTAGCCACAAAGCTGGAAGAGTGTTGTGTATGCATGCTTAACCTTAAATTAATAATTTATTTCCAATTGGCGTTGTGTTGAGGCAGACGCATCTTCGTAGTAGAATGTGGGTTTGTTCTACTTTAACGAGCTACACCTTTTTATAATATAGACACAACCATACTTGACTTGGTTGCGGGTCTAACCTAGGTACCTCAGACCTAACGTCCCTATTGGTATAACAATGTCTAAAGTAACCGATTTAATTTTCTTTATAAACAATGGAATGTTTTGAATAAAATCTCGTCCAAACTTTTGTAATGGTTTTGTCTTGTTTGAATTTAAATAAAGTGATTTGTTAAACTTGTATGCATCTCTTATGCTTGACCATTCCCATCTTTCTTTATACATATCATTGTTATTGTACTTGTTACTTCTTCTATTAGATAGGGGAAGCGGCGTTACACGTTATCACTATAACCATTAACGGCTTAATCATAGGTATCATATAGGGAAGGTAGTTTAAGCATGTGCACCCACATCATCTTTGATAAGTAATAGGAAAACCACATTTAAAACTCACTTGTAGAATTCCATCCATAATGAAAATCAGACTGGGATTCAATCTTGAACTTCTCCGAATAAGGATATTGATAAAATATACATACTTTACAATTTACTAATATAAATCATCTCCTATCCATACCAATATGTTGTTACTCCATACTTATGTTTCTATACTTATACTCAAATTAGTGTTTACACCACAGTATCGAAAGAAACAATTATTTGTTTATAATGTATATAATACTTAACCCCAAATGCTGACAGCATTAATAAAAGTAAATGCTAAATCATTAGATAATGAGATGGATTCATAACTAGGACTGATATTACAGCTTTGTGATTACACTAATCATCATTAACTGTTCCAGCCTGTGAATGAGTCAGCTTAGTAAAATGCCCCCATCTTCCTCTATCCTTTCACCACTATTTCTCCTTTAATTTCTTACATGCCTCTCCTCTCACTTGCGCACTTTTGTTTATTATATGCTCCTCTAATCTCTTTCCTGGTCTTTATTGAGGTAGTTTTTATTGAATACTTCATCTATAACATTCTCTTTAGCATCCTATCCTTCTCCGTCATCATTACATGCCCTCACCATCTCATTCCTGCTTCCTCTATTATATCATGTACTCCTTGTACCACCAATCTTTCCCAAATAACTTTAATTTTGTTTATCTTCGTGACAACTAACATTATACTCACAAACTTCATTTCCATGGCCTCCACTTTCCTTGTCTCTCCTACAATCAATGTTCATGTTTATTCTGTATTTGTGACAGTGGGTACAAAGTATGCCTTGTACAACACTTCCTTACACTTCAAGGGTATTTCTATTATATATAGTAGGTCTCTTACACATCTATAGAACAACACTTTCCTTGCTGCCCTCTTTTTATTATATATATTCTCTACTTCCACCCCTCACCTCAATCACGATTTTAAGTTATTTTATATTTTGTATGGCTAGTATAGGCCTATTAAAATTATTAAATATAAACATAGGAAAAAAAATACATATTTAATTAAAAAGTTGTATGAATTGTTATTAAATAAGTACAAAAATTATAGGACAGAAAAAACCAACATTTTCTTAATTTTAATATATAAAAACACTAAATACATGACATTCATGTAAAGTTTCCTGTTTATATTTTCAAAACTGATAACTTCTCTTATCGATACTTTTTTCCGATACGAGTAAGCTGTGGATACTGTAAACTAGTAAATAATCGATATATTTGTTTCGATACCATATCCCTTTCCCGAAGATTAGCAATCTAGCCTATTGCACATAGGTCTGTTTGATGCCACTATCTGATTTTATTAGACGATCCTTAAGTGTGTTTACTATCGAAACATATTATCAAACAAAACATTAATACTACATTTAAAGCGAAATGAGTTATTAGGTTGGTAAACACACGACAGGGTTCAACGAGTCGCCGCAGGCTGACATTTGAAACAGATTACGATTTAACTTGGATGATGCAATGTTTATCCTATTTGGCTAGCGGTGTAAAGAGTGGACATAATCGTTACAACCGGTGTATATTTTCCTTTTATATCATTATTAGTTAATCACATTACAATCCCAATTAGAGATATGTATCAAGACTTTCAGTTTGAATTGGAAAACATAATTAGTTAATACTGTCTATTAGCAAACTTATACAAACTTTGAACAATTTATTTGACTTCTCAATTTGATAGAGAAAATTTAATTATACGGACAATTAGTCATATTTATGTATAAAATATCTTTGTGAACTTTGCCTAAGAAGCTTTTCATGTAATACACAATATTTTACCTAAGAGAGCAAGACATTAAAAATTAACACTATCATTACACTCTCAAGGAAACGGTGATGAATTTTATTTTATTTTAGATGACACATTAAAGACTAACTTTCAAATGTAAACTTGCTAGACGAACACTTGGTTGGATCCATGATCCCTTAAGATATGTCATCTTATACTAAAATTCAAATCATTTATTTCGTGATTTAGTGATAATTGTAATAACATATTTTATTAGTGAATGGATTGCTAGCAAGATTATAGCAAGTCAGCTAAGTAATTACCTTAGTAAAGGTTAGGTTAAGCTTGGTTGGATAGGTATCTAATAATAATTTATTTATACATTATTTAGTCAATGTATAGTATTACTTTATTTAATATTCGACTCCCGGTAGGTATATCTGTCCAGAAAATCGCCAGTGATCATTTATTTTGTTCACAGCGAATTCGTTAGTTTGACGATGGCTAGTTCTAATGGAGCCTTGTGTGAGTTTGTTAAATGTAAAATCATTAGTGGAGATGCAAAATGATCTTGGATTAAATAAGAAAAGTACAGTTAAAAACTTAAAAGAAATACTGATCTTTCGAAATAGAAAGAAGTGTGGTCACTTAACACGATTCACCACCATCATCATCATCATTAGCAACTCTTACCATCCTTTGGCCGGATCAGTTTAGTAAAATGCCTTCATCTTTCTCTATCCTTCCGCCATCCTTCTTCCTTTAATTTCTTCCAGTTCTCTCTTCTCACACACTTTAAGTATCTGCTCCTCCCATCTCTTTCTTGGAATCCTGTCCCTCTACATTCACATTACTTGCTCAAACCATCTCAGCTTTGCTTCCTCTGCTATTTCATGCACTCCCTGTACCCACACCCTTTCCCAGACAACTTCATACCTAATATTTTCCCTCATCCAGAAATCCATATTTTCATATCAGAATCGGAAAGGGTGTTTGAAAAATAAGAAATATTAATTTCTTATATTAATATTATTACTATTATTATTATTATTATTATTATTATTATTATTTAGCACCGCGTCTTACTACCCGTTCGGGTTTTACGTTTAAGTACTAATTACGTTAATTGGTTAGGAATGGGTAGGTTGAATATAGAGGAAGTGAACCCACATTTGCGTGGAGGGAGAGTGGAAAACCCTTTAGGGAAAACCACCCCCAGTTCACCTGACCGAGATTCGAACCTCGATCTCCCCGTCCTCGGCAGTCGAGCTCAACATGACTAGCGCGTTAGCTAACTACGCCACCGAGGCGGGTAATTTCTTATAGATGATTACTTTTGAAGTGAACTAAAAAAGAAATAAACATAGTCCTAATTAAATAGTGTGTTTGAATAAGCTGCAATAAATACATTAATCTTCTATAAATCGCAAAATATATCATGTTTTTCCTGAACAGTCACAAAGAACTATAAAGAATTATGTACTTATCTGAATATTTTAAATTACCTTAAATTTCCATGTCTAAACCATGTTCACTGTTCAGGTGTCAATTTATAAACATTATTAAATAACTACCTTTTAATGGCAGTATTTCTGAAAAAAATCAATGTGATTACAATTTATTGTGTTTAAAACAAAACAAAATTGGTTAAAACTACTAATTCCATCCACACATAAGGAAATAAATGGTACGGCACACCGCACAGACTTTCTCTCTCTTTCTATAAACTCGTAAGATTTCTGAACGGAATAATGTACATTGTATCATCACCACTCCACATAAGAACACGCATAAAATAATATACAATGATATAGAATCAATGAGAAAAGAGGCGCATCTTTGTCCACCTAAGAACATTTCAAACAGTTTAATGTCTTCCACAAGGGTCAACACTTCGTATTAAAATTTCGATTTCTGGTTAAAATTTTAACATTTTAAAAGGTGTTGCAGATCTTCAAGTCATCGCATTGATATTTAATTATTCATTTATACATTTTGACTAATAAAAAATGTAAATATTGACTATTGAGTCTAAAATGGAGATAGATCATTGCTATGCAAACATTTCTCCTAAGAGATTTAAGGAAAAATAACATACTTTTTTTAGATACTTACTTATATTTAATTACTCTATGGCATTGGAGTATTATTGCGTTAAGACTTAAGTAGTATATGTTTACAACTAAAGCTCACAAAATTGTATTAATATATTTACAAATATCTCAGAAACTGCTGTTTTTATAAAAATATATGTCAAATAAAAGTTTTTTATTTCTAATAGTCCTACAATTTTGCAATGATAAGTTGTTTAGTTTCTCCAATAGTTGTGGAGATACGGAAATTAACGCTTCTGTAATGTACCCTAAAAATCATTTTCATAGGAAAATGAAAATAGCCAGTTTATTTATAATCTTAATCAACGCCTAGATACGAATTTTAATCAAAATCGTTTAAGCAGATTTTGAGAAAATCGACTTTTTCTCTTTTCGTCCTTCAGTAGACTACCCTTAATTTTAAGTTTTTATAGACACACAGAGAGACGGCATTGCAAAGACTATTTTTTAGGGTTCGGGGGGTCATGAGACGTCGACATCCATCAACATTTCAGGTTAGTTTTTTTTTTTACGGTCGCAATACTTAAACTTTAATGTCCAAAAAGTTAAAAAAATTCATATAATTGCGTATATATTGAAAGTTATTGATTTTATAAAAATATGTTTCGAATAAAATATCTGTATTATAAATATATATACATATTTGTAATGCTAAGTAATTTCATATCTCAAATAGTTTCGGAGCTATTTAAAAAAATGTTAATTTACGCATCAGACCGGAGCCCTTAAAGCCATTTTGCCGAAATATTGAGGGTAGCCATTTTGTTTGGAATATTTATTAATGTTTATAAATGAAATTTAATCAAAATCGTTGGAGCCGATTTTGAGAAAATCGACTTTTTCTCTTTTTGCCCTTCAGTAAACTACCCTTAATTTTAAGTTTTAATAGACACACAGAAAGACGGCATTGCAAAGACTATTTTTAAGGGTTCGGGGGGTCATGAGACGTCGACATCCATCAACATTTCAGGTTAGTTTTTCTTACGATCGCAATACTTACGCTTTAATGCCCAAAAAGTTAAAAATATATATATAATTGCGTATATATTGAAAGTTATTGATTTTATAAAAATATGTTTCGAATAAAATATTTGTATTATAAATTTATATACATATTTGTAATGCTAAGTAATTTCATATCTCAAATAGTTTCGGAGCTATTATAAAAAATGTTAATTTACGCATCAGACCGGAGCCCTTAAAACGATTTTGCCGAAATATTGAGAGTAGCCATTTTGTTTGGAATATTTATTTATGTTCATAAATGAAATTTAATCAAAATCGTTAGAGCCGATTTTGAGAAAATCGACTTTTTTTCTTTTTGCCCTTCAGTAAACTACCCTTAATTTTAAGTTTTAATAGACACACAGACAGACGGCATTGCAAAGACTATTTTTAAGGGTTCGGGGGGTCATGAGACGTCGACATCCATCAACATTTCAGGTTAGTTTTTCTTACGGTCGCAATACTTAAGCTTTAATGCCCAAAAAGTTAAAAATATATATATAATTGCGTATATATTGAAAGTTATTGATTTTATAAAAATATGTTTCGAATAAAATATTTGTATTATAAATATATATACATATTTGTAATGCTAAGTAATTTCATATCTCAAATAGTTTCGGAGCTATTATAAAAAATGTTAATTTACGCATCAGACCGGAGCCCTTAAAACGATTTTGCCGAAAATATTGAGAGTAGCCATTTTGTTTGGAATATTTATTTATGTTCATAAATGAAATTTAATCAAAATCGTTAGAGCCAATTTTGAGAAAATCGACTTTTTCTCTTTTTGCCCTTCAGTAAACTACCCTTAATTTTAGGGGTAGATATCCAATTCCAAAAAACCCCTCGGGGCAACCCTATGAAAACCCTAGATATCAAGTTTCAGCTCAATCGGTAAAATAGTTTAGGCTCTAGTTGGAGGTACAGACAGACAGACAGACAGACAGACAGACAGACAGACAGACGGAAATTCAAAAACCACTTTTTCGGATTCAGGAAGTCATGAAACGTCAAAATTCATCAAAATCTCGAGTTCGATTTTTTTGACGATCACAATACTTTCTCTACCTGTAAGATAGAGAGAAAGTAAAAATCCTATATAAAGTGAGGTAAATGAAAAATATTTTAGTGGATTTATATTTTAAAAACTTTAATTAATAGTTTATATATATATGCATGTCTGGTTTACATCAGTCGTAACCCAGTTTATGGAAAGATTAGCCAGTAAAATATATCATTCCCCGTATGAATGTCGGCCTACTAATCAAACATCTTTTCCGTTGAGGCTCTTCCAATATCCTGATGAGATGAGATGATGGTGATAGTGAGTATGAGGGTGTGGAACCAGAGGAAAATCTTAAACCTAACTTAAGCCTAATCAAACAAACCCCGGTGACCTTTGGGATAATTCCCCTTTCAGGAAAACTACTCAAGTTACCAGCCAGGAATCTAACCCGAGACCCCTAAGTTCGTAGCCAGGTGTACTGACCAATATACCACGGGCCGATTAATAGTTTAAAATACAATTTTGTTATTCAGACCCTGTGCGCACTATTTTAATACAATACATTATTTTCACTATTATAAGAATTATTATTACAACTGCCCAATTCAGTGGCTGAATGGTCTAAGGCATCACTCCCGTGTTAGACTGGCCTGCTTATGACAGGGATATTGGGGCTCAAATCCCGGTCAGGTCTATTGAGGATTGTTTTTCATAAATGGTTTTCCACTCTTCTTCCACGCAGATGTATGTAGATTACCTTTAAAATGCTTCAACCTCCATATAATCATAATTTGATTTATTATTATTATTATTATTATTATTATTATTATTATTATTATTATTCATCATCATCATATATGCATATAACCTGAACTGTAGTGCAGTGCGGTGATGATGTGTATATATACATACATACATATATATACATACAGTGCTCGAATTGGGTGATTTTAACAACCGGAATGGTAACAACTAACACTAATAAGTCCTTAATCTATTTTACATCATGAAACCGTTACACTGGTAGAACCTATCGTATTTTCTATACAAACTTCAATAAGTTGCATGCCAAGCCATGACAGTTTAATTGAATTTCAGTAAAATGAATATCACATTGCAGTTTACTACAATAAACTAAGTAATTGATAATTACAATTAATTAATATTGATTTAATTTAAAACGAAAAAGACACTGCCACAGTAAAACAATATCCAATATTTAACTATGTAGGAAGGCAACTATCTCCCTTTTTAATTACACTTATTTTCTTAAAATTATTTTGTAAACCGATGTGTTTAGTTAGGAATTTTAGGAATAGTATGCATATTGTAAACGGATGTATTTGGTTGGGAATGTTAGGATTTGTCTGCATTTTTGGAATTAGCTATTGATACCAAGCCAAACCTATTCTTTTGAACATTTCATTAAAAAAATATCCATATGTAGAATATTTGTTTCAGCATACATTATGAATATTATTATATTTCAAGTTGTTTTATTTTATTTATAATAAATAATAACATATATTTTATATTCGTATTATTTATTTTATTTTGTCCTTTTTTTTCATACTTTAGCGTGTTATTTAACGTCTCTTTCATTCTTGTAAAAGATAAGACACTTGAAACATTGAAACATATTAAGGATACCTATCATTTGTGGGGAAAATACTAAACTGATCAAATGAATTATTACAATGAATGAAATTTGAGGGATTAAACATTCCCCAATCACTTTTTGTGAGGTAAAAAGAAGTTTCATCCTAAAAAAAATTGCTACAGAAGAGGAAAAATATGACACCAGAAAATTTAAAAATTATTTGTTTTACATTGTTATTAAAATTATGATAATGTTAAAAATTTATTATTATTATTATTATTATTATTATTATTATTATTATTATTATTATTTATTCCATATGAACATTTTTGTTTCAATATAAAATGTTTTGTAACAAATACTGTTAAGTAAATTGGCAGAGAGAGACAGATATTCTACTCTGTAATGTAAAGCCCTTTCTATTACATGCAAATTTTAATTTATTTAAGCGTTATTTTGGACCACAACGTGGCAGTGTTTTTTTTAAAACAAATATTGGCAGTATTACCTGTGTGGTGGAATTTAGTATCTATTTGCATATTTCAGATATCACATAGGTCTGTATTGGGACTTTAATTTGCTTATAATTTATTCTGGCTCAACTGATCAGGCTCAGTTTTTTATTAAATACGCTTAGCATTTCTAAAGATCTAGCCACCGACAAAACATCATTTGTAATTTTTCATTACATTAAAGCAATAAATTTTTTGAAGAAAATGTCTGGTTATAAAACTTACGAGGCAAGGAATATTGTAGCTTTCTACCTACTAAGAGAATTAGCAGATGTCCCTTTCCAAAATTAATCCCCACAGGCCACAATAGAGGCTACAAAAAGGGGAGGGTACATTTGTAAAATATTTGTGTCGAAGTCATTGTTTCTTTATAGGAATCGTCTTCTCTGCTGTGAAGCAAATTCTTGGAAAAGCCAATTTAATACAAAATGCAATACACTATACAGAAGCATTAGCTAGTATTCGAACTGGTAGTAAGATGCGGTGCTAAAAAAACCCATAAAAACTAGTATTCCGATTTAACAATGTCAAAGGGCATAGTCTTTGTATTCTTATTGCGTAGAATACAATTATTGAACAGAACCTATTTCTATTAACTTTTTCCAATAGATTATTCTAATTGCGTTTCCTCTTTGCGAATTTAATTTATGAAAAGATATTTAATTATTGGAACACTTAGTAAATGCATTTTTTGGGGGAGTTTGTCTTGTTTTTCTTCGGTAATATTAACTATATTCATATTTATAAAAAAAATAGACCACGAGAAGAAACAGGATTCAAAATGAAGTTGTCCGAGCAAGAGTGAGGGACAAGGAGTACATGAGATAGTAGAGTAAGCAAGAATGAGATGGTGTGAGCATGTAATAAGGATGGAGAAGTAGAGGATACTATTGGCAGCAAAAAGCCCTCTTGAGTCGTAGGTGGCTGCGTTATCTCTTATATCGTAATCTACATTGATCGCTCACTCATATGTTGCTGAAGATTTTCCGCACGTCCATCACAATTTCTGCCTTAAAATATGAGTGAAGAATTAGCCTGTGCACGGGAAGAATCCCGGATAGTTCATTTGTATAGCACTATCATACTAAGCCTAAGGTCCTGGGTTTTAATCCCGTGTCCAGGTTTCAATTTTCAATTTAAAGAATATTAAGTAATAACCGACAAAATAAAAGCTAACTATTATTTCAATGTATGTGTATAAATAGAAGCTTCTATTTCAAACAAGATGTATTTTTGAGAATTCTTAATAATATTTTATGTCCAAATAAAGTCACGTATGAGCAAAAACACAAACAAAAAATGACCAAATTTGAACTGAAGACTATAAGAGTCCTTATTTTGATAAAGTAATGAATATAAATGATTATGTACACTCTTATCTTTCTTTAAAATCAACTTATTTTATTTTTAGTAATTTATTTTAGTGTAAAATAATTTTTGATAAATGTAGGTTGATGATTTGCAATACTTTTGATGTTAAAATATTGCCTAAATTATAATTTTTTTAAAGTTAGGACACCTGTTACTGTAATAGTGACTGAAGGATTTTGAAAAGGTAAGCAACATAAGCAACTTGACTATCAGGAAGGGCATGGCATTTTTTTGAAATCTACCAAATATTTCAAAATTTATAAGAGTTACATAAATACAACTTTACACCAGGGACAAGCTAAAAATAACTATCAAAAATATATCTGCAAGTATTTATTCAGTCAGTCTGTAGTAATTTTTAACTACCAATTCTTTCAGAAGAAATAACATTTATGTATGGAAATTATGATATTTTATTCATAACATAAATTATTAATTTTGTGCCTACCTAATTATCATTAAATTATTCAATTTCATAATAAAGAGACGAAGAAATTTTTTGGAACATCTATCTTCTTCTCTCTTTTTATACCTACATAAACAAATACATTAATTTTGAAAGAGCTTTAAAATTTAGAAATAATTAGTGATATCCCCCCAAAAAGATATTTGTGCCTTATACTCCACAGAGGAGTATAATATGATATACAAATATAGAACTTAGCCGTTTTCCACGTTTATTTAAATACCTTGAAAAGAAGGCGCTTCAACTACATCATATGCAATTCTATACTCTATATGAAAAGGGGTATTTAAAAAATAATCAACACACTTTTTGTGTGGATATGAAAGCTTTCTCTCTCTATTCTCAGAATGGAAGCTTTCAAACTTTTTATCCAATTCATAATGCTCTTCAATATAATTTGTAGAGAGAGAGAGAGAGAGAGAGAGAACGATAGTGAAATTGAAAAAAATAAGGCCTAACAAAACGCATATCTGTACGCAAAATTGTAAAGGAGGGGATATAACTAAAATAATTAGAAGAGAAGGGAGAGATTTTAAATGAGTTTTTGTAGTAATCGGGTAATATATAAAGAATGAGTATTATAATATATTTAGCACCGCGTCTTACTACCCGTTCGGGTTATACGCTTAAGTACTAATTACGCTAATGGATTAGGAATTGGGAGGGTTGCATTTAGAGGAAGTGAACCCGCATTTGCGTGGAGGGAGAGTGGAAAACCATTTAGGAAAAACCACCCCCAGTTCACCCGACCAAGACTCGAACCTCGATTCCCCGTCCTCGGCGGTAGAGCTCAACACGACTGGCGCGTTAGCCAACTACGCCACCGAGGCGGGTAATGAGTATTATAGATTTGTCACTAACATTTTAGAAAATTGATCAAAACTGCTGTTATTAGAGTTTGTTGTTACATTTACCTGAAAACTATTTAATGTTTATTAATTACAAAATGGGGAAAACTGTAAGCAGTGATTCCAAATTTGAAGTGCGTTTATAGCTTTAGGAGAACGCCTTGAAGAGTCTGAAAAATCATATCCAGCAGAGATCGAAAACAAACAATTTTATAGTAAAAAAAAAATGAGATTACTTTTGGATGCTCGATTATTAAAATATAGTTAAAATGTTTTATTGATATTTCTTTGATCTCACCGCGTCTCACCCACAACCAGCTCAGATTGTATGAATTTAATGTTACGCTAGTGTAACGTGGATGAGTAAGATAACATTTAGAGTAAATAAACTCACATTTGAGTTGAAATGGGTGAAACCGTTTAGGGGAAAAAAAAAACACCTGGCTAAGATTGAAATATCTACCTTTCAGTCACCGACCAACCAGACCAGATAAAGTCGATGCCAATAACGGCCGGCTGTTAATTGAAGATCCGGTTGAACAGAGGCCCCGCATAAGCTAATAGATATACTCTTCAAAATACAAAGGAAAATAAGAAAATGTTCAAATAAACAATTTGAAGACAAAATCTTTAGTATATTTATTTAGAGATATTAGTATATTTATTTAGAGATATTAGTTTCCCAAACTATGAAAAGTGAAATTTAAAACAATATTAATCACAGTAAATATGTTTTTGAATAACATCTTATAAATGTTTTATATTTACTTTCATATTCCCCAAAACCAAAATAAAGAAACACCCGAGTAGAAAATAAGTTTCCCCAAACTTTGTTCAAGAAAAGCAGTTATGCTATTTTATTCATGACGTATATGAATACATTTGGCACCTTTCTAATTAAGAATCAAATAACCAAAACAATTATTTATGCTTTTAGTGAGGATTACTCCATCTAGATATCATATTCTGAAAATTGAAAAATGACACTTGGACACAGGAATTGAACCCGTGACCTTTGGCTTGGTGCGTAAATGATCTAAACACTGAGCTATCCAGGATTCCTCCCGTGCCCAGAGTCATTATTAACTCATATTTTAAGGCAGAGTCTATGATGGACGTGCGGAAATCGTCGTATGGAGTCCTCACTAAAAATCATAAATAATAGCTTCGGCTATTTGATTCTTAAATATACAATCCCTTACAATTATATTAATTGTACAAATGGCAGCAATAAGCCAACTACCGAGTTGAAGATGGCTGCGTTATCTGATAGCTCGTGATATTAATATAATCACACACTTGTAGCCGACGATTTCCGCACGTCCATAATAGACTATGCCTTAAAAAAATGAGTGAAGAATGATCTTGAGCATGGGACGAATCCTGGGTAGCTCAGTGGTAATAGCAGTGGCGTGCTAAGTCAAAGGTCCCGGGTTCGATTCCCGTGTCCAGGTGTCATTTTTCAATATTTAGAATACCTTTCTAAATGTCATCAAACCCACTCCATTTTGTAAAAATAAGGATGAAAATATACTTTAAAAGCATCCATCCTCCTTCCTCTTTTATATCTACTTCAACAAATCAATTAATCTACTCAACTTTCCTTTCGCCCTTCACAAAACCTTTAATAATTCGTACATTCGCTATTGGTGCCCACTATATTCTGGTAGAAATGTGGCTTTACTCTAATACAGATTCTCACGTTAAATCTGATTTTGCTCTCTCCTTCTCAAAATGACAACAGACACGATATTTCCTTTCCTTCTTTATTTCCTTTTTTTTTTCCTTGGGAGTGCCAGACATAAATGATTGTCGTCTCGATCTTAAAACGACGTTACTGCTGCACTACTTTCTGAAGGAGTGCAAGTATACTCATTGACTCAAAATATGGGTTGCGATAGTAAATTTTCTAGTTCACATACAACTTAGCATGTACCGGTGGACTTGGGGACAAGTTCATCAGTCTTATTTTGTCTCATTTAGCAGTGATAAGGAACAAGGGCGTCACACTGGGAGATGGGGTGCGGATTTATTTTTTGGAAGGGGGCTGTAAATCCCCCCAATGTTGGTAAAGGGCTTGAAGTTGAGAATTTCGTGGAGAGTCGAGATATTGAGTTGGTAAATTCTAGAATTACTATGTACCACAGTTCTTTAGATTATGAAAGTTCTTTACAGAGGACTAGTACAGACACATTTTAAATTTCCCCACTGTCGATCCCTATTCTTAAAAATTTCCCAACTTCGTAACTCATAAAACATTGAAAGGAGATACCTTCTGTAGTAGAATGTATAGAAAGGTTAGTTAATCAAGTTCGAAAGTAGCGCCGTTGTGACTGCCTACTAGTTTTAAGGATACTACTACTAACCTACAAGGCACTAGTAACCTTAGGAAAGTTAGGTATTGTTTTGAGTTGATCACGTGATAAATCCTGGAGTCTTTACGTGCCGAAACTTGTTAGTTTTACTCTACGAAATGAATGTGAATGTAAAAAAACAAACATAAAAATACATAATTAACATAGGCCTATAACTTTAAGTATACATTTGCCTAAAACCTTGAATCAAGGCCCAGTTATCAACTTAAATTTTGACAATTTCCCCCCAAATACTTGGTGTTCTAAACGTTGCCCTTGTCACCTTGTCACCCCTGGATGTTTTTAAAATTTAGAATACAGGAAATTTACGGTCTCGGCGCCGCCCCCTTCCCTCCCCCCCAAATATAGTTCGTGCGAATCCCATGAATAAGGATTTCAGCGTTCGAATCAATTTCAGCTGTACTGAGGTGCTTCTTTTCAAATGCTTTCTCACGTCCTTACCACAAATACTGTAAGTTGATATACCTATTATATATTGTACCTCTGTCATAACCCACGAGTGTAAAGAGGGGTAAGCTACGTTTTGGGAGGACGCGTAACTTAAAAATAGAAATCTGTGCAAACATTCCTATATTTTAAACTCGACGTCATGTCGCATCATCAACAATGTAGTGGTAAAGGTAAGTTTACGCGAAACATTGAAAATTCACTTTTAAACTTTTTTTTGACAACTAACTAAGTTATCACTTAGCGAAAAAATTTTAATTAAACTTACCAGAATGGTTTTAGTCGGATACCACCTAACTTGACCAAACATAAATTAATCTTAACCTAACTCAACACATTAATATAGCCCATATACTCAATTGTATTAACCACATTAACATTATCAACGAAGTAAATAACTGAATTGATGGTCACGCAATCTACCAGGTCCGCCTTTTTTTCTACAGTTTGCCATTATAAGGAGGTCGGGGATTGAATCTCGGTTGGGTTTAAGGGCCTACTGAGCGCGTTTTTTCCACAATATTTTGTCAACACTCTCTCCGCAAATTTTCGGGATACATTTCCAATACATTTGACAAGACTCATTCCCTTCTACTTTATATCGAACGATCGGAAAGAGAAAATTATTGTTATCGTTAACAAAAAAGGACAATTAGATATTTTGATGTATGTTGACGTTTCATGGTCCTTTGAACCCAAAAGAGTGTTTTTTGTAATGCCACCTGTCTTTCTGTCTGTATCTCGGACTAGAGCATAAAACATTTTATCTATCAGACTAGAACTTTGTTTCTAGGATTTTCATTAGCTTCCTAAAAGGGGTTTTTGGAAATATCGTTCCAACCATAAAACTAATGGTAGCTTACTTATGGGCTAAGAGAGAAAAATTTGATTTTCTAAAAATCGACTCTAAATAAACTAATTTTATTTTAAAATATAGTATAAATCTTTTCTAAGCTAGAATTTTTTTTAAATATAGTTTTGGTAAATATGGATTTGAAACGCACCGACGAAAGTATATTAAATTTTTGTAACAGTGTATTATTTCAATGGATATCATCACACCCGTTGTAATCGTTGTAATTACGAGATTGTCCGTGAGGTGTCTCGCTGGCACGACCACCCCAATTTAACCTTTGACCCAGATCTGGAGAAAGTTCATTTACCTACTTTCCACATCCGGTTGATTTACCGTTATTATCCCTACCCTCTCCCCGAGACCATGCCCACAGGACATGGGGGTGGAGGGGCACCACAGTAGGATTTACCATTATTCCCCCTCCCCCCCGAGACCATACCCCTGGACCCGGGAGTGGAGGGCCACCACTGTATATTAGGGCTGATGGGCTTAGCCCATTTGATTTTAATGTGTGCTCATTAGATTTTAATGTGTGCCCGAGTCCCATTAGATTTTTGTCCCAATAGATTTTAGTGTGTGCTTAATGATTTTGTATGTGTGCCCATTGGATTGGACTGACGTAGAGGAACGTGCAGTCTCGGGCACTCCTCCCGTGACGTGTTGGCATGAGGGTTCAAACTCAAGACCATAATTAATCAGTCAGTACTTGGAGCTTGCCCCTCGGAATCCACAGACAGAGCAGTGAAGCCTGATTATGATTGAAGAAACTATCGAAGAGAGCATTTACGGTTAATTTCCCGGGGCAACCATTACCGGTAAACATGTTAAATCAGGAAAATTCTGGTCAGCTCCGTGACACGGATCTTTGTGTCACGTGAGCGCTAAGTGTCTCCAACCCTCTACCGTCAACGATATGATTATTATCTACGGTAAAAGGACTCCTATAGTAGGGTTTTGACCGAAAAGCACAATTACGGCAAGATACACTTGACAGCAAATTATGTATGGATATTCTAAACTGTCCCTCCTACCGATTCTAAACTGTTCTTCCTATCTAAGAACTTAAATATATTCATAAGCAGATCTGTGATTTGACCATAAATTTTGTATTTTTAAACTGCTCTTCCTACCAGAATCATACTATAGATCTGTTCCATGTTCTCAAAGTTGATTGCAAAAAAAGTTTGTATTTGTTCTTTCTAACAAACAAATTAAATATATTTATACGTCAATTCAGTGAGATACCGGCTGCCGGTAAAGGATTCATGTGATCTTGGAAGAGTATCAAATAAATTCACTAATACAGTGTTATATTTTCTGATTATGAAGTAATAGAAATGATACCAAACAAATTAAATATTATTCATAAGTCAAGTCAGGGAGATAATGCCCACCAGTAAAGGACTCATGTGATCTGCAGATGATCGATGCTGTCTGCTATTCCTAGTAGAATTATACTATAGTTCTGTTATTCCTACCAAACAACTTAAATATATTCATATGGCAAGTCCATGATCTGACCATAAAGTTTGTATTTTTAAACTGCTCTTCATACCAGAAGCATACTATAGTTCTGTTCCATTGTCAGTGTTGATTGCAATTTTTTTTATAAGTTTGTATTTGTTCTTTCTACCAAACAAATTAAATATATTCATACGTCAAGTCAGTGAGATACTGACCACTGGTAAGGGACCCGTGTGATCTGCAGATAATCAATGTTGTCTGCTCTTCCTAACAGAATCATACCACAGTTCTGTTCTTTATACCAAACAAATTATATATATTCATACGTCAAGTCCGTGATCCGTAACAGTCACTCAACTCTAACTCAACACTAAACTCAAGATTATGTTGTTAAATTAAAAATTATATCCAACACGCATATTTTAGCGGTGGGCAAAAATACATCGGTTTTAAAAAAAATGGTATCATTAGTCTTATCTTAATTTGTTTCCTTGAGGTGAGATGGAAGGAGATGCGAGAAAAAGCAAGTGTTTATTAAATTTTAATAGCAAAACAAATAAAATAATGCTTCAGTACAAACATAGGCCTATAATTTAATTTTCTTCACATGGTAACCTCAAAATTTCTTGAATATCTATTAAGGGTGTTCTGGAATTTAATGACAACTTTTTATTTTCATTTAAAAAGTTTGTTGGATAATGCCATTATGCTCATGACAGATATTCAGAAACTGATGATATAAACACGTGAAGAAAATTAAACTCAAATGTTTGTACTGGAGCAATATTTGGTTTATTTTGGCCAAAAACATGTTTTGCCATAAAAATTGCAAAATACTGGTATTTTCTCGCGTCTCCTTCCAGTCCACCTTAAACAATTTGTTATATATTTTATGTAATAAGCTTTGTGGGAAAATACTATTATCCCAGAAGATATTATAGAAGCTTATTTATGAATTCACTAAACAAATTTACTCTGACGCAAATAACAGCAATTGATTTAATGGTTATATGTGTTTCACTTTTTACGTTCTTCGGATAGGTGGCCTTAACGTTTAGTTATTGGGTTTTATAAGTCTGAGATTGTGAGGTCCGCCATATTAGTATACTCTCACCCTCTTTAATTTTATTCGCCCTTACAGCAGGGTTAATGTAGCTGAACAACTCGAAAGGAAAAAGTGGAAACCACAACCTCACATAAAAAGCTTTCCCACTCTTGGCGTATCTTTAAAGGTGTAGTAGGAGAGCTAATACAGCCCTAATAAAAGACATAACGCACCTAAATCAACTTTATTTCGTCATTGAAAAATATAGAGATGTAATTGTTTGCTGCAAATTTTATGTAGATTGGTTTAAAATACAAACAATATTTTACAATATTATATTATGTATATTAACTTGACAGATCTTATAGAAGCGATTCAGCACAAGGATGACACCTTCAATAATTTTCATTAATATTAATTGTCTTATTTAAAACAAGATTCAAGTGCCCAATGCTTATCGAGAAGATGGCATGTGATTTTATTTAATATGCTCATCTGCTTTTGAAATAATTTACTATACATTTAAATATCGTCGACGTTTTCAAGAGTTCCTTGATAGATGGCCGTTATAAGTGTTAGTATTCACTAACGGTGTTTTTACTATAAACAAGTAAGTTTTTAAGAAGTACGAGTGTATATTTTCGAAACTGATTAGTTGGTAAGAAATGGATTATTTTCCATACCGCAACGCTATCAAGTCTATTTAAGATTGACTATCTGTAGTAAGATAATCAAATGGGATTTCTGAGCGGCATTTATGTTTTTGTCTTGATATCTTTTATCTGTAAATATTATAATGTACTAGCGGACCCGACAGACGTTGTCCTGCCCAAACGTTGGCTTTTAGTTTGGGTGGCATAATTGATTTCTATAATAAAACAAATACTATGTGATCATCACAATTACAACCACGCCACCTTTGGTACACAAACATAACTATGAATTATTCTCAGAAGTTCAATTATTCATGAAATTTTCAGAAGGTTTTAACGGTCAATTATTAATGTTATATTCATTATTATAAATATTGGGGGTGGTGGTGGGGGTGAAATTTTGAGGTTACATGTTCTGATATGCAAAAAATCTAAAAAATAAAAATCCCCCCCCAAAAAAATTCCCTAAAAAATAAAAAAAATCCTAGAACCCGATTGCAGAGGCACCTACTGGGTCCAATTGTGAATCTGAACCATCCACGGAACCACTCAAACACACACAAAAAATTTCATCAAAATCGGTCCAGCCGTTTAGACGGAGTTCAGTGACATACACACGTACAGAAGAATTATATATATTAAGATAAGATAAGATATGGGAAGATACTTCCAAGGCTTTAATTCGTGGTTTGTACATTGTTGCTAGTTTTGATTATGGCATTGTAATGTATTGAGTGTTTTCCAAAGATGTTTGTTTTTATGTCCATTCTTAATAGAACATATTTAAAGTGTTAATTTAGAATAGTTCTTAAATTAAATAATTGTTTATTTATATTTTCTTGGAAAAATATCGAGGAAGTGATCTTAAGACTCCCTCGATTATAGGGTAATATTTCGGAATGATTGTAACCAGTGCTTTTAAAAAGAGTCCCAGACCTCAAACAACATTTGAATATATAACTTGTGGAAATTTATTATCAAGCAATGACATAATTTGTGTTTATTCTGAACCATTATGTATCTTTATGAGTTGCAAGTTTTTCAAGAATTGGTGAGATATAAACATTTATTCATCCACTAATCAAATTTGTAATTTGAAGGTATTCAACCCATATTAATAAAGGAGAGACATTAAAATAAGATTTTTTTAAATTTAATATGTTATTATAAATATTTTACTTTCAATAATACATATACATGTGTCAATAATGATAGGAGATTATGTTTGAATGCATTCTTATGAAAAACATTTTTTATGTTGAATTGTTTTTAGGCCTATTACTTATAAACTTCAGATAAAATTTACTAACTAGAACATTTAATTTGGTTGTATTATATTTAAATAAGTAAACTTTAATATTAAGTTTGTTTTATCTCTGCTTATTTTAATTTTTCTGAATGAAATATTAGATTGTATGAAGGCTTGCCATAACTTGGATTGGTTATTAATGTTTTACATGTTACTTAAATTTTAATAAGTACATCTTTAAATAAATTTGTGCCACCATTCTTTGAGTGTATTGAACCTTAACAGCCAAAACTGGTAGTCTAGAATTTAATGTTAACGATGTAATAAAGAAAAGTATCTCTAAAAAAAGTAGATTTGCACAAAAATCTTAAACCTTCTGAAACGTCAAAGGGTTTTACTACAAACCACGTGATTATGACCAGTAAGAAAATCTATTTAGATGATTGTTTTGCCCGGGTAAGACGAATATATAATTTTAAAGCAAAATACAATTTTAAAATAATAACTCATCTGAAGCATACCTTTAAGGTTTTTGTAACTAATAATAATATGTGTATATACATACATTAATTTATTCTGAAATAAAACAAGCTATAAGATTAACAATTCAAATCCAGGCGAGCCAGTGCTTGATTCAACCTACTTGTTTTTCAAGTATTAGATATGTAGTAAAGCCAAATTATATTTTGTGATGTTTGTGCAAATATAAAGTTATAAAGCCTTTTAGAGATCTCCATATTTTTATGAGAATGAAAACCACACATTAATAGCGTCAATACATTCGCCGACCAATGAAAATAATAAATAAGACTGTAGATACGCTATTGAAAATTGATGTGAAAATTCTAGAAGTAGGATGATTAAATTTAATAAAAAAAGAAAATCATAATTATTTTGGTAGAACTCAATAAATTGCTATAGAAATAATTTTCATTTGACGTAGTTCTGATTTTCCCTCTGAATATCTTTGGAATCCAGAAATAAATTCTTTGTATAAGTTTTGATTTATAAAAAATATATAGATATCGCTTGGCTAGCGCTCCAGCTTTCAATTTCAAAAGGAATCGCTCCCCGTTATAAATATATAGATTAATACATTTTGTATTGCTTATAACATCTAGGTCATCAAATTAATCAATATTCTTAGTAATTGTGTGTAAATAAACTTGTCTGGTTGGCTACTCTCCAAATGTTAGTTACTATAAACAATAAGACATATTTATAATGTATTCAGTATTTTTATAGACTAGCTATAACAAATTAAATCTGTTTGATTTAAGAATTAATAACCAGAGCTATTATTTATGTTTATTAGTGGGAATTACTCCATCTAGATATCATATTCTGAAAATTGAAAAATGACACCTGGACACAAGAATCGAACTCGGGACCTCTGGCTTAGTACGCCAATGCTCTAACCACTGAGCTATCCAGGATTCGTCTCGTGTCCTGGGTCATTCTTCACTCATATTTTAAGGCAGAGTCTATGATGGACTTAGCGGAAATCGTCGGCTTCAAGTATGTGATTATATTAATATCCGAGCCATCGGATAACGTAGCCATCTGCGACTCGGTAGTTGGCTTTTTGCTGCCATTTGCACAATTATTAAATTGTACGGGATCGCACAAAGCCAACTACCGAGTCGCAGATGGCTGCGTTATCGATGGCTCTTGATATTAATATAATCACATACTTGAAGCCGACGATTTCCGCTAAAAGTCCATCATAGACTCTGCCTTAAAATATGAGTGAAGAATGACCCTGATTACGGGACGAATCCTGGATAGCTCAGTGGTTAGAGCATTGGCGTACTAAGCCAGAGGTCACGAGTTCGATTACCGTGTCCAGGTGTCATTTTTCAATTTTCAGAATCTGTTTGATTTGTTTATCTTCAAGCAAAAAAAAAAGAGTTTTTGTTACTCTTTTATATTACCTTTTAGAAGAGCATTGGGCACTTCAGAATTAAATTTTTTATACAATTAGTGTTGTTATTGTTATATATTTGTTGAACAAAATAGTAGATTTGATTTTATTTTCTTCAATATTAAAAATAAAAGATAATGTATTTAATATTTACAAATTTAATTAAAAAACATAGATATTTGCACAATCTGAATAAAGGCATTTTTCAAAGCTCCCCAAATGATAACTGTAATATTATGCCAAACATAGCTAAGAAGTTTTTAATAGTTTTCAATAATAGTTCAATAGTTGATATACCATATAAAAAATTACACTTTAGACCCCTGCACCATGGTATAAGTCATTTGTTCGTAATAGACTCGATTGACAATTACGTTAAGCCACTTACAAACCAGCGAGCGGAATGGCGAATCGAAAAGCGAACCGTACGCCGAGCCATACACCGAACGGTACGCCGAACTGCGCGGCGAACACTGACAAGTGGTGAGGGTGTTCGGTTCACTGTTTTCCCTTTAGTATCGTCCAAACCCAAAGAGAATAATACTTGGGCCCTATCAACAGGAATCGGCAACCACATATATTTGCATCCATATTGCCTTGAAGAGTCAAAATAAAAAAATAAAAATGTGTGCAGAAATTTATTCTTTTATTAATATTATGGTCTATCAACTACTCTGGTTTAATACATATTTTTAAATAATAATTACTTTTTACTAGATTTTACAAAATAAGTAATAACTTTTTTTAGAATAATGGACCTCCCCCCTACCCTGAAGATATTTATGTTTCAAATTGATCTTTTTAGATTCTAGAAACAATACTCAATGAACCGTACATCAAATATAACTTTTATTCTCATCTCTAGGTTGAAGTAAAATCTATGTTTGTCCCGTACACACTGTTGAAACACGTTCACGCACCTCTCTTTGATGGTTCGTCGAAATACCGCCCTTGAGTGGATCGGGGAAATGCGTGAGGCTTTGTTGCAGGTTCGCTTGGAATGTTGTAGCACTTTGCGCGGCTCTGCTTACGGTTCACCATTCCGTCGCTGGTGTGTACGAGTCTTTAGGTTGAGGTAAAAATCTCGGCGATTACATTGGAGGAAAAGAAATGGAGGACGGGAGGAAATTTTTTATCCACGTCACTAAGGAGGCTCTTTATACAAATAGCCCTCTTCGTCCTAAATTTATTTATATAGTCCTATATTTATTTATTTTCCATCACGTATCCCAAAGCATCGAGTCAAATGTTATTTTCTATCTAAATTAGACTGTAGTTTCTAGTTAACAGGAAGATGGAACATTTGGTCAGTAGAGTAGAGACATGATGCGTGGATAAGAAATAACGAGACGTGATCTCAAAACATGTATACGCATCAATCAGTCCAAGCACGTTCCAGAAACGGACCATTGCTTTAAGGAATGCCCTACATCTTAGCTCACTCGGCTGCGCGTCAATATAAGTCAGTTAAGAGGGCTGGGATTCGATAACTGGCAACGCCAAAATTTATTTTAGAGTGAGAATTTTTTACTTTCTTACGTACAACACCAATGTCATTAACGACTTAGTCTAAAGGGGTTACGATTGGAATATTTGTTTGGATTAAATGCACCAACTCTAGCTTGGCGTGGGAATGAGAAAACCACAGTTATAAATCACATATGGGAGAACCACTTCAGGTGTGCATGACCGATCGTCAAAACGAGTCCTCCTCAAACACTGATGACCTACAGAATATTGCGGGTTTAGCGCATTAGACAATGTGACCACTGGTTCTGGTTTTATCACTGATGTAGGCTTATCTGTTCATAATAATTAATTGATGGTTGAAGGAGTGAGTTTTGTAGATGTCATAGAACAAAATTAATTGATATTTAGTGTACTGACAAAATCAGTCAGTTTATAAAGTACACGTAAATACCACAGATAAAATAAATGGTACGGTGCATCACACAGACTTTCTCTCTCTTTCTATAAACTCGTAAGATTTCTGAACGGAATAATGTACATTGTATCATCACCACTCCACATAAGAACATGCATAAAATAATATACAATGATATATAATCAATGAGAAAAGAGGCACATCTTTGTCCACCTAAGAGCATTTCAAACAGTTTAATGTTTTAAAGACCTTAATAAAATTGTATTTGAACCATTTGCTGACAGCTTGGAAACTCGGATCTGCTTTACATGTTCCAATTTATGAAAACTATATTACTAGAGATGAATGGAGGGAAGTAGAAAGAAATCTAAGGAATCAATAACTAATGAAAGAATGTGAAAGTGCAATATTAGCTATAGTGAATACTAGTTTTTGACTATTTGTTGTTGCTTGTGTAAAGGTAAAATCAAATTAGTAGGAAGTAATAATACTTGAAAACAGGACATAAGATTTGACCTCTAATTTTAATAATATAAACAATAAAGATTTATGTATTTACAGATAAAAATTCTCACTTAAAAACAAAGAGCATACATGAAATAATAGAATTTTTTATAGAAATATATTTGAAATATATATTTGTTTACAACTAATAAGGTCTATTGGGATTAATAAAATGTATTTTCTGATTAATGTATACATCTTTTTCATTTCCACCACTTTGTAATGTTAAATAGGGCTTAAATACGAGATTTAATCAAAACCGTTAAAGCGTATTTCGAGAAATTGTGTAATATATATATATAATATATATAATTATATATATATATATATATATATATATATATATATTTGACCCCGAAGTGAATTATTAACCAAATAGATATTTACTAAAATGTTGTAAGATTTTTGAACATTGTAGCATTGGGCTACAATAAAGTGGACAGAGACTGGTTACTTACCCCATTGCACCACAATCTAGCGCCGATAGAGAACACCAACACGAGCTATTGTGTATCAAGACCACGCGTACCTGCGGACTAACTTAGACTGATCATCTGTGTATGGTGAAATTGTGCCAAAGAACTTGATTTGCTAAGAGCTCAAGCAACAAAGACACTTCACTTTTACTATGTTCTGGTGTTATCTCGAAGCCCAAACAGACTGTTTGGAAACTATTGTGTCATGCGCGAATTTGTTACACAGTATTCCATATGTTCTTTCCCACCTTGTTTTCCCGTCTTTCCTTTCTCTGGGTTGTATCGTATAAATAGTGGTAGGATGGCATCCTGCCGTCACTCTTGGACTTGATCGGATTGAGAGCGGGAGAAGCTCTAGCTTCTATCATTATAAAATGTAAGACCTGAATTCACTTTTCGGCTTCGTTAATATTTCTTTTGTTTTGTAAATTTGTTCTTAGTCAAAATTCTTTTTCGGCCATTTTGTTTTTTTACAATGTTATAATTGAAAATAGCTAGTCATCTCATCTAAAATAATTTGTTGCACGACCGAGACATTTATATCGATGATCGATCTTTTGATAACTCATAAAAAAAGATCGACTATAAAACTTAGGATATTAACGATATGTTGTTATCGACAATAGAATCGATCTTAAAGATCATATATTTTGTATTATTCTGTCATTCTGATATTAAATTTGTATTTAACAATGGAGACATCAAATTTACTACAGATAATTGATTGCTCTTTATCTTTGACTTTTCATCATTAACCTTTGTAATAATTACTATCACGGGAAATTGGTATATCTATTTTAAGTAACATTTAGGTAAAAAAATTAGGGGTAAATGCACTGTGGCTTGTTAAATTGTGATATAGGTTTTTAGTTGTTTGTCTGAATATTAAGGAATAATATATTTTGATAATCATCCAGTTATGAATAACTGATGAATAATTATGAATATATGAATATATAATGAATTATGAATAATTGATGTTTTCTATAATATAAAGCCATGTAGGCTTTCTCTAACTATTTATATATAAAACTTACATACGTAGATAATGTCTTAGATATTTCACAAACATCAAATTTTGTTATATTATACTAATTATTTATTTTCTTAAAGGGTTGAATCTCTGTTAAATAAATATCGACTTGACACTATTTTTTTGGGGATCTTATTCGTAATATTAATCCACCATACCGTAGGTATTATATTTTATTCTGTGTTATATATAATTTTTTTTGATTAACTATTTCAGGAATTAATTTTCATTCTTTAAAAGATCTCTTGGGACAGACAGTTCTCATATTTAATTTCCGCAACGGTGGGAGTTGCGGGGTCTGTGTCTTGGATGTTTGGACACAGACAATCAAAACAAGAACTCTTTGCACTTGCTCCTATTATTTTTTTTTTTTTTTTCTGCCCTTTATATATTATGTTTTCTTTGGACCTCCTGTTTTTTCCTTAATCTTGTTAGGGAGGGTACAACATCTCCATCAAAGACCAAAGACTTTTTTAAATTATTTTTTATTTATCTCCGCGTCATACTATCCGTTCGGTATTTATGCTTAAGTACTATTTACGCTAATATATTAGAGATTGGGAAGGTTGAATTTACAGGAACTGAACCCGCATTTGAGTGGAGAATGGAAAACCATTGATGAAAACCACCACAATTCACCCGACCTAGATTCAAACCTTGATCTCCCCGTCCTCGACAGTCAAGCTCAGAATGAAACTAGCGCGTTAATCTCAGTACGAAACTAACGCGTTAGCCAAACTACGGTACCGAGAAGGGTAACAATATAGAAATTAGTTTTATGTGCCAATGTGCCCTATAAGTTACAGACAGACAGAGGGAAATTCAAAAACCAACTTTTTCGGATTCAGGGATTCATGAAACGTCAAGATTCATCAAAATTTCTGTTTTAAATCCTATTTATTTTTAAAGAATTAATGTCCTCATTAGTATGTTTGGACCAATAAAAAAGATTAATATTGGGTCACAAGGGTCAACACTTCGTATTAAAATTTGGATTTCTGGTTATAGTTTTAACATTTTATAAGGTGTTGCACATCTTCAATCATCGCATTGATATTTAATTATACATTTATACATTTTGACCAATAAAAAATGTAAATATTGACTATTGAGTCTAAAATGGAGATAGATCATTGCTATGCAAACATTTCTCCTAAGAGATTTATGTAAAAATACCATACTTTTTTAGATACTTATATTTAATTACTCTATGGCATTGGAGAATTATTGCGTTAAGACTTAAGTAGTATATGTTTACAAATTAAGCTCACAAAATTGTATTAATATATTTGCAAAAATCTCAGAAACTGTTGCTTTTATAAAAATATGTCAAATAAAAGTTTTTTATTTCTAATAGTCCTACAATTTTGCAATGATAAGTTGTTAAGTTTCTCAAATAGTTGTGGAGATACGGAAATTAACGCTTCTGTAAAGTACCCTAAAAATCATTTTCATAGGAAAATGAAAATAGCCAGTTTATATTTATAATCTTAATCAACGCCTAGATACGAATTTTAATCAAAATCGTTTGAGCAGATTTTGAGAATCTAATTTTTCTCTTTTTGCCCTTTATAAAACTACTCCTAATTTTAAGTTTTAATAGACACACAGACAGACGGCATTGCAAAGACTATTTTTTAGGGTTCGGGGGGTCATGAGACTTCGACAGTCATCAACATTTCAGATTAGTTTTTCTTTACGGTCGCAATAATTAAACTTTAATGTCCAAAAAGTTAAAAAAAATATATATAATTGCGTATAGATTGAAAGTTATTGATTTTATAAAAATATGTTTCGAATAAAATATTTGTATTATAAATATATATACATATTTGTGATGCTAAGTAATTTCATATCTCAAATAATTTCGAAGCTATTATAAAAAATGTTAATTTATGCATCAGACCGAAGCCCTTAAAGCCATTTTGCCGAAATATTGAGGGTAGCCATTTTGTTTGGAATATTTATTAATGTTCATAAATTAAATTTAATCAAAATCGTTAGAGCCGATTTTGAGAAAATCGACTTTTTCTCTTTTTCCCTTCAGTAAACTACCCTTAATTTTAGGGGTAGATATCCAATTCCAAAAACCCCTCGGGGCAACCCTATGAAAATTCTAGATATCAAGTTTTAGCTTAATCGGTAAAATAGTTTAGGTTCTAGTTGGATGTACAGACAGACAGACGGAAATTCAAAAACCACTTTTTTGGATTCAGGGAGTCATGAAACGTAAAGATTCATCAAAATCTCGAGTTCGATTTTTTTGACGATCACTATACTTTCTCTACCTGTAAGAGAGAAAGTAAAAATACATATTCCATAGCTCGGGGCTTGGAAATCAATAATATAATATTATAATGGTCCACAGCTCGATATCAGAAGGAAAGGGTCAACAGAACCATTATTTGGTACCTAGTTAATTATTCTCCTTTAGAAAATATTGTCACAATAGTTTATTATTAGCTCCACGTCTTACTACCCGTTCGCGTTTTACGCAAAAATGGTTTAAAGCAGTGTTCATCAACAAAAGAAAGCCTAATAAAACTGGTCCCTGGTCAACTCTCAAAATTTTATTCTACTATCCGTTATTTCAAAATATGGTTTAAGTAATAATAAAGTCGAAAGATTCCAACAAGGCTATTTTTCCTTGACAACTTTATATTTTGATTTCTGTTAATAGAAATATGTGTGTAAAAATGTGAAATTAGCTAATTTAATAAGATTTTTTAATAATATCAGTGGAACTATGAGACCAGGCTTGATGGAAATAGGCTTTAGATTCAGCCTTACTCTAACAAATACAGCAGTTTTTCTTGATAGGCTCACAACATAAAAATTTTAAGATATTTGAAAACTATCAGTGAGCTTTCCTCTGTACGTTGAGACATGAATTTTCGTAGTTTCTTTTACCCTCCTTTTTTTGACATGACGAAGGCTAGTTTTATGTGAAGGACAAAAGGGAGTATAAGCTTAGACAGAATGGTAAAGTAGCTGCATGAAATGACATAGAACATTTTATTTTAAGGCATGGCTTGATATCGATTGAAACTCTCTCGCTGACCAAGGCGGCTTCCTTAATTCTTGATAATGTTTAGGAATGTTGAATTAATTTGTACATTTAACCCCAAAGTTATTTTAAACGCAATTTAAATATAGAATAGGGATGAAAAGAGTAGTTAACCAAGAGTGCTTCCACATTAGTATGTAAAAGGGATGAGAAAATCACAGTGCTGTTTTTTTCGAATATAATTTTTCTCTGTTTTGTTCTCAGCGGTACCTACTCCATGCTAATGGGGTTGTATTTCCTATAAACTCTCTTCTTCACCTCTAATAACAATGTTGCTAAACGTTTTAATAACAAAATATAATTATGATTGATTCATTCGCCTGAAGAGTCAACGTGAAAAAATATTGGGGTGATATAAAGAACAGTACACTCTATCGGGATTCGATCCTTGAGCTCCAAAGTAATAGTCATGTAAGCTAGTGATCGATTGGTCTAAATCAGCGGCTTCCAGTCTAGGGGTTGTGGTGTGTTACAAGTGGGATTACAATTCCCCTTGAATTTGTAGGGTTTTTTCAATTATTTGGATGGTTGTACTATAGAAAGAGGTAGAATTCAAACCAATTTAACAGGTTAAAATTATTTTAAAAAGATTATGTTACTTCTTGAGTTTCTTTTGGTTACTCTGCAATGACAGCTGCCTGCTGACTCAGCCTCGTGTTTGGGCTAACATAACTTCCAAAATGCCCGCCGGGATTGTTGAGTTTTGTTTTAAATCTTAGCTACTCGTATAATCACTGTATAAGAAATTCACTATCATTAAAGCAAGCATTGGTGGGCGCGTGGACTCAACGCCCATCTCGTTTGATTTGGGGGACGTAGAGGTCAGATTTAGCAGCGGGCTTGTAGCCCAGGAAGTTGTGTAGCGTTTGTAAAAGCTACAACAATTAAACTACGCTAGACGCAAGATTAATACAAACAATAACCCACCACAACCTTAGAAGTGACCGAAGATACTTACTGGTGCCCCATTCTCTATTGTGTACGCCGCGTTCTCTCTCTCTTTGAGCAACGACCATCTACCACGCACTTACTGGTTAAACTAATGGCACTTGAGTTGAAGGCACATTGACCGAACTTTTCGCAAAAGATGTCGGGAATTGTGATGTTGTGTGACGTCATTGGTGCTATAGTGCTGCGTGCGCCGTAGCGTCGAGAAAAGACTAGATGTTCTGCCCACATATGTTCCATGTTCTATTACCCCTTTTTCTTTCTTGTTCATTGAATTTCCCTCCCCTATGTGTGATCCCTTCCCCTCCCCCTTTTTTGAGCTTAGTTTTACGAATAAATACTGCTAGCATATCGGAGGTCAAGCCACTCTTGGCGGGATAACCATCCGAGGTGCATCTAGGTGCCGCGCATTAAAATGTAAGAACCAAAATTATTTTTCGGCCTTTATACTACGAAATTCCTTTTTGGCGTTATTATGCATTGAACTTTAGAACTATGGGATTTAACTATTCTTTGTTTTATTTAATATTCACGCTCTTTTTGGATATAGTTAAGTAAATTTTCACAGATTTAAAATGTTTAAAAGGAGAACCTTTACGTGAAATTATTGTTGAGTTTTGGAGACTTAGTAAATATTAATGGGATTTGACGTTTAATATTTTTGGCTTGTACTTATTATATTTAAAATATTTGAATGTGAATCTTCACTTATGGTTATTATGAAGTTATTGGAGACTTATGAAATATTTATGAGATTTAAAAAATTAATACTATTGACTAGTTTAAATTGTCGTATTTGTGAAATTTGAACGTACATTTGAAATGTTTAGCTTGTCGTAATTGTTGATTTTTTTTAAAGATTTAACAAACATTTATTCTTGGCGTATTCGAATGGTCGTAATTACTAAATTGGGCCAAGATTTGAAATACTTAAATGTTAATCATTTCCTGTTGTCTTTGTTGAGTTTTGGAGATTTAACAAAAATTGATGAGTTTTGAAAGTTAGTGTTTTTTGGCAAGTACTAGTTGTTATTGTTATGAATTTAAACATATATTTAATACTTAAATGAGGATCTCTACCTTTTGTTATTGTGAAGTTATTGGAGACTTACGAAATATTGATGAGATGTAACATTTAATATTTTTGGCATATACAAATTTTGTAATCATGAAGTTGGACAAATTTTCTATCGTCTTGGTATAATACAAATTAAGGGGTTTATTTATGTACGTCTTTTTGACAAGTAAAGTATTTTTTTTAAACCCTTGGAAATTGTCGAGACAGAATTTAGGTTGGGTAAAGAAAGGCCCAGAATGGGTTTCACCAAAATTTACATATATAAATATATACACTTGTTATTGATGAATAAATCTATTTTATCTTGCAATGTTTTTGTCTACTATATTTAGATTCTGCCCAAATTCATGTCACCTGGAAAGTACCTTATTTTCAGTTACGTTTTGACTGAGCGGGTTGGTTACACCATGATTACAAATATTAGCTCGAAATATATGTTTTTTTGGACGTCCTTTCGGCTCCTCCGCAAATATATTATCCTTATTATCTTATGTATGTCTGTTGTATGCCTGCTCTAGTCCTGAAGGAGGAAAAAGAGGTTACAGTTGAATCCCGAAATTCTTTTATTATTATTATATTTACAATGCATCGCCCTTGATCCCCAAGCATTTTACAGAATAACACTTCATACATTATTTATTTTAATGTATGCTGTGCCAGACACCCCATAGAAGGGGCTGAACTAATCCACAGAGTGTTTTTTTTTGGTCTCAATCTGTGACCCTTGAGCAACAATATGCAAATCAAGGGGCTCATGCCTGGTGTTATGGTGGTTATTTTCCTAAATAGTTTACTCCTATCCCTGAACACCAATAAGGGTTAATTTCTTCTAAATTATACCTACCACACTAGTGTAATTAACCTTCTGTGACTGAAACTGTTGCATTTTCTAATCAACTGTAATTCTTTTGTAATTTTCTGAAAATTAAAGGTAATTATGTCGGATCCCCTCGAAGTATTCACCAATATTAGTTCCTGCTGCGTAATATGATGTCATCAAGCATAAAAAAAAGTGTTTATTTTCTGAGATATGGGAGTTTAAAACAGTACCATGCACGAATGTTGTAAATATGCAACGGCGCCAGTCGTGGTGTCAAACGTCTGGCTCATTGCCACCGTATGTTGATAACAAAACACTACAGTAATAATTTAGAATTTTAGAATTTTAGAATTTTGTAATACAGTAAAATATAAAACTAAGCCTTACATATATTTTCTAATAATAAGTTATGTTTTTATAAGAGTTTAACATTATTGTATTTGACCCACGTCGGTGGCTTGATTGGCTAACGCACTAATTTCATGTTAGCTAGACTGCTGATCGCGGAGAGACCGAGGTTTGAATATCGGTCGGGTGATTTGTGAATGGTTTATCCTAAAAAGGTTTTCCATTCTCCCTCCACGCAAATATGGGTTTACTTCCTTTAATTCAACCCTCCCAATTTCTAGACCGCTAGCGTAATTAGTACTTAAGCGTATAACTCGAATGGGTGGTGGTAATAAATAAAATAAAAAATTCTTGTAATTTCTTTTTTTTACAAAATTTACAAAAATACAATATTACTAAAATATTTATTATAATATTGCTTCAATAGTAATATTATGTTTTGAAGTATGTGCTTTGATGATTATTTAGAACATTATTGGTTGTTGCCAAAATGCAACGATGCCAAACCTCGTGTTATTTTTCTTAGCGCCAGTCCCCAAACATTAAATATGGATAACCTGGGTGGCTATTAGGGACGCAGTGAGAGGTTATAAAGGGGGTATCGATGATTTAAGAGTCAAAAATTAGGGTCTAACCCAAACCAAAAGTTTGGATACCACTGGTCACTCCCGCAACAGAATGTTGATGACGGGGAGATTGGGGCTCTAATCCTGGTTGGGTGTACTGAGGGTGTATTTTTATAAATGGTTTTCTATTTTCATTATATGCAAATTCGCATACATTTACATTTGATACAACCTTCTTTATCCTAACACACTAACGTAATAAGTACATATACGTATAGTCAGAACGGGTAGCAAGAAACGATGCTAAAAAAAATTCACCTAATTTTGTGAACAGCTTACTTTTCAGCATGTTCAAATTCAGCTATTTATTAAAAGCAAACATATATGATAATATATTCAAAAATATATGCTTTCAATAGAGATTTAATGAGAACATTTTAATTGTCATGGTTTACTACACTACCCATTTGGGTAATAACTTGGGTAGTTTGTTTAGAGAAGCTTCGGTGCATGAAATATATCAATCGCAAGTTGAATCTATCAGTACCCGCCCAACTATTCTTGATAAATCAGTATTAAGCTTGTTTCACACAATCACCGAAAATTGGGATCGTAATCTGCCTGATTAGCGCAGCACTTGAACAAGTTAGAAGAAATGAATGTTGAATGTTGATCCACGATGCTTTGCAACACAATTTTAAAACAGCTGGCGATCAATATATTGTGGATAAACAGATCATTTAAATTATTGTCACCATGGATGTTTTCTAGTCATTGGGTTGTTTAGTCAAACAAATTAACACAAAACGAGAACGACACACCCACACACACACATTTTATCAGACGAGGTAATTTTTCTCAACATTAGACGCAGCTGTCTGCTTATATCGCGTTTTGTAGGCGTATGTGCATATTGAGTCAGTTGGTTTAAGTGCATGCGCACTGATTGAGTCGGTTGGTTTTGAAATTGTATTGATTCTTCCAGAAAAAAAAATGTATGAAGAGACGTGATCAAAGATGATAATGTCTACTAAAACTAGGATTCCGATAAATTTAATATAAGCGTACAAACAACACTTAATAATCTATTTCTTTGAATACTTATATGTATATAATATATCATATATATATTGTATTTCTGGTTGGTAAAATCTTTAAAAATTTTAATTCCAAGTAAAGTTTATTAATCTCCCGAAATGGTATTATTAAATATGCACGAACACACACCTTCACAAAATAACTTAAAACTAGAAATATATATTTATACCATAATCAATTAAGTTAAATGCTTTTGAGTGCAATCGTGAAATATTAAACTAAATGTTTTCATTTGAATCAATTGCTATTTCACATTTTTCAGCGAGGATCTCCCTTTAATATTCCTCCAGGCCACTGTGAGGGCCACATTTTCAGCGATCGCGGGCCGCATTAGGTCCGCGGGCGTCCAGTTGGACAACCCTCACACCAAAAGCGTTGATTTCTTGCGATTGGTTCTCAGCCTGTCACGTGACCACCCTTCAGTTTTGCTTTTGTTTTTCGGCGAGCGTGTGAGCCCACAATAAGTTGTGCAAGAACATGCTATGACAAGCATGACCCTCCCCTCCCACTCCACTATCTCACTTTCCTCCTTTCCCATAACCTTCAATCTCCAACCAGGTTTAACTACGTTATCCGGCGGGGAAAAGGACTCGAAAACGACATTAATCCATTTAGATAATGGACCAGTGACACCTTCTCCAGCGCACTCCTAGAGTTCTAGACACACCTCCAACATGGAGTGAGTATCAATTTAACACATAGACGTATCGTAGTATATCTTTCATTAATAGACGCACTATCTACATTCTCCAACAAGGAGTATCAATCCAGCACATAGACGTATCGTGGAATACCTTTCATTAATAGACGCATTATCTACCTTCTCCAACAAGGAGTATCAATCCAGCACATAGACGTATCGTGGAATATCTTTCATTAATAGACGCTCTATCTCAATCCAGCATAGAGACGTATCATCGAATTACTTTTAATATAAATTCACTATCTAACTTCTCCAATGAGGCGTGAACGTTAAACCACCATTAAGACGTGTCATGGTATATATTTCCATGCTCTATTATATGCATGTTTATTAAACTTTTACAATTAGGAGTAAGAGTCCAAAATATAGAAGAATAAAAAGTGGCTATTTCTAAATCTCCGATGGTGTCTTATGTTCCAAATAAGTTTAGCGTGAAATGTATCAAGGACCCGCATCATTTAACAGATATAACAAATGTCAAACTCATTTATTCTGGTTGGTTGATGACAGGGAAGTTGAGACTCGAAATGAGATTTTATTTTTCCTAAATAATTTTCTATTCTGCTTCCATCCCATACGGTTACTTCTAAATTCTACCCTACTCAAACATTCTAAATTTGTGTAGTAAATGAGTATAGCTTAAAGAGGTAATAAGAAGCAATGGAAAAAAAATCAACAACCAATCAAACCTTGTTTCCCCTTGGTGGACCTTGCAAGATATTATTTCTGAATCAAATCAATGTAATCCGATTCGGTCGCCACGTGGTCTAACGCGCTAATCTCGTGTTGGACTAGACTGCCGAAGACGGGGTTCAATCAAGGAAAAAAAATCAAAAATGTCCACATATTTTATTTTACTTTGTATTCATATGTTCGTAAATTTTGAAAAATTACTCTTGGACACCGGACCCTTGGCTTAGAGCACCAATCTATCCAGTATTCATCCCGTACTTAGGGTCGTTCTTCACTCATATTTTAAGGCAGAGTCTGTGATGAAAATTATCGGTTATCATTGAGCTATCATTAATACCATAGACACTGGTGACTCAGGATTGGCTTTATGCTGCCGTTTGTACAAGTAATACTGTACACGGTGAGCTAATCATATGGAAAAATAATACACTTGCACAATTAATTGTACATGACTAGCGAGGCTTTGGAGAACCACATAATCCTTGGAACAGAAACAGCCAAATAAGCTAACATATTCATAAAATTGGAAGAAGAAAACCTGGAAACGGAAATCAAAAATGTGACCGTAAGTTTAGCGCACTAATGTTGTAAGCTACATCCATGTTCCATTATGGTATAATTTAAAAGACAGGGTCATGGTGTATTCCGTCAGGGTAAGACTGATACCTTCCAGAGAAAACTGAGTATACATTGGAAATAAACTCGGCGTTCGGTGAGAAGTAAGTTCCCAGCTTATAAAGTAATAAAATTCACGTTAATTTCACAGTTTTTTATTTAATACTTTATATATAAACAATGGAGGTTTGTTTTCAGACATTTTATGCTGTTGCCTCTTAAATTTAGTATATTTAATTTGGTTTCTTGATACTAAATCGACAGAACAATTTTATTTGGTGTGATAAGGCGCTTTCTATAAAGTGTTTCTTTCAATTTAATTCATTTTTGTTTTTTAGATAGCACATTTAAGGTTTTTCTGCACATAAGCATTTTGTGGAGTTTTTCCTTTTCTCTGGGTGGTACAAACAATAAGAATAAAAAATAATTATTTTTTATAATATTTGTCTGCTTGTTGCCAGTAAACTCACAAAAGTAGTCAATGGACCGAGACGGGACTTTTTCTGTTGTATTCCCATGTTTTTCAGATACCCATGGTAAGCTATATAACAGGGGCTCTTAGCCGGGCATAAGCATACCCCTTGGGAGTATCGGCAACCTAATAATTGGGGTATAGGACTTGATCTCTGGACAGCTACAATATCACTAGTTATATTGTGTAGGAAATTTGTGATTCGCAATTTTTCTATAAATAAATATGAAAACATCCTTAAGATTTGTTTTCATCAGTCCTGTTCCTAGCTATCTGTATGTAAGGGAAAACCAAGTTTATTGACATATTTTAGGTCATGTTGGTACCTAATTGGAATGGTTATTATTATCATGATTTAGACAGTCTGGATAAGGGGTATGGAGATATATTGGGAAATTCATTTGTAAACTGTAGTCATAAAAAAATTAAGGATCCTAGCTATACGCCATCACGCTATCTCATTACTCATTAGCAAGCGAAGTAGTGTCGAAAAAGACTGGGTATAGGCAGTGAACATTCATCGCGGCTGGTACTTTGGGTACAAAAGATGGAAAGTGATATGAACATGGGTGTGGAAGGGGAGGAACGGGGAATATGGGTGTGAGTCGTTGTCTATCCGTGAATCTTCTTCAAACGCACATAAAAACACTGCTCTCGAGTAAGTTTCAATTTTTTTTTAGCAGTTGAAGTTTTCGAATGTGTTGATGTATTGCTCAATAAGAGCGATGCCGTAGTAAATGCTTGTTCTTAATAAAATGTTGTTAGTGAGAATGGTCTAGGCAAATAAATTACTAAATTAGGTACAGAGTCCTAATAGCATGAACATTGAATGCATATAGGCCCTACTAGTTATCTAAAATTCCAAACCCACTCACTGAATTACTCATCACCGTATATCCTCAACCCCTGAGCCTGTAAACTTGAAATTTTGCGCCAAAGATTATTTTAAGCACTAGGCAAGTATTAAGACGAGGTTTTTAGAAATTCGACTTCTAAGGGTAGACAAAAAGGGATGGGATATTGAAAGTTTTTAAAATTCACTAGTGGATCTTTTGAATCAACGGACACGGAGTCTTGAAATTTAAAAAGAAGTTTGTTTTATAGAATTGAGTGAGATATTTTTAAGGTTATTTTCAAATTTCTTCTCCTTATGGGTGGAAAGGGATATCAAGAGGTGGGAAATCTCATGTCATCCAATCTCGATGAAACTTCAGATATGGGATTTTCAGTAGCATAATAAAATATTGATATTATTTTGTGTACTGCACCGCAAAATGGGTCCCAAATTGAGTTGGAGATAAAAGGGTGGGGTTCAAAACTTCCAAACTAATATAAATAGCTATTTAGTATGGGAGAAAACTTAAATTTGGCGGACAGCTAAAGGGACCAATCTAAATAATTATAAAATTTAAATTTTTAAATGTTTAAGTAGGACCCAGGAAATAGTGAAAGGGGTTTATAATTAGAAAAAATGTATTTGTAGCTTACAATTGACACGCCCTAAATTGGGGTGTTTTTTTTTAACATTGTAATGTTGTGAATTGCAAGTGACAGACCCATTATAGTAATGTGTTTTGATGAGTGAGTAAACAATAGGACACAAGTTCTGACAGCCAGAATGTCTTGTCAGCAATCCTTTTGGTAATCAGGCCAAGTTGTAGTATATATAGTATTATTTTTCGAGCTAACAGGGATGACAATTCACCATCAATTCTAGAGGGGTCAATCTGTCTATTTTGGGGGCTTCGCGGGTCAGGATGCCGGATCATCGAGTACGTATGCTTGGGGGCTACCATCGTTCCAGATGTCACGGGTTCATAACCAGGTAGGACTACCTAGAGTGCCAGTCAGGCCATTGGTTAAGCATTCCTTGCTATACTTCATTCTGTCAATAGCTCCTGAGTAAGTCTTTTCAAATCCTTTTTACATCTTTTTAGGCATTTTTAATAACATCACATATTGTAGTAGTGCCAAGTAGTACAATAAAAACCTAAAAATCAAAGCCGTAAATTAATTGCGAACCCACACAATATATCCAGTCACCATTCCTATCGTAGGCCGCAAAACATCTTCATATATTAGGTCCATAAGGGAGTCGGTGACTAGAAGAAGATTTAAACTTTTCAGTTAGATAAAAGGACAATTCCAGATAGGCTTAGCCTAATAAGTCTCAAAAATTGAAATTTCTAAATAGTAGTTAGAAAAAGGAAGGTGTGGGGTGGGGTACAAAATTTCCAAAACTAATAGAAACAACTAATTCAAAATGTGTTTGAAAATTTATATTTGGAAGTAAAGTGACCACGCCAAATATCCATAAAAGCCTGAATACTTATTTAAATTTTAAACTTACCCCAATAAATATAGGAAGGAAAGAGGGGGTTATAGAAAGAAAACATACTTTTAGGTGTAATAGAAAGTTTAAATTTGTAAAACAGGTAGCTCACAAAATAAATCTTAAAATTTGAGGTTTCAAGGGGAAGGCTGAAGAAATGGATGTTGCACATCCTAATTTGATATAGTTTGATGCAGCTTACCCGCGCAAAGAACGTGTCAAACTGTTAGTATTTCAGATCTTTAAATAATTTAAAAATAGTTAAAATTACAGAGACTTTTTAAAATTTCCTTGACAACTCCTTGATTTTTCCATGTTTTTTTGTTGTTTTTCGGGTGCGTAATGACCCTATATTTGGCACCATAAACCCTTAAATATGCATAGGAACCTTAAATGATCGCTCAATCTTTTAAAATAACACCTAGCCCTATGTTTATGGTGAATAGGATTTAAAATTTAGCCACTCTTAACAGCGGGAATGCGGGGAATAGCATTAGTCTCTTCTAATCTGGTTATACGTTGACTAAGAGGTTTAGGGTTGGACTATCTTCTAATGTATTGAAGTGGTCTTTAATTAATAATAATATTAATTAGTTAAATTACACTAACAATACTTAAGAATTCTTGAAAAATATTATTTTTATTTTAACTTATTCCACCACGTCTAACTATAAGTATGGTTTATACACAATATATTATGTAATAATTACGATAATGGTGAGGAGATGAGTGAGGTAAACTTTAGGTTAAATGTGCCAGCTTTGTGTTGATTGAGAGTGTGAAACCATTTAAGAGAAATCATAAAAGTAAACTCAGCCGGGACTCAATCCCAAACCTCTCCATCACCGGAAAAACAACTAATGAGCTTGATGTTTATACCACGTGCCTCTACTGTGCAGGATGATTAAAATTAAGGCTTTAATCAAAAACCTGTTTCCATTTAAGGCAATATTTCTTGATTTTTTTTAAAAAAGTGCTTCAGATGGTATTTTTTGTAATCACGTTGAAATAATTATATTGCCATTTTTTTTTCTAAACTTTCGTGAGTCTTGAATCCTTTTTACGGCAATAAACTAAGCAGCGTAACCCTTCTATGTATTCATCAAAACAAATGTCCGCTATCTTGTAAAGTATTTACTACCCTTACATGTATTCATAAAACAAATGTCCGCTATCTTGTAAAGTATTTACTACCCTTCCATGTATTCATAAAACAAATGTCCGCTATCTTGTAAAGTATTTACTACCCTTCCATGTATTCATCAAAACAAATGTCCGCTATCTTGTAAAGTATTTACTACCCTTCCATGTATTCATCAAAACAAATGTCCACTATCTTGTAAAGTACTTACTTCCCTTCCATATATTCATCAAAACAAATGTCCGCTATCTTGTAAAGTATTTACTACTCTTCCATGTATTCATCAAAACAAATGTCCGCTATCTTGTAAAGTATTTACTACCCTTCCATGTATTCATAAAACAAATGTCCGCTATCTTGTAAAGTATTTACTACCCTTCCATGTATTCATCAAAACAAATGTCCGCTATATTGTAAAGTATTTACTACCCTTCCATGTATTCATCAAAACAAATGTCCACTATCTTGTAAAGTACTTACTTCCCTTCCATATATTCATTAAAACAAATGTCCGCTATCTTGTAAAGTATTTACTACCCTTCCATGTATTCATCAAAACAAATGTCCGCTATCTTGTAAAGTATTTACTACCCTTCCATGTATTCATCAAAACAAATGTCCGCTATCTTGTAAAGTATTTACTACCCTTCCATGTATTCATCAAAACAAATGTCCACTATCTTGTAAAGTACTTACTTCTCTTCCATATATTCATCAAAACAAATGTGCGCTATCTTGTAAAGTATTTACTACCCTTCCATGTATTCATAAAACAAATGTCCGCTATCTTGTAAATTATTTACTACCCTTCCATGTATTCATCAAAACAAATGTCCACTATCTTGTAAAGTATTTACTACCCTTCCATGTATTCATCAAAACAAATGTCCGCTATCTTGTAAAGTATTTACTACCCTTACATGTATTCATCAAAACAAATGCCCGCTATCTTGTAAAGTATTTACTACCCTTCCATGTATTCATAAAAACAAATGTCCGCTATCTTGTAAAGTATTTACTACCCTTCCATGTATTCATCAAAACAAATGTCCGCTATCTTGTAAAGTATTTACTACCCTTCCATGTATTCATAAAAACAAATGTCCGCTATCTTGTAAAGTATTAACTAACTGCTGCTTCAAATATTAATAAAGCCGTTAAGCTAAGCAAACCCTTGACACAATAAAAAACTGTCTTAATTTGTTTACCAACCTTATTATAGTAAAACAATATTTTAGGTACTAATAAAACTTAATGGTACTTCTCATACCCATTGAAATCTTGGAAACGCGTACCGTAGTTAAGGAAACACTGTTATATGGGAAGTACTCTTTTGAAAGAAAAAAATAAACTTACTTGTAGCACGTGTTCTCATCTCCGACACGCCAGTTACAGATATCCTCACCCTAGTCTACCTAAAAGCCTTCCCTTTATCCCCCATTATCCACTCACACCAACAGTTCCTCACCCTGCATCTTCTCACCAAACTTGCGGATTGATACAACCACAAGGTTAAAAGAGGTAGAACAGAAGAAGAGAGAACAAGCAGTTCACTTGGATACCACCTGAGGCAGGACTGTATCTTCCTTCCCCTCCCAAACCCGTACTCTACCCACACCTCCCCTTTCTTTTGTAGCTCCCTCATTCCTATTAAACTGTCACTACTTTTTCGCAGTTATAGAGAAGGTGGAAAATTTACTCTTTGCTCTAAAAAAAAGTTTATTTTAAAACTATTTTCCCCCTAAGATTTTGTTACTTAAACAATATAGCTAATCATATAACTTTTATTTAAAGTTTATGATATGTTGCTTCATATTTTCTAATCTAACACCGAAAACCCAGGTTCAAATCCTGATAAGCGGTTTCTCTATTTAAAAACAAATAGAAACATTTCATTTAATTTCATGTTCTCAGCCGATTTCATTATATTTAATACAAATAATTACTTTTAAAGTAATTAATCTCCATTACAGTGTTATTAAAGCGTAGTATATTTATTATCCAATAAAATATGTTATGTGTGATTTAAAAAATGTGTTTGATTATAAAAATAAGTGAAATGTTTATTTTATACATAGCCTTAAACGTATATAATAACACACACATCCCGAAGTCCATTAAGTTTTAAACTAAAAATAATTCATTTGAAACCTAATTTTTTCCCTAACTAATCGTATTATAAATATCTAGTAAACCTGTCTTAGAAATGAGTTAAAAATGCTATTGACTCGTAAAGATGTAAGACAGTTAAAGGAAATCATTATTAAGTGGTTTTATTTTTTGTTTTTTGATCAAATATTTTAACACATTCAACCACCGAGATCACTAGGAAGTGATCTGTTCCACATTCACGCAAACCCTAGTATTATTTACTAAACTTCTAAGTCTCTCATCATACACCACAAAAATCAATCATCGTTCTCGAATTGCCCCTTTTCCATTTATACAAGTGAATATATTTATGCTTAAACCATGTGATAAACACAAACATTTTTCTAAACACAGACTCACCAACTCATTACCATTATCGTTCATAGTCATAACCATGCCTTCCTTAAACATTTTCTGAATTCTCTCTTCGGGTACCCACCCATCCATTCATATCTGTTGATTTAAATATGAGCTAATCAAAACTATACATATATTTTTATCAGTCACAGATGTAATCGTTCTTTTTCGCCTAAAGATTTCTGAAAATAAATAGTAACGCCACTAATACAATTTTCTCTCTAACCTTTTAGTAACCAATTAAAGGGCTGCAACTGACTCGTCATTGTTATTGTTCTGCCGAGAAAGTCAAAACATCAACTGGTCTACCATCCGACACATCAACACATCCACCCAAACTTGGATTGTTCAGTGCAAAAGCGTACTGAGTAATTACAACTCTAGCATATTTGAAAGTGAATATACAGTGTTTTTTGTTGCTGCCACTCGCTGAAAACTAGAGTGTGAACGTAGTGTTTGGAATAGTGGTCATTCACTACTAGGTAGTACTGGAGACTCTCTAGTAGGCGACGTTACACCAATACTTAGAGACCGCTCTATCCCTCGTATTAAAAACATCGAGCTATAAGTAATCAAGCTTAGAAATTTTCTTTCAATTTTTTCAGGGTTAGAATTGTTGACATCACGTTTTTTCACAGTTACAGAGTAGGTCACTGATCAAAGCTAAAGCCACCAATGATATCACCTTTCTCTCAAACAAAATTATTCTAAGGGCGATATGTGGAAGTGAAAACGTTACGGTAAAAGACGTCAAGAATCTGCGTCAGGCAGTGTACAGGCAACGGAAATCTCTTTTACCCTTAAGTCCATTATCGCAGGAGCCCGCCCTCGAGTTGATGGTGAGTGAACAAACAACGTAACATTCTTACACTTTTCATGCCGAAAGGTTTTGTTTTGTGCACGATTACATTGCATTATTTATTACTGATGACAATATGACTACGCTGTGCGACCCTTTATTAATGTTGTTCGCTGATGCGACTTTAACTTCTGCCCCAAAACACTTTTCCTAGTTGAATACAGTGCATGGGTGCATTTCCAAACTATACTGTCCTCTGGTTTATTTTTTCTGACTGGTAAAAGTAAGTAAATATATGTGCGAATGTGGTCTTTCATATGCTGCATGCTCTCGGCTCGCGGACTTTATTTTAGTCCGAAAGCAATCCGATTGGACTTTGAACTTACAGCACATTCAGCTGTAAAAATATTTTTCCCCGAGTGCTCCATATTTGGTTGTAAATTTCACTGTTGGTTTCAATGTTGGTTCCAAAAAATATAGACCTGCAAAACGCTCTTGCGGGAGTAAAAAGCCAATTTGGAAACTGGGTAAGTGGTTCAAAGCTTTTTTGGGCTATCATTATCTGTCTCCCACAAACGTCGGTGATGTGTTAGTAGTTTTATGGAAACCCCTCCTTCCGACAACCTTTTCCAGATTTTCGACTACATGGTCAACAATTGACATTGACGACAACGCCCTGTTCCCTTAATCCATGTGTGCCGCACCACTTTCAGACATATCAACGACGACCAATGGACCAGAGGCATTCCACCGGCACTACAACGCCCAATTATACACTCCTTAGCCCAAACATATGGAATGTTGTAGAGGTTCTAAAGGAAATCCAGGTTGAGAAAAGGTTTAAGGTACATGCATCCGTCCATGAAAGCGAGCGTCCAAACAGGAAAAAAATAGTCCAAGAGATAGAGATGAACTATTATACTCAGCATGCTTATCAGAACATGCTGCGAGGAGACATCACAGCCGTCAATTTTGTGACCAAAGTAGGATGTAAGAATCTAACCCCCCACTATTTAACTTACACACATAAATTTTGACGACCAGCTGTGGTACCAGTGCTGTGAAATTTTACTGCTTGAATTAATATAATGCGTGTGAAATGACTGAAAGTAATATATAATAATTTCCCAAGGATGAAATATAAATGGGGTGCGGGTAGGGGGTTTTACGGTGTACTGTTAGTAATTAAATAAGTTTTTGCACTGAACAATCCAAGTTTGAGTGGTCGAGTTGATGTGTTAACTTTCTTCGGCAGAACAATACATATAACCCACGGTAGTAGACGGTGCTAATAATATAATAATAAACAACAATGTCGAGTCGAGTTTCACACAATTAAAGTTATTTTGTCCCGGCCACATATTTCCTCCACCAAAGACATGTTAAAGGAGAGTTTGAACTGACTATCATAATGGATTATTGTTACTAAGGGCATATAATTATATCCGTGTAGTGTTTATACATTTATAAAGTGAAGAGTTTGTGTATCTGTTATGAGCGTTGCGTAGTATCTACCACAAGCAGATGGTGACATGTTTAAATGAATTGCCCCTGTGCACTAAAATGTGCACATTAAAGCCATAATTTTTGAATTTTGACTAAAATTTTTTTTAATTAATTAAAAACCAAAAAAATGAAAAAAAAATACTAAGGCTACTAGAAAGCTTTAATACTACAATCCATGCAATGTGTATGTAGTTTAGTGGTCATGAAAATTTGGTGGCCATGGAGAAGAGTAAACAAGAAGAGTTTGGTATCTATAGCAGGTAGATAGATTTTATGTATTAACACGTTTTTACCTATAAGCCCCCTTTTCTCTTTTTACACCAATTTACAAATTTTAAAAATTCTTACTCTAAATTATGTATCTAGGATTGAGCCGGGTTATTATGTAAAAATTGGTTAAAAGAGTAAAAACTAAAACGACAAAAAATGATAAAAATGGTTTAAAGTAAATATAATAAACAAGGGCAATATGATTAAAGGGACAAAAATTGCAAAAATGTCCAAAAGTGATCAACATTTCAAAAGGGTAAAAAGATTAAAAAGCTGCAAAAGGGTCAAAAGTGTTAAAAAGGAAAAAAGTATAAAGAGGTCAGTAAGGGAAAAGGGGCAAAAAGGTATTACTTTAGGATAAAAAGTTAAATAAAGAAAAAGTGCAAGAAGGGTAAAATGGGTAAAATGGGTGAAAAAGGATAAATGGGGCGGATCGTGTAAAAAGATTAAACGGGGTAGATGCGGTAGAAATACATTTTTAGTGCCCGTTTGGATTATACGCTTTTGTAATAAATACAATTATGGTTTTAAGGATCAAGAAGGTTATATTTGAAGGAAGTGAGCCATCAGTACCCCCGATCGAGAATACAACATTAATTTCCCCGTCATTGGCAGTCTAGTCTACTGCAATAGTAGCTTCATAGACCTTGCGGCCACCAAAGTGGGAGGTAAAAATTTGATAAAATAAATTTGATTGCATTTAATTAAAACCATTTAACAAAGCATTAGATATGCTGTGACAATCCTTTTTTTAACTAAAACCATCAGGAAAGAGTTCAAAGTTTGTGTATGGAGGAATTGGAACTTAATCTTCAAAAGAAATGCCTGCTTTTAAAACATGTTCAGATCATATTATCATCTCTGTTTTGACATTGTGTATTAGTCAGCCTACTTTTGCATTTTGTATCACAATCCAAACCAATAAAGGATTAATATTTATACATAATTTAAGATTTGGTTACTATTTCCTGTGTTTTATTTTATATTATACTAAAAATAACAAAGCTAAGTTTAAGATTCCCGTGCGAGGAAAGGGTACACCAGATAATTTAAATATAAAGAAACAACATTGTTGCCCTCATTTTTTTACTACTAAAGCTATGTAACTGAAATGTAAGTATTTTTTTAACTATTTTTAACAAATGTTTATAATTTATTTACAGACATTTTATTCTAGAATAAAACTTTTTTTTTCAAGAAAAGAAAATCAGGTTATTTACCACAAGTCAAAGTATTTATTTATATTGTACAATTTATATAGTAAAAATGATTCACTTTGAATAAAATGGTGACCACAATAATATTTATCAAGATATTGTATAATTAAGTAATAGAGTAAATTTAGAATTTTAAAAACTATACCAAAAAATTGTAGAAAAAATATACTGTCAAATGCTTAAGAGCTTGTATGCCTTAATCAAGACACTATTATCAACAAATACGAATTAATATTTAGATGGAATTTTATAACCACTTTCGAGGAAAAAAATAAATATATATTGTCATTTTAGATCAAGCTAACAGATTCTTGATTTTCACATGAAGGAACGTTTTGTGCTCCTTTCATAAAATACAAACCTAATTTTTGTGTCCAGCATTGGTAATTTTACTATATATTATTGTTATTTTATAGGTTTTAAAAATATATATCAAAAGTGACAGCTACAGACCACATACTTGAGGTACGAATAAGTTAAATTATGTCTTTTGACTTATTCTAACTTGCATATATGTCCATTTTCAAAAAATTGTGATATAACCTATGTTCACATTTATAGGGATCCTATTTGTGAAATAAATATTTATATGTCGACTAAATATTTACAGATTAATTTGACTTAATTTCAGATTATTAAAAACTATATACAAGAAAGCGTGTAATCCGAATGGGTAATAAGATGTGGTGCTAAAATAAATTATAGTATATATAAATATATATATATAACACACACACACACACACACACACACAAAAGACCATACGGCATATAGACACAAGTTTTCATTTTCTGATTTAGTAAAATTATTGAAGGCTAGTCATGAATCATTTCAACCTCAAGACTATGATGCACCTTGAAGTTTTATGTGTCCCGAGATAAAAAAATGTGTCCTCACTATTATATTCCCCCCCACCCCTTCTTATGTGTCTATCCCTCCCTCTTTCTGTCTTGCCTGGTGCTAAAGACAAAATGGTTTGAAGGATTTCGTTCAAACTTAATATTTATATGTTATATGAACGTACTTCAAGGTGAAATCATAATTTTTTACGTTAGCCCTGGACTGAGGAATGATTTTTAGAAATTGGCTACAACGATTTTGTGCAAAATGGATACCAGAGGAGTGTTTTACAAGACAAATAATAAAGTATATTTTTTTTTTCTAAAAAAAAATATTATTTGATGCTAGTTTACTGACTATTTATTGTTTAATAATTAATTATTGTCAAAGCTTGGCATCTTTTGTCTTGCTAAAAGTGAACAAGTCTGCCGTAATCAAAATCGCTTTTGTCAGCAGATATTATATCAGCAGTCACACGCCAACATAACAGTTATTATTATTATTATTATTATTTACATTGTTTAAGTTTACAATATTCTGATCTATTTTTTGCATAATGTTACTGCTTTTAACCACTATTTGGTTATTATTTTTAATGTTACTTTTATTCTTATCATTATTAACTACTTTTTTGTCTCGTGGTTGTTTATCGGTATATGGCATTATTTGGCCATTTTTTGTCTATCATGTTTTCTTATGTAAATGTATGTATTGTAGGGTATGTACTTGTGTGCTTTTCAGTGCTGGCCTGTTATTGGTCTTACGACTGTTGGCCGGCACTATAATAAAGGAAATTGAAAATTGAAATTGAAATTATTATTATTATTATTATTATTAGATAGTGTTGTGCCTACTTGCAAACCCACTATTGGTGGCTGTGGATAACTTATAGGGGGGAAATACTATTTAGGACATATACAGGCTGTTCAAAAACTCATAGCCCAAACTTCAGATGTAGTTTGTTTGAGCCAAAAGTAATAAAAAAATAAACCATTCTCTTACATCCGGAAGATTATGCTAATACTATTAAATCATCTTCAAAGTTTCGGTGACAGCGCCTGGAGACCAAAGCTGTTAAAGCATGCGTGTACAACAGGTTGCATATAAACCCGAATTTTGTCCATAAGCGAGGACAGAGAGGACTAGATAAAACGTAGTGTGTTGTGACCTACCACTACCTGACCGACGGTCAGTCTGAGAGAAAGTACGGGGTGTTGTGACTTACCACTGCCTGACTGACGGTCAGTCTGGGAGAAAGTACGGGGTGTAGTGACCTACCACTGCCTGACCGACGGTCAGTCTGAGAGAAAGTACGGGTGTGTTGTGACTTACCACTGCCTGACTGACGGTCAGTCTGGGAGAAAGTACGGTGTATAGTGACCTACCATTGCCTGACAGACGGTCAGTCTGAGAGAAAGTACGGGGTGTAGTGACCTACCACTGCCTGACCGACGGTCAGTCTGAGAGAAAGTACGGGGTGTTGTGACTTACCACTGCCTGACTGACGGTCAGTCTGGGAGAAAGTACGGTGTATAGTGACCTACCATTGCCTGACAGACGGTCAGTCTGAGAGAAAGTACGGGGTGTAGTGACCTACCACTGCCTGACCGACGGTCAGTCTGAGAGAAAGTACGGGGTGTTGTGACTTACCACTGCCTGACTGACGGTCAGTCTGGGAGAAAGTACGGGGTGTATTGACCTATCACTGCCTGACCGACGGTCAGTCTGGGAGAAAGTACGGGGTGTATTGACCTATCACTGCCTGACCGACGGTCAGTCTGGGAGAAAGTACGTGGTGTTGTGACCTACCACTACCTGACCGACGGTCAGTCTGGGAGAAAGTACGGGTGTATTGACCTACCACTGCCTGACCGACGGTCAGTCTGGGAGAATGTAAGGGGTGTATTGACCTACCACTGCCTGACCGACGGTCAGTCTGGGAGAATGTAAGGGGTGTATTAATGGAAGCACCGCACAGGGGAGTGGACCCCCCGGAATAGTCAAGAGTCTTTCTATCCTAGGGTCACATTATAACCGGCGCGATGCGGGTGATTGCTATAATTAGAGACAAGACGTACCATCTAGGCTAGCTCAACGGGCGGAATATTAGGTTGTAGGACACGAAGAGATTTGTTAAATATCTCTAAAACTAAAACTGTTCAATCAAGATGACATACAGTATATTCTAGTTGGTATCTATCTAAACTAAAAACAAATTAATATTATTGATCCCAAAAATGATTTATCACCAAAGCTATCCTGACAGATATTATTATGGAATGGGGTGGGGTAGCAACATTATCACTATTTTAAATGGATATAACATTTTTGATCTAAATAGATATTTGAATAAAGTGTTTCATATGATTATCAAAATATAGTGCTTTCTATGCGGAAAGCCTATTAAGGGTCGTTTACTGACAACCAACTTTTAAAATGTTTTTCCTAATAACAATATCCTAATTAAAATAAACTATATGTGAGAATATATACAATTATATCGTATTTGAAGCATTAACATAAAACTTATATTCCAGTTAAAATATTGATCAATTTGTCATAATATTAATACTCTAAATACCCAGTATATTATAAGCTTAAGAAAATATGAGAAATGGTTTCCCTATTCTACGAAATTGATATTTATCTTTTCAAAATGTACTGAAACCTGACATTTAGGCGCACATTTTGAATCACATTAAGACTAAATTTTGACCTCACATGAATCTGAATAAAAATTTCCTAGGCTTAGATAGTCGTCTATTTAAAACCCACATATCAAGAATCCCGACAGTGAGCTGTATCATAAATAAATGACAACACAAAACTTATAAAAAGTATAGCTAACAAATCTAAAGTGAAGCTAATGAGTGATAATAAAGGATAGAAAATAGAGTGATACCAGTAATGAAGGATAGTCTAGTGATAATAAAAGGTATATTAAAGATTGACACTTGAATATATAGAACAAATTGATAATACTATGGAATAGGAAACATTAATATGAAGGTTAGTAGATATAATCTATAAAGAGTAAGGGCAATAAATAGAGATAAGAAGAGTATTAAATACTAATAAGGTTAGCAAACAAAATGATTAAAAGGTTGGTAAGTCAATTGCAAATAGTATAGTAAGCAGAGTGACAATAAGGGAAAGGAAGTGACATAAAGGCCAGTAATTAAAACAAATTGAAAGTAAGGGCAGTAAATAAAGTCATAATAAAATCTAGTAAACACAGTAACGGTAAATCTAATAAATACATTTATTATAAAGCTAGTAAATAGCGAAAATGAGGGTAGCAGATAGTTACATTAAGGTTAGTAAACGAAAAAGAGAATGGCACTAGGGGTAGTAAATAGATTGAAAATAATTATAGTAAGTAAAGGATGGTAATTGGATTGATAACAAGGGTAGTAATAAATGTGATACTAACTGTAGTAATCATAGTGATCATAAAAGTAGTAATAAGAGTGATCATATAAGTAGTAATCAGAGTGATCATAAAAGTAATAATCAGATGGATCATACAATTAGTAATCAGAGTTATCATATAAGTAGTAATTAGAGTGATCATAAAGATAGTATATAGAGGGATCATAAAAGTAGTAATCAGAGTGATAATACAAGTAGTGATCAGAGTGTTCATACAAGTAGTAATCAGAGTGATCATAAAAGTAGTAATCAGAGTGATCATAAAAGTAGTAATCAGATGGATCATACAAGTAGTAATCAGAGTGATAATACAAGTAGTAATCACAGTGATTATACAAGTAGTAATCAGAGTGATCATAAAAGTAGTAATCAGAGTGATCATAAAAGTAGTAATCAGATGGATCATACAAGTAGTAATCAGAATAATCATACAAGTAGTAATCACAGTGATTATACAAGTAGTAATACACGTGATTATACAAGTAGTAATCAGAGTGATTATACAAGTAGTAATCAGAGTGATCATACCAGTAGTAATCAGAGTAATCATAAAAGTAGTAATCGGAGTGGTTATACAAGTAGTAATCAGAGTGATTATACAAGTAGTAATCAGAGTGATCATACCAGTAGTAATCAGAGTGATCATAAAAGTAGTAATCAGAATAATCATACAAGTAGTAATCAGAGTGTTCATACAAGTAGTAATCAGAGTGATCATAAAAGTAGTAATCAGAGTGATCATAAAAGTAGTAATCAGATGGATCATACAAGTAGTAATCAGAGTGATAATACAAGTAGTAATCACAGTGATTATACAAGTAATAATCAGAGTGATCATAAAAGTAGTAATCAGAGTGATCATAAAAGTAGTAATCAGATGGATCATACAAGTAGTAATCAGAATAATCATACAAGTAGTAATCACAGTGATTATACAAGTAGTAATCACAGTGATTATACAAGTAGTAATCAGAGTGATCATACCAGTAGTAATCAGAGTAATCATAAAAGTAGTAATCGGAGTGGTTATACAAGTAGTAATCAGAGTGATTATACAAGTAGTAATCAGAGTGATCATACCAGTAGTAATCAGAGTGATCATAAAAGTAGTAATCAGAATAATCATACAAGTAGTAATCAGAGTGTTCATACAAGTAGTAATCAGAATAATCATACAAGTAGTAATCAGAGTGTTCATACAAGTAGTAATCAGAGTGATCATAAAAGTAGTAATCAGAATAATCATACAAGTAGTAATCAAAGTTTTCATACAAGTAGTAATCAGAGTGATTATACAAGTAGTAATCAGAGTGATCATACCAGTAGTAATGAGAGTGATCATAAAAGTAGTAATCGGAGTGGTTATACAAGTAGTAATCAGAGTGATTATACAAGTAGTAATCAGAGTGATCATACCAGTAGTAATCAGAGTGATCATAAAAGTAGTAATCAGAATAATCATACAAGTAGTAATCAGAGTGTTCATACAAGTAGTAATCAGAATAATCATACAAGTAGTAATCAGAGTGATCATACAAGTAGTAATCAGAATAATCATACAAGTAGTAATCAGAGTGATCATACAAGTAGTAATCAGAGTGATCATACAAGTAGTAATCAGAGTTATCATAAAGTTAGTAAACCGAGTGATCAGAAAGATAGTAAAATATATGCAATAATGATCTTAAAAAGAGAGACCAAAATGGCAATAAACAGAGGGATAATAATGGTAGCAAACAAAGTGACAATAACGGTGGTAATCAAAGTGAAATTGAAATAGACAAAGCCGACACTTACCGTGACATTTGGCCGAGCCTCTCACGGCACCTGGGGAGTAAACCAAGAAGAGCAGAGCACTAGTGCGTGCATTTTGGTTAATTCGTCTAGTACATTTACGTTCAACACAACTATAATACACTAACAAAATAAAACTAACGCAGTCAACAGCTACTAAAACGAAAAATAAGGTAATTTAAAAAAATCAATACGTTACTGTGCATTAGTTCACTAAGATATCGTCTAATAAAATGGTATGCTATATTTGATAAAAAGGTTTGCAGATTTGAGATTCGCTGTCTGGACCAATAGTTGCCAATCTCACAGATTAATAATTTCTCTACATTGAAAAATGTGTCTTTGGGTGGATTAAGCAGGGGTGGCAAATATTCCAATTATCTTACAAATCATCTTATCTGCCAGCTAGGAAAAGATATCGGATCCAATTTCACGTATGCATACCTTAAAGAATATAATCTTCAGTTGTCACTTTTGATATATATTATCAATACCTATAAAATAACAATAATAACATCGTAAAATGTTATCAATGTTGGCCGCAAACAGAGTTTGTATCACCAAAATCTCCCTCCTACCCAAATCCTACTATTTTTTTCGAAACTATTAGCATTAATGCCTATCATATAAAGTAGGGTAATATGAACTAACCATACAAGTTATTTGGAGTTAAATGCAATCAGGTATTTTAAAATTGTTTCATTCACCTGCAAACTCATCATTGTAATCGTATTTCAGTTTATCAATAATAGATGTTTATAGCCAGTCTTGTTGCTTGCAATTAATATATATTATAATAATAATAATAATAATATATATATTAGGTTTTCACCAAACAAATTATTTAATAAAATTGGGTAAGATGACATGTTGTAATCTTTAATTTTTTACATGTACTATGATTTAAAGCAATTTTTTTTCAATAAGTCTTAATTTAAAATAAGCTTAAAATGTGTTGAGTGCTAACACTTTTTACTAATGAGAAGACGTAAACTTTCTCTTTTGAAAGGTTTAAGACGCTCATCTTATTTTATTATTTTCAAAATGATCAGTTATATATATAAAAAAAATTTGCAAAATATAGTTGCATAAATGTATTCATCTAGAAATGTAAAAAAAAAATTTAAAATGAATTTATTTACATTTTATATGAGTACAATTACATTAAACAAGAAGTTACTAAATTAGGTTTTAAATGGGACGTAAAGAAACTTTTTTTTTACAATTATTATCTCATCCTTTGTAAATATTCGCAGTATGTTTATTCAAAACAACGCATAGACCATTGAGCTAAAAGCAGAACGTGGTGTGAAACATTTAGCACAGTCTCTGGCAATTAAACCACAATGTTAGTCTAAATTAACTACGTATTCACACAGTACCGTGGCAAAAGCAATTAAGAGATGAAAGAGTAGCAATAATATGAAGCAATTAAAAACACTCAAACATGCATTAGTGCGTACTTTAAATCTTTTATATGCACAAAAAAAATATATATATAAGTTACACAAAGAAGATGAAAAAAAACTCTATTTGCTATGATCAAGCCCTAGCTAAAACTTTAAACTTCCTTTCAATATATGAGTTTCAAGGACCGCTTATTTAAATAAGAAAAACATTTATATCTACGTTGAGATATACAAATAGATGTTTTATTACAAAATTATATTTTTACGATCATTTTGTATTATGTGTCACATTTGAACTAATGAGAGAGCACTAAAATTTTAAATTTCATCGCCAAAATTGTAGTTTAGCTTGGCTTTCCCATTATATATTTTACCTATTTATCATAAAACCATAAATGAAATATTTTTATGACAGATGATAAAAGGTACCGTAAAGTTTTCATACTCAAGGAAAATTGTGTTTTAATGACTATCAAACCAAGTTATCAAACTAGGTAAAAAGGTACTGTACCTTTCAAATTGGATTTCATTTTAAATAGGTTATTTTTCTGATTAAATTTTAATTCATCATTTTTAAATATTAACAAATCCTTATGTACTGTACGTATTGTACACTACATAGTTTGAAAAAATAACTTGAATAATTTAGTTAAATATGATACAGAAAGCGTAGCAATAAACGTATACAATAAGTAATTAGCCATACACTAAATTTGTTTAAATTTATGGATGGAAATTACTTTAAAGTGTCTTCTTAATTCATCATATTCGTATACATCTTTATGAATTTGAATCTTAATTAGTCTTCAAATTCCTGAATTTAAAATTTAATAACATATCTTATAAATAGTCCATTTATGTCCAATTCTGCACAGCTGGCTCTTTACTATAAAATCTGTCTTTATAAAAGTAAATACTAAATTTATAAATTTAAATATCTTAGATGTTATGAGGCTTGAATAATGTTTTTTATTTTAAAAATAAACAATTTGTTGATGCCTATAGAACATTGTAAGAAAATAAATGTAATAACTATAAACATTTCCTGTAAAAAAATAAGGATTACTCTCATGTGATAACTATATTATAACATTAATTATGCATTTATAATTATATCAAATTAAAAATCCATGCTGTTGACCATCAAAAAACTCTAAACTGAAAATGTAACATTTCACATTTAAATGTATGTGCATATTTGTATTAAATATGAAGAGAATGACAACTTCTTACAACAAAATAAATATGATTTACTTTAATAAAGCTTTCCTGGGTTTTGTGGAACAGAGCGCCACATTGTAAAATTTTACGATTGTTTGATTTTAAGTTCTCGATTTAGATACATCAAATTATATAAAAAATATTTCGAAATTTTGATATATCTACAGTAAATTTATAGATCACTGAATAATAAAGTGAAAAGCCCAATTTTAAGGTTAAATGTTTAAAAGTAAAAAATCAAGGATTAAGTCATTTGTCACATTTCCTCATAAATTTTGATTTACAAAATTATAATTAACTTGAACAATGAGTTTTCAGTGAAAGTGAGTATATTTAATGTATATTGGTTAAACTGGTTTCTTTTAACGCTGTCAACATTTGGTCATGAAAAACCAAGACATGATCTTGTAAATATTTTAATTAAATTGCATTCAAAATTTCATTCAATAACAAAATCTAGGTTCTATTGATTTTTTTTAACTATATGTATATCTCGCCCAAAGAGCTAATGAAAATTAATCGTCAGCAATATTGCTGACAACTTTTGGAAAACAAATTAATAATTTTGAAAGATGGACTGACCAAAGGACCAACTTCCATGGCAAAATTACAGGCTCTGTGCAAAAATGTGTTAAAATAACCATCGTAATTAGAATATAGTTAAAGTTTTGATATTGAATTTATTCATTGGTAATATAACTACAACTGTGTTTTCCTCAACGAAGGCTTAAAAATGGAGCATGAGGAAAATATCAGTGAGGAAAGCCTGCCTTGTAATTTTTTGCAATGACCTGGATTCTAGTGGTTGAGTAAAAATTGTTTGGTTACAAAAAACTGTGACAATTTCAAACTTGTATAGTAATTATTTGTATTCTTCCACTGTGTCTCAGTATATTATATTCAAAATGAGGATATGTGGCGCACGACTGTTTCCCAGATTCTTGCTGTCACTGCCAAAACTTACTCCTGGCTTTCTTGGCCATGATCCTGAGTAGCCCCAGGTATTCCGTCCTGCCATAGCTGACCTGGTCGAAGCTGTGATGCTCGGGCGTGTTGTTAAACTGGGTCTTGTTCAAGGCCATGAAGAAGGCGTGAAGCATGAAGTAGCACATGGAGTGCCCTTTAGACGAGGACGGGGGTTGTTGTGGAAGATGAGGCCCACCACCTGCCAATCGAACTTTTGGATAATGTGACGGAGGGCGTCAGCGACCAACGTGCTCGAACCCATGATGCGCGTCACGTCGGGTAGTCGTGCTTGTTGAGGAAGCTCTCCGGGACCACGGCGCCCGTCGTCAGCACCGGGATTTGCCAGACCCCGCGTAACGCGCCACGGGGGCGATCACGTAGTCGCACACGGGACCCAGGAATGCATCTGACCGTGATCACACACGTACCGTTAAAGCCCGAATAACACACTTTAAATAAACCTTTCTATAACTAGCTCACATTAATACAATTGTGGTTATGTTGAGTCACGAATATTGCGAGGATGGCATGATTGCTTATTACTATTGATAATACAAGGATGAAAAAGAATGCAAGTTAATGTCCATTTATCTTAAGCTTATATAGAAAAGAACCTTTTTGGAAAAAATAAATAAAATATAGTTAAGTAGATAGGGTGAATTAAATATTGAAGTTATTATAATTTCTAAGTACTTTTATAGCCTCATCTAAATATCATACTATTTAAATTGAAAAATTACACCTGCACAGACGAATAAAAAGCCCTCCTGGGTAGCTGATAGCTGTGGTATCTGATAGCTCACGATCTTAATTGATCGTTATATGTTGCTGACTATTCCACATGACCATCACTGACTCAGCCTTAAAATATGAAATAATGTCCCTGAGGACGGGATGAATTCTGGATAGTTTAGTGGTCAGAGAATTGGCGTGCTCAGCCAATTTACTGAGCTAAATTCCAGTGTAATTTTTTAAAAATCTAAATATTAAGTGAATAGGTTTAAAATAATATTATACACACATTAATATGAGCAGTTATTTAATATCTGTCGTGGATATCACATAATTTGAGCAGAAACTTTTAATTCAAGATAATCTAGATCTGGTCAAATGCTAGTTTGGCCATGATCTATATTCAAGAACTTTCAGATTAATATGTGTAAAAAATGTAAACAAGCTTATCCACTGAAGTAAAATTTATATATTTTGACAAAATTATGATATGCTATTACAAATTCAAAAATGCTTAGCCCACCTTAACAAACAGTATATTCCATCCCACTTTAAGGGGCTGGTAAAATAATATCCTCTTGTGTAAATGAATATAGAAATAAAATAAAAAAACTTTGAAAAATAAAATTTAATTCCTATATTTTTATTAATTTACTATTTATTAGAAATAGGCCTTGTTTTAAATGTACAATTTTTAAGAAAATATTACTAAAAATGTATTATTCAAAATATGTGTTTGTTGTTGATAAATACATTTATACTAATCGCCGATTATAGTATAAAGATTACAATTAATCTTCTTCAAAAGTGGATTCTGCTTCTTACTTTCAATATAAAACACATATTTTTGGGATATTTATGTTTTTATTATAGTTCCTTTTAGCGAAACACTAGTTATTTACTTACTATGATTAAAATAGGCATGTCCTGGTTTAACACAATAGGTACCTAATTAATCAGTTTGTTTCTCAATTGGTTATATGCCATTATTATTTTAAGGATGCTAATATAAATTTCATGCCGATAAGTAATTCATTCTCATACCAAATATTAAAACGATCCTTATGCAACTATAGGCTTACACTTGAATATTTCTACATAGTATTAGCTTTAAATCCATTTCACGCTGTACGCATAAAATAATCTTAAGTATACTAAACACCTTATTGAAAATTATAATTTATAAGTGTAAAAATACTAGGTTGAAAATATAAAATCTAAATGTATTCTACTGGTTAAGAAACCAAACTAGATTTACCGAAGAGAGTAAACAATTCTACTAAAGAGGAATGCAAAAATATTAACTAAAAAGCTAAGGCAAAGAGGCCATTGCTTCCCGATATGCTTTTTCATTTAAATATGTTATCTTTTACTAAATGGCAAATGTCTCATATTTAGTCAATACATGTCATGTCAATTTTCAAGATTATACATGTATTTCACTTAGAAGTAACATATATAAAAAATATTATAATTTAAACTCAATAACCTTTACTTGACAAATGTGTATGATTGTTGTCGTTTTACTGTACACCTCACCAAAATAGAGCTTTTATAACATTATAATATAATAGACCTTTTAAATGTACCAAGATGATATGAATACCTCACAATTAATGAGCACACAATATTTGTCACCTAATAGCTTGTAAGTATTTATAATTAGAGCAACTAGAATAATGTTTATAGATGTCAAAAGCCATATTAATTCACAAATTAATACAAGGAAGCGGGAATATCTTTATATTTTCACTAAACAAAAAACTATTTAAATATTATATTTTTGCAAAAGTATTTAATAATTCAGTAGAACCATTAATATATGTATTTAGAATTATTAATTATTATTAAAAAAAGAGATGGTATTATATTGCTTAAGGACGGCAAAAAAATTTACCATTGGTGAAATGTGGGCCCTTTCACACTGAAGAATTAACGGTCGGGGGCTGGATGATGCTGTGCCTGTTCTAGATTTAAGTTAGTTTTTAAGTCGTATGCTAATATATTTATTTGGTTCAGAAAGTGCACGTTTAATACCTCTAATATATATTTAGCACTTAATGAAAAAACTGGTTTGTTAAGCTAATATTAGCATTGTTTGATTTTAACAATCTTAAAAAAAAAACGCTCACTGTTTAAAATAATTTTAATAATTTTTCCAATATAGTAATCTAAATTGTTAATAACTTTCCCGATTTAAAATAAAAAAACTTTTTTGTATATAATTTAAATATATAATGCTAGAAAATATAATTCTTGGTATTATATATTATGATAAGACTTGAATAATAAAGTGTTATCACATTTTAAGCCACTGTTAGCAGGTTTATGATTGAGGATTTTTACTTTCTCTCTATCTTACAGGTAGAGAAAGTATTGTGATCGTCAAAAAATTCGAACTCGAGATTTTGATGAATTTTGACGTTTCATGACTTCCTGAATCCGAAAAAGTGGTTTTTGAATTTCCGTCTGTCTGTCTGTCTGTCTGTCTGTCTGTCTGTCTGTACCTCCAACTAGAGCCTAAACTATTTTACCGATTGAGCTGAAACTTGATATCTAGGGTTTTCATAGGGTTGCCCCGAGGGGTTTTTGGAATTGGATATCTACCCCTAAAATTAAGGGTAGTTTACTGAAGGGAAAAAAGAGAAAAAGTCGATTTTCTCAAAATCGGCTCTAACGATTTTGATTAAATTTCATTTATAAACATTATTAATATTCCAAACAAAATGGCTACTCTCAATATTTCGGCAAAATCGATTTAAGGGCTCCGGTCTGATGCGTAAATTAACATTTTTTATAATAGCTCCGAAACTATTTGAGATATGAAATTACTTAGCATTACAAATATGTATATATATTTATAATACAAATATTTTATCCGAAACATATTTTTATAAAATCAATAACTTTCAATCTATACGCAATTATATGATATTTTTTTTAACTTTTTGGACATTAAAGTTTAAGTATTGCGAC